>OX424559.1:39030374-39523340 GCA_949152475.1 Terebella lapidaria | reverse complement strand
CAAAAGTTCTTTAAGGAATGTCTGGCTATGATCTGCCAGGAATTTAAAATACAAAAAAAAACGTAGACACTTGGGCTAAGATCATAAAGGGGAAACAGCCCACGGAGGGGGAAGAAGTCTGATAAAAATCATATAAAGTGGAACGGTATGCCGACTTCTTTGGCTTCCTGGGATTGCTCCTGTCTTGAATATGCTTGAAGAAAACAAAAACCACATAATAGTCCATAAATTATAGCAAATGGAATGGTTTGTGTGTGTGTGTGTGGAGGGGGGGGGGGGGTTGATTTTGAAGTGTTATTTTATTCAACACCTGGAGGGGAAACAGATTGAGTGAAGAGTAAATATTTGTTTTTCCAGGTAGATCCGCTGGATTTAATCTTTTCTTATTTAGCTAAATATTTAGATGGGATTTTACTGCTTGACCTGCCTCATTCCATTGTATGATAGTTATCTCAATATATTCTATCACAATATTAACTAGATTACACAATTTCATGATAAAACACAACTGTAACCAGTAGATTGAAGACAACAAATGTATTTGGTGTTTTATATTAGTGTGGGATGTGTTTCAATTAATAGAATAGCAGAAATTTGAAACTTAATGCTATTTTTGTAACCATCACCCTGTAAATTCCAGCACATTGCAGGGCTCGAGATGAACAAAAGGTTATGGAATAATGGAATAATGGCTCGAGATGAACAAAAGGTTATGGAATAATGGAATAACTGATTTGATGTGGTAAAAACTTTCAATAAAGTTACAAAATCAAACAAAGGATGAAAATCTAACTCAGATTCACAATGGTGGATTGCCTGTACTGTAAGTTTCTGGGTGGGCTGAAGATATCAAAGAACTGTATCAACTCTTCTGATGGCCATCAACTTTTGAGAACAATAGACCAGGCAAAAATTGCCACTCATGTCAAGTTTCCAGGAAATCCAGGAATTCTGTCAAAAGATGAAACAAAGTCGGAAGTTTGTAGATCAGTTCTCAACTGTGAAGTTGGTGGGAGGTACACACATGTGTAATCCATCTTAAATTTCCGAGGCATCTCATCTGTCTGTTTTATAAATCGGAGACTTGTGGTTACATGCACTCATATGTAAATTGTAAGTCCTTTTGTTTTATGCTGAGTGTTGCCTGCCATTTGATTAAAACTTGTTTTGTTCACTTGGGGATTTCTTCGTCAATTTTCATACCGATTCACCAGGTTAATATCCCTACAACTCATGGAGGAAAATTACAAAACTAAGAGTTTTACCATCGAATTAACACAACTGAAGTTGTTGTTTCACGTCCGCAGTAAATTCTGAGTATAAAAGCAAGTTACCTGTAAAAACGTGAATAATTGTGCAACATTTAGTCAGAGTTACCCCCTGTACATACAGACCTGACCAGGTGCGGCAGGCTGTCAGGGATCCTTTATTATCGCACGTAATTTACAACAAGGGTTCCAGACACTGTTGCGATTGGATGCATGTTTAGGAACAGTTCCTTGCCCTCAGTTGACCTTGTAACTAATTAGGCGCTACAATATACTTACACTGCGAGATACCAATACCTCCCCCAAACATTCACCCACGCACCTGGGAAACTGAATGATCCCTGAGCGACATCTGCTCCCACAACAACAGTCTGTAGCAATTTGTACAAATACTTTATCAAACCAGTAAACACAGCATATCTCCAGAGTCCCCTCGCTATCCCTGCTATCTTGCTATCCATGCTATCACTTTGGAAATCATGTGGCCATGATCTGCCCGATGTGTAATATGTCTACAGTGCGGCTTACTTCATGCAAAACCCACTGGAGATCATTTTCTCGGTTTCATGGTCGTATTTCTTGGATGTTTAGATCCTCGTGGGTGCTGGGTTGGGAGATGAGGGGGGGGGTTTGAGGGTATGTAGATCCCTGTTGATGGATGCTATTGGGATGTTCCTGGAGCCTGGTACAACTTGGAGAAATATGTGATATTGTAGGTAAGGGGGGGGGGGGGGGGGGTTGAACTTCAAAGGAAAGGATATCAACGTAAAAAGTCATGGGTAAGAAATTGTTGGGGTCAAAGAAAAAGAACACATAAACGCTTGGATATGTGCTAAATACACGTACCTCTAAAATGGCCAGTTGTCAGAAGTTTATGATTAGTTTATGTGAATCATGGGAAATAATATGCGATCTTGGTTTAAGAGACTAGATAAATGAAATAACAAGTACCAAACTGTACAATTCTCTGGCCTGAAAACGGGAAAAATGTCAAATGTCTGTGTCCATCTTACCGTTACATACATTCTGTGGTAAATACAGTGCAGAGCTACAGGAAGTATTTAGGATATCTTGGCTCATCTACATACTTGGCTTGCTTTATCATCAGGATATTTCAGAGAAAAGTTTGTGTGATAAAAGGAATAAAAAGTATGAAAGTTTGCTCTGTGGTGGACACCGTCCATCCCATCTCTTTGTGGCTAATAATCTGTGGTTAAAATTGTTTCAAACTCTCAAGTCAGTTACTTTGAAACATGTCTTTTAAATCCCAGTATATTTATATTAAATACATGCACTGTGAACTGTTCAATATATACTGTTTACTTTATGGGAACAGAGTGGGGGGGGGGAGGGGTCAGGGGGGGGGAGGATATCAATTTATCAACAGCTGTCAGGATGTGGACATAAACCTCATGATGCATCCAAACTAATTAACTGTTAATCTGTAGTTTACATGTTATCACCAGCTATTGTTAATTAGCTGCCAGCGTCCACATCTGGTCAAAGATAACAAACAACAATGGGTCTTCTGTCCATCACTAAAACCTCTGCTGTCAAATTCTCATCACGCCAAGCTTTGCTTTTTGCTTCAGATAACTGACTTCATGACTTATGGCCTGTGGTCAATTCTGTTGTGCCCATATTTTCTCAGAATAAAAACATTTGGTTTCATATTTCTGACACAACATTATGCAACATCGCACATGTGTCTCTGTGAGAAAGAGGGTTTGGGTTAATATGGTCATGGGGGAGCACTGCCTGTTGCCATGGTAACCGACTGATGTGTCACCCTCTGCCCAGCTGCAGACAGGGTAAGCATGGGGTGACTGTCTGGGAGTAGGTTTGGATGGGAGTGGGGGGGTTGAGCGTTGGGTTCAGGTTCCCAAAAAGCAATTTAAGGGTATTTGCGAAGCGGATTTACAGAAAAAGGGTGACAATTTGTTGGAAATGGAAGATATTACGAAAAGTTATTGAAGATGGAAGCGGGGGAAATAAAGTTAATGCAGAATAAGAAATTGGAAATGGACCTGGGGGCAGGGGTTTAGTTGTTGCCATGGTTACAAATTGGCAGGAGACAGACTGTTCATTATTGGGGTTGTCTGAGAATGCCACAGATTTATATTAATTTGAAAAAATACAGTGGATGGAAATTTCAGTAGAAGCTAATGGATGTGAAATATAATCTGTCTGAGAATTTTATTGCAATTTACAGCTAGAAATAGACTGAAGATTGGAACTATGGAGTTGTAATATGACCCTTCCCCACCCCCTACCCCTGTCTGAGGTTTAGAAGTAGGGTGGGGGTGGTGCTAGTTGTTATGGTTACCAGTATGGTGGCATAGTTGTCAAGTTTGTGTGGCTGTCTTGTTGGTGAAGAGGCCAAAAGACACCAGGGTTTGACATAACAGCCCCTGGGGTGTCTGACACATCACTATGGTTACCATGGCAACTGTACAAGGGGTGGGTGAGGCCCGTTGATATGCACCTTGTAGGGATAGAAGATAGGAATTCCTGGGGACTAGGGATAATACATTCCCCACCACACATTCATGGATTTGGGAGGGTATTGGGGCGTCTGGGAGGTTTTAGTAGCCATAGTGATGGTCATGCCGCGGGGATGGGGGGGGGGGGGGCATGCAACATGGTGCAAAGTATTATTGGTGTGATGTGGGGTGTTAAAGCATATGGTGATGAGGGTGGTTGGGGGTGGGGTCTGGTCATGGTGTTAGATGGTCAGTCAGGAAAAGGGAGCTGGATGTGTGTGTGTGTGGGGGGGGGGGGATTATAGGGGACAGAAGAAGGAATATTGGTGGTGGACGGGTAGAGGCGAGAGCTGATTGGATTTTTCTGTCACTGGTTGAGGGATGATTGCTTCTGTGTGACTGGTGTGAAATGTGGCAATGTTGGGTCATTCCATGAATAATGATACATAACACTAGAAACATTCTCCTTGGCAGGATTACTTGCTCTTCTTATAGTTCTCAGGGTTGTTTTCCAATTCCAAATCCAGACTAGTTATGGTAAATATTGCCGTATTTCAACAAACACTATGAGATGGAATTATGGCATGAAATTTGTAAAAGAATTGAAAATTAATCACTAGATGCATGGTGATTTAATATTGGTTGTCACAAAATCAGAATATTCACAGATGGAATTTGTCTGCCTGATTCATAGTAAACTCGTTTGCTGCACATAATTCCAGATCTGAATAGCTGACCAGATTTGCCTCGGGCACAACCATAAGTGGACAGCTAACAGTTGCCATGGCAACCAAGATCTAGTTATGTCCCTTTGTGGGTAGAAAAAAAAAGCTGGGAGGGAAATGTGTCCTGAGAGATGCTAGCCTGGCAATGTTCATTTTGGATGGATGAGCAGGATGGAAAGGGGACAGGTCTAGGAGAATCTTGGAGATGAAGGGGGAGTGATAGAGGGGGGGGGGGGGGAGAAGGTTTTGTCCAGGCGGAGTTGAGTTGAATAGCTGGACGAAGAATGATGATTCAAGCAAAATTTTCTGTGTATTGTTAAAAAAAATTCCTGTCTGGATTGTTGGTCTCAGGACGGCAATTGTCTGAGTACAGCTTGTGTGGTGTTGGGGTGTGAGGTTGCCATAGCAACAGGCACTGACCAGACATTTGGTGCCACGTCCAGGATGGTGGGGGGGGGGGTGGGGGGGGAGGATGAGCGCGTGGACGATGAAGTCTGATGGTGCAGAAAAAAATCTGGCAAGACCAAGTCACTTCTTCACAATGATCAAAGCTCTAAAATGGTTCTGAATTCATCTCTTATTGCAACTGTTTCGCCGGCCAGGGGAAAAAAATTTCCAGAACTTCTGAAGACATTTTGCAGCATGGGGTGGCGATAGGGTGTGTGTATGTGTGTGGGGAGGGAGGGGGGGGGGTAGGGGGGGGGTAGGAGTTTTGTGCAGTCATTGGAACATGTTCACAAGCTATGTACTGAGGCAAGGTGGGTGTCCAGACATTTTATTCACAGTTGGGGATTACAGACAGTTTCGTTTGAGCATGTTCATGATGTTGCATTGAGGTGCTGTCAATCTGTGATGGTATCATTCGACGATCTTGAATGTTGAGTTCATACTGTGAAGGTCAAAGCATCAATAAACAAACATGTGTTCAGGCATTTTTCTGTTTCTTTGATGAAACTGACCAGTGGTGTTTTGTATGGTTATCTTTGATCTGTGATACAAAAAGTGTCAAACAAATATTTGGAATGTTGTCTGTGTACATTGTTCTGCATAGTTCGAGCAAGACATCTGTTGGATATCGGTTTTAATTGACACTTCAAGGTGCAAAAATTTTGATTATTGAATGAGAAATGAATAGAACAACCGAGGCAATTATTCGGCAAGTTCTGTCAGAGATAAGATTGTGACGGGGTAGGTTTTTCTCTGCCTACATTGAAGCCACAAAATATATGTGGGTTCTTCTTTATGGTATAATACAAAAAATAATAACATGAATCCTTCAACTAAGTTTTTTTCCTGCCATTTTAACATGAGAATGATTTCTGCAGATAACGAAACTTTCATGAGACAGGGTCCTGATAAAACTTGAACTGTAGGTCTGTGTTATACAGATAAATATGTCAGTCGCAGTTAGGAATTACACAAAAAGTCATTATGAAAGAAATCAGTCATGACTTTGTGGGAAAAGGCATCTTTGGGGAAGCCAGAATGTGTCAATTCTAATTGGCAATATTACATTTTGTAATTCCTAAAATACCTGATTGATGATTACAGATAGAAGCATGTATACACATGCAGATATTTCCGCATCAGATGTGTAAAAGGCGATGGAATGACACATTTATAAAAAAAAGTATTAAATCGTACCAATATTAAAATCTAATGTGTTATAATAGTACTAGTATGTGTACAATTATGTACATATAAGCAGTAAAGATGTGAGTAAATAAATATCAAAAAAACGTTTAAACTTGCAATATTCTACCCCCTTGCAGGTGTGCAGCAGATCACAAACCCGCGTATCGTAGAGCACCCTGAGGATCAGTATGTGGCCAAGAACGAGCCCGCGACCTTGAACTGTAAGGCTGAAGGTCATCCGCCCCCGGTCATCACGTGGTACCGCGATGGCCACCCTGTGGTCACCGCGGACGAGAACCCGCAGTCCCACCGCATGCTACTGCCCAGTGGTCAGTTGTTCTTCTTGAGGATAATACACAATCGCAGCGCGAAGCCGGACGTCGGGACGTATTACTGTAACGCTACCAACCCAGAGACGAGAGTCAGTGTCGTCAGTCGCAACGCAACACTAGAGATCGCAGGTGTGTAAACGTAAAATGAGAAATGTGTTCAGTAGAATCAGAAAAGGTCCTTATACATGCATGTCATAAAGTAGTCATGAGTTTCCATCCTCAGATCTTTTTCTCTGCTGATCTGGGAACTCAACTATGAATATTCTATTAAATCTTGAATGAAAAAGACAATTGCAAAATTCAACTGAGAACAGAATTGTATATATTTCCAAGGTTATACTAGTATTCCATAAATTAGTCACACTTACTCATGTTACTGCAATAAACAAAATGATGAGAGAGTGTGTGATTCTAAACACAATGTGTACATTGTAACACTGGGTAGATTACTAATCCGGATATTCTGGGAAAACTTGAGTGAGTTTTTCATCTGATATTTATAGGTGCTAGAAATAAAATCTCACCAAAAACTAGTGGAGATCTTTACAAACAAACTTACTACATTCTATAAACAAAACATAAACTGTTTATTCAGCTAGAAGGTAAATAGAGCTTCCAATTGTTCGCCATAACGCGTTTGTTTACTTTCGCATGTTTACGAGGCGCAAATGCAGGGATTGCGAGGGTTTTCTCCCCTATATATCCCATCATGCCTTGCTCCGGGTCTCCTGCTGATTTCTGCTCGGGTTCTCTCTACGTTTCTGTGTGGTCCGTGGAGGTTCTCCTCTGCATCAGTCCTCACCGAATCTTCCAGAACTTTGAAAACTAGCACTTGCAAATTAGTTTCAAGCTTGGGAAAGGATGGGTGTAGTCTGTAGATTCTGTACACAATTAGATCTTTATTCATTTTTGGGGACTTCATGTTGTTGTTTTTTTTAAGCCTATACCCACATGACAGGTTCTAGTAAAACATCGTGAACTGGACAAACAGACAGAACTTGTTTTCTGTCTCAGGTATTATTGTTGTTCACGTACTCTCGTTGTTGCTTGATCTAATGCTTGCCTCTACTGTACATCTATCTATAAGCAATCCGCTCTCCAGTGCGAAACACTTCAGGGAAGCAGGCGATAAAACACAAAATCGCCTGGTACATCAGAAAACACTTTAGCATCCATGTTCTTGCCAGGCGATGTGTTGATGTTGGTCAGGGGCATGTGTTTACTACGTCCACTCGGTCCAGTGCTGTCTTGTGTGTTGGTCGGTCACTGCCCTATTGGACAGCCACTGGGCCCTGTATCAGTAGATTCAGTGCATTTGTCTGATCCTGGGGAAGGTACAGAGGATATCGTGGATACACCAGAGATTGCGGTTCATCTGTCAACATATCGGCATTAGGTTCTATCTGCTATCCCTAGACTGATGACAGATTATCTTCCATCTCGTACATCTTGCTGAGTCTCGTACATTTTGCTGTGTGTGTTCTGGTTGTATCTGCCTTCATGTCTTGTAGTTTTCCCTTTTATGATGTGACATTGAAATAGGATTATCAGAGTTTATTGTAGGATTGCCCGGGCAATATCAGGAGTTATTGCCCCCTCATATCTTTCATTGGTGGTGCAACAATATCCAGGCAATAACAGGGTGTTACTGCCCAGGTGGTAATATAACTTACTGCCCTGCTGCTGTCAGCATTTATGACAAGATATTCATGAATATTACAGCTATGGCAAGCTGTCCATGCGTATATTGCGGCCTCTCTCGGCTGCCGATCTTGCTCAAACATCTTCCTGGACTTTTATTGGCTCTTGTATTAGTCATGATTGTAAAATTGCGCATTAAAAAATCCCCGGAGCGCAAACGATAAAAATTACATTGAGAGGCTTCTGGGGTTTATATTCTCGGATGGGGAAATACTTGAGCGGGCAGAATAAGTGAAGAAATAAAACTAGGGTCCTGCATAAAACATGTAAAACTGACAAACGATAATGCTAGGCAGGGACAGGGTAGAAGCCATTAGTAAACTTGTAGTTTTCCCTGGCTAGGGAAAAAGAGCATGGAATTATCTGCCAGTAATATGCGTTATCTTACGGTGCTGGAAAGCAGATTCTTGTTTTCCTTGCTAAATTCAGGGTCTGATATCTTCACTATTCAGTGTCTGACAGTAAGAAGTATTGTTTTCAACATCAGTATTTAAGAGACACCATTGAAAAGGGTATTTCAAACTCTTGACTACTGAATGTTGAAGTCACGTGTTCGCCACTCTTCTTTTGGATACATTGCGTGGCAGCCACAAATATCTATCATGCATGTTTTAACATTGTTTCTGGGTGTGAGAAAAGAATTTTTTTAGGATTGGAGCATCTTTACCATGCAGTCGAATCTGTAAATTTACCACAGGTGTGCTGTTCCGTCAGAAAAAAGAACATGTTGATCATGGTTAGAACAGGCTGAGTAAATTGTATGAAATTCTGCAATTTCTCTGGTTACATGTTGAGTATTTTTCCCAGCGTGTTTACATGTGTAAGCCAGCACTGCAGTGATACCAGACAGCTTGTACATGTTGTACGCAGGCCCCAGTGTGTGGAGCGATGTGTTGGCTTGAGGCACTGTGGGGAACGGGTGCGAATAACTCTGTGTGTTTGATCCATGAACTTAAAGTAGTTTTGCCCCAGGGGGTTCAAACTCCCATGAATAAGAATCAAGAATAGAGGCACAAGGGAAACGAACCTCCCAGGCGTGTGTGTAAGACAATAGATCCAGTACTGTTATGACTTGGAACAGGACGGGAAACTGCTGCGAAATGGCAAGCAACATCGAATATCTCCGATGTTGGTTCTCTTGGTGCTCGGAGTGACCCCTGGTGGTTGTCGCCGTTGGGAACAAATGCTCTTTACTGCGAGTGTTGTTTCACATTTATCACAAAACTCCTGACAGGCCCAATATCTGGCCTATCCTGGGAAAATGTATTCCTGCAGTCTGCATTTTATCAGAAGTGCACTGGGGAAATAGGTCTACATTGCTGACTGCATTCGTCTATTTTAGGAACAATGATTTGCGCAACTACCATGATTTCTATATTTTGACAATAAAACCAAAATATTAGTAATTATCGATAAAAAAATTTCCCCAAAATATAGATTTTTTTGCATTAAAACATCAAAATATAACTTGTATATTATCTCGTTGCTTTTCCCCCCCAAAATGACCTTGTGCTATCTTGGCAGCGCGGAATACGGAAGCTCCCGTAACCATTAGATACGGTTCTGTCCCCTGCTACTGTTGATACAGCACCCCCAGGGCTTGACCTCCATGATAAAGGTCGAATGCAAGGTAGTACCAGGTCTCCGGACAGAAGGCTGACCACTGGGTGTGAGATACCCATGGTCTGGGGGGGGGGGGGGTTGGAGGGCGGTCGATGGAGTGGTTGCTATGAGTCTCAGACCACACATGCGCAAATGGGTCACATCCGGTAACACACGATTTTGTAAATAAACAAAAACACGTGGCTTCCGCATGGTCACGGTGAGGATATGCTTTGCCAATATCAATGAGTAATGTATAGTATATGTGTGAATGGACGATGTAAACTTGAAATGTAAGCGATATATTCGTACTGCACTTGAAAAAATGTCCTGTGAGAACTGGCACACGAGGTAGTGGTTTACCAATATATTAGGTAATTTCCAACAAACTGTAGCGAAAAACTGAATCTGTCGATCCATAATGAAATGTACATTTTTTGTTAGGCACATTGGTGGGGCATTTGTGGGATTTTATCGCTAAGCCCCAAGTATCGCAGGGAATGCTGTACATCGTTCATCGTAAGGTAGGTTTAACATGGGGAGTGAATGTAACTCGAAATTGTGTCTTATGCCCTCAATGCAGAAATTTATTTTCCCCATTTTGTACATTTTTAACATAAATATGATTTAGTTTTCATGGTACAGTAGTTATTTGATGTCTGAGATGAATAATAAATCATTTTACTGTGATCAGGGTGCTAACTTGGGAATATGATTAAACGTATATGAAAAGAGCTATAGTTAGCGATGAAATATTTCATTAGGCAATATAGTGTGGGGTTTGCCATCCAAAATATATCAGAATTACCTCATGGATTCATTTTATTATAGTTTCATTCAAAATATCACCAAAACAAATCAGAATTTCTCCTTTATTGGATGAAAGCTGCAGTGGCAAGGTGCTGATTTTTCACGCCTCGTTTGAGTATTGGGTGGTGTATTGCAATTAACGACCCTTGATCCTGTCAGTATCCAATCGTCATTGACATTATTCTGTTTCATATTGCTCCATAGATATCAAATTAGCCAAAAATTACGTTTTTGTTGAAATTCAAATAAATTTTGTGAGTGTTTTCATACATGATCAGACTGTAATTGAATTTGCGTTTTTCAATTATTAATCAATCTTACCTCAAATTAATCATACTAAGGTCACTGATCACTGATATATCACTAAATTTAGATGGAATATAATTCAAAAAGGTATTTATAGTCATGTTTACCACCAATCTGTAAATTAGAACTTCTAAATATATCCATTGTGGGTGCTTGTGCAGTTAACATGTGCATTTAGTGCACGTGGGAGGGCCAATTTCAAAGTTGTACTGAGAGTTCAGGTTAGCTCTGAGAGAGTTACAACTTCACATACAGAGTATCATATACAGGTAGTTTGATAATATGCAGTTGCATTAGAAGATTTTAAAAAGTTGTCCTATTGAAGACCACACATGCGCAAATGGGTCACATCCGGTAACACACGATTTTGTAAATAAACAAAAACACGTGGCTTCCGCATGGTCACGGTGAGGATATGCTTTGCCAATATCAATGAGTAATGTATAGTATATGTGTGAATGGACGATGTAAACTTGAAATGTAAGCGATATATTCGTACTGCACTTGAAAAAATGTCCTGTGAGAACTGGCACACGAGGTAGTGGTTTACCAATATATTAGGTAATTTCCAACAAACTGTAGCGAAAAACTGAATCTGTCGATCCATAATGAAATGTACATTTTTTGTTAGGCACATTGGTGGGGCATTTGTGGGATTTTATCGCTAAGCCCCAAGTATCGCAGGGAATGCTGTACATCGTTCATCGTAAGGTAGGTTTAACATGGGGAGTGAATGTAACTCGAAATTGTGTCTTATGCCCTCTCAGCCTGAACTGACCACTGGGGCGCCTGGAACAGCTATCTGGCTGATTGATAGGGGCCTTGGGGGCGATAAATATGAGAATTGATAGGTTATGTATACTGGATTGATGCTCAGATCTGTCTATGGATTAGACACAGGGTTAGGAACATCATATATTGTAGTAGATGAGTAGAGCATGGAAGTCTATACACTTGATACAGAAATGTGTGTAGTGTTTCTTGTTATGTGTCACTTTCTATCAGTGAGAATGTGGATTTCTTGATGAGGTGTTCTTTAGTATATACATCATGTACATATTCAACAACAAAAATTTTGATAACTTTATGGCTAACATGCTGAAAATATTGCTCGTTAACCGATTGTGTAAGAAAAGGTCTTGTTCGGGTTGTTTTTGAATGTTTCAGCAAGTCTGTTACTATGTAGAATTTATCATCCATTTACAACATTACAACTTGACGGGAATTAGTGGCCTGTTTCGCAGAAATCATCAGTATTGTTTACGAAAGAAAACTGATGTGGGAATGTTTATACTGTCCCAGTTTTGGCGGCTGTTGTTTACTTCATCACGTCAGTCAACATTCCGAGTTTTACCCTGTTGTGTACTTGTACAATATACATGTAACAGTGTACATAACAGTTGTGTCTTTGAGACAAAAATTTTGCTTTCATATAAAAACTTTGACATTGTAGATTGTTCAAATTGTCAGTACATGTTTGCGGATTATGTGTACATGCTTTATTCATGAATTTATGCACTGGGATACAGGTATACATATTATATTTCCTGTTGATTTCTCAGCTGATTTCGTTCGATTGTGTGTGTAGATTTTCTCAACCTTGTAACTTGTGTATCTGTGATGAACTCTAAATGAAGTCCCAAGATAACCATTTGATAACGAGGATTCCTTTATAAATAACATTACGAACTCTGTCAATAAATGAACTTCTGGTAGTAACTAAATATTTTGATTTCATTAAACATGTTAAATGAAGAGTGCTTTCCGAAGCTTATAAAAACATTGATTCCTCGTCATCACATTGAAACTTTCAGTGGTTTTTTCTCTATAAGCAATTGGCTGAGGTCACATGACCTGAAAATAGACCTCCAGTCGAAGAGTTCCAATTGAATGGATATCAATACAGAACTCTCCAGTTTGGGAGGAAAAGAAATAGTTACCGATGGCTCTAAGCAATTGCAACTATATAACTCATCAATGTTTGCAATTGGATGATCAAAGACGTTCAGTTTCCAGAAAACGATGATAAAACTGTTCCGATCACGAGCATATGTTTTGTTTTCCACTCTTCTGGGTTTTCGTTACCATGGATACACTTAGCGCACTGGTAATTTCTCGGCGCTTGTTTTCTTGTGTGCAGGAAGTGGTGATTGTTTCCATGGCAATATTGTTTGAATTCAATAGAGCCACGGAATGAATAAACAATGAAAGTAATCATGCAATGTAAAAAAATAGAGGTTATATCATCAGGTAATTTGCATTGAATGCCATGATGAGCAGATAAAGAATTTACATACATTCACATTTTTTGGTAAATATATATATGATTGTGGTAATTAAAGTTATAGGGAAAAAAATAATTGATGCACCCAGAGGAAATGAAACGATGTTAAATGGAGCTGATCTGATGTGATTAAGGGTCTTTCTGCTTGAATGGTTTGGGTTTTATAATCAATATCATTACACTGACTGTATACTGAATCTTGTAACTAATCAGTTTCTTTGATGTTGCTCATTTCTCCATGATTAAAGATTTCAAAGAAAAGTGTGAGTGATTCGGATCAGTAAACTGTTCTTATGGGACAATCACCATTAAGTTTGTTTCTTTCCACCAGTTTTTCAAGACGATTGATTTTATTGTTGTGACTGATGAGTTGCAAAAAAAGCATAATGAGCCGAGGTTTCTCAGAGGAAAACAATAAAATGCAAAGAACATCATCATTGGTCATTGAATAAACATGTTATTTCTGCATCGAAAACAATCTCCCTTCATCTTCTTTGATCAGATGTTTACCAAATGAAGGAAATAATTATCTATTATCTTCCTAATAAAAAAGATTCTATAATGATGAGGAGTTAAAACAACAGTCCATTGGTATCACTGGAAAACAAGGAAATACATTTTTTTGGAAAAGATATCTTCTCAACCAAATTCATCATTCCTAGTAAAATCTAATGTGAATTGTGCCTGAACATGTCATATATTAACAACATGATTAACAACATGAAGAAGAGACAAGATTATGATTAATATTTAATTTTGAAATTTTACTCATCCCCCGCCAGTATTACGAGATGATTTCCGAGAGCACCCACGTAACACGGAGGTTGCCGTTGGCGACATGGGTAAACTCATGTGTGACCCCCCTCGGGGCCTCCCAATGCCGGAAGTCAAGTGGCAGCGAGATGGCTCGGCCGTGCGGATCGGCGGCCGGTTCAAGCTGCAGGCGCCTGGGAACCTCGTCATTGAGGACGCACGACATGCCGACTCTGGGATCTACGTCTGTATCGCTCACAACAAGGGTGGAGAAAGGGAGAGTAGTCCCGCCCGGCTACAAGTCAGAGGTATGCGGGGGTCTGGGCTGGTGTAGTCATAGTGGTGGAATTGTGGATGATAAGTTGATTATTACAAAAATATATATACTAGTATATCTATTCATGCAAATTTATAAGCTATCCACATCATCCACAAGATGCTAAGCATTGGAACATACTCAACGAAATTTTTGCGAATTTTTTTCTCATGATAACCACTGTCTAAATGGCCATGTGTGTCTTGTGTTACAGAGAAGCCACAGATCATGAAGACGCCGCAGGATGTGACGGTAGAGGAAGGGAAAAATGTCCAGTTCCAATGTCAGGCCGAGGGTGACCCACCCCCTACCATTGTGTGGAAGAGGGAGGATGGACAGGTGACCTCAACCAGGTAACTATAGCAACGAGTGACCCCCTCATGGGTTACCAAATCACAAATACCCTCGTCAGAAATCAGAAATGTATATTTTCAATTCATGTGTACAATACCCAATAAAAACGTGTTACAAAAACACGTGGAAACTAAACATACCAAATGACTATCTGATTTGCCGCCAGGTCTGAGATTTTGGCGGACCGAAGCCTTAAGATTTCCCGTGTCCATGTGTCAGACGAGGGTTCGTATGTCTGCCGTGCTGAGAACTCTGTGGGATATGTTGAAGCCGTGGCCAGACTCTCAGTGCACTGTGAGTGGACAGTTCGTGTGACAGTGATGTTGAGTTTATAGTGTTACTGTACATACTGTGCATACATATATGTGTCAGACATAACTGCCCTCCTGTTCTGTATGATATAATCCCCTGATATTTTCCTGCCCTGTCAGCGGAACCCACGTTTCTTGTGACGCCCCGGGACAAAGTTGTCGGTGTCGGGCGTCGTGTGTCGTTCCGCTGTGAGGTCATAGGGAATCCCCCACCAGCCCTCTTCTGGAGCAAGGAAACCAACCAGGTCAGTGGCTCAGTATTCCCAAATATGTTGAGATATGTCACATAACATTCGAGAAAAAGAACAATTTTAACCATTTGTCCTATTCTATACTCTGATTTTTCTAACTTGTTTACACCGGTTTTTGAAGATATCTTTGCGATGCTAACTGGCATCGTTCTATAACTTGGCATACTTCACCTCGGGGACAAACGGCAATTTTCTACCAAATTTCAGACTTTTATCGCTATTATTTTAGAAGTTGGCAATCTACCCCAATGTTAAATTTCATCCAAAAATGGGATCTCGAGAATCTGAGCTTATTCGAAGATTTGGTCCAGTTTCACATCCATTAAGATTCGAAGTATTGTTATAATTTATACCAGAAGACACATTGGGGTGCATTCTACACAAACATGCTGATTTTGAAATATTGCACCACAACAAAACCGAGCAAATGCACAAAATTGTGTGCGGACCCAGGAATTGAATGACAGCGCTAAATTTAACATTGGGGTAGATTGCCATCTTTTTCAATTTTCATGATAGAAATCTGGAATTCGGTAAATAGTTGCCGTTTGACTCCCAGGTGAAGTATGTCAAGTTATAGAACGATAGCTTTCAGCATCGCAAAAATATCCGCAAAAAACTGTGTAAACGAGTTAGAAAAATCAGAGTATAGGTACATCAGATTCCAGAAACGAGTCTTGGATATCGTTTTACTTGTACTTGGACTAAATTGAGTGATCTCCATTGGTGTACATGATCTCTGAACACTTGGTTTCCTTCAGCAAGAGCCAAAAAATTTTCCCTTTTCCCTCCGTCCAGGTGCTGATGTTCCCGCGTCAGGACGTGGGCCGGTTCTCGGTGACGGATGACGGAACTCTTGTCATCGACGGTGTGCGATTGGACGATGCCGGGGAGTACATGTGTCAGGCCATCAGCGTCGCCGGCACCGCATACGCCAAGGCCGTGCTACAGGTCAAAGGTCAGTGTCACCATGGTACCTACACAGGTCAATCATCATGGTAATGCTACAGCTACAATGGTCAATGTTGTCACGGTAACAAATACTTTGTGGTCACAACATAAAACCATTAGATGGTTGTCAATGGGCTTCAATTAGAAGGATATCAAGGCATTCACAAAAATCATGAATATCAGAATTTTTAGCATATTGTATATGATCACTATATCGCCACTTGTTTCCCCGTAGATGTGGACCCGCGCCCGCCCCCGATCATTCACCAGGGCCCCCAGAACCAGACCCTCCCCGTGAATAGCGTGGCGATGCTGCAGTGCTCGGCTACCGGAGACCCGCCGCCCACGATCCGCTGGTACAAGGACAGGAACGTCATCACCCTCCGTGACGCGAGGTTCGCGCTGCTCGACTCTGGCACGCTGCAGATCTCAGGTTCGTTTATGGCTAGCAGATTATTCAGGTTGCAGGAAATTTATGATTATTTCCGGAAACTTGTTCGATAAATAACGAAGTCTGGATAGTTAAATTTATTGGGGGGTTTTTTCGTCCAATTTTGTGGTAAGTTCACATAATATTTCAATGATTTTCAAGTTCAGTTAGGAGAATGTTTTGTGTACTTTTCTGATGACCTAGTCATTCAATTTCCTACAGACTTGCGACGTCGAGACACAGGGATTTACACGTGCAAGGCAATGAGTGAGACGGGAGAAACAAGCTGGGGTGCCGCGCTTATTGTTGAAGGTAATGGTTGTTGAATGGTTGTTGCTTCGGCCTATTGATCTAATATTCAGTTTTTGAGCCATTTCGGCTCCCATCTGGATATAAGTAGAATCAACTATTTGCATGCATTGCGATTTAAAGGCCATGCAAACCCGCAGCCTAATGATATACAGTGGTCCCCCTCAGATAAGACCCCCCTCAAGAAAGACTTCCCCCTCTGTAAAGACTTTTTCTTGTGGCGTTAGAATGACTTTAACATGTAAATGAACCCCTCTAATGAGACATCCCCTTAGATAAGACCTTAATTTTGTGGCAGAAGGGTAGGTCTTATCTGAGGGGGACCACTTTAGTTTTAATGATCAAATATTTTTAGATATATTCAAGTGAAAATACATTAGTTTAACTAAACCAACAATATAATGGACCACCATAACAAGCTGTTGCTCTGTCTCCCTACAGCCCCCACAAATCCCTCGGTGATTTTCCACCGGACCCCCGAGCCGTCGACGTTCCCCGGCCCGCCCTCCTCTCCGACCGTCACCGCCATCATGGACACGTCCATGCGACTGACGTGGAAAGCGAACCCCAACCACGGAGCGTCACCTGTCTTCTCGTATACCGTCGAGTATTTCAGTCACGAGACTGGCCAGGTACGGGATGGCTCGCATTTGTTACCTGAGCAACTTATCATACATTTCTTCCTTTATACACATCTAGCAATTGAAGCATTCAATATATGGTTCGTTTCGAAAGTGTTGACGATACTGATTCTATGGACAAATACAATATGGAAAAATAGATCTTTTCAAGAAGCTTCTGACTTGATTAAAAAGAAATAGTTCTTTAATGATCAAGTGTAACTATCAAAGCATGAATACTCTCTCCACTAGGGCTGGGTTGTGGCATCAGACAGCATCACTGACCAGGTTTACACGGTCCGTGGCTTGTCCCCGGACACTCCCTACATGTTCCTGGTGCGAGCTCAGAACTCTCACGGCCTGTCGCACCCGAGCCTGGTGACCGCGCCACTCCGCACCACCGGCCAGAGCCGTACAGTCGTCGAACCCAAGCCAGAGTTCGACATCGGGCTCGTTTCGGAGAAACTGTCAGGACAAGTGGTACACATGCTGCAGCCGAAAGTCATCAGCTCTACTGCCATACAGCTCAACTGGGAGGTATGGATCGATGGAATGCTGGACCAGTGATGTGGAGGGTTCAGGATGATAGTGTTGATCTAGTTGTCCTGCTATAGAATGTGAAAGAGTATCACATCAAAAGTGTTTTAAGAGTGTGTGGAAAGTTTCAGCTGATGCAAAGATTTAATTAGTCTTGGATAGATTGATGTACAGAGAGAATGATCATGTTTTGAATACAAGATCACATTCACTGATGATACATTTGCAATGAAAATTAAAATTGTCTCCCTACATGAATGTTTAGTTACTTTATGAATTAGACACTATCTTCCCTGTAATCTCTCCCAGGTGCGTAAATCCCAGCGGTTTATCGAGGGTTACCACATCAAGTATCGAGTGTTCCCGAGTCGTCAGGAATACGAGGACCATAACCACGACCATCATCATCACCATGTGGAGTTCACCATAGAGACGGTTACCAAGGGCACGTCCACCATGTACATGCTGCGTAACTTGGAGAAGTACACTTGGTACGAGATCCGAGTACAGCCGTACTACATGACCATTGAGGGGCAGGAGAGTAACAACGTCCGCGTCAGAACCTACGAGGACCGTGAGTACTCTACTTGTTTCTTTATTTCTTCCCCCAAAATCAGAATTTAACTCAACTTGGATGCTGAACGAAATCATGTCAATCATGAAAAAGATATTCTCTATTCAACAGTCGTGTCTGAAATTTTCTTCATCATATATCTATTTCAACACCGTTATATCTGTGTTCTGAGATCGTCATAGCGTAACATCATAATACTCACCAGCAAATCATAATGGCCACATTATCATAATGGACACTTTGTCAATAGATAACTATAATGAACAATGTGTCATAATGTCACAGGTCCAGACAAGCCGCCGGTGAACATCCGAGCTCCGTTACTGGACAACACAACACTCCACTTGTCCTGGGACGAACCACCGCGTGATGGACAGAACGGTCCCCTGCGTGGATACAAGGTAACCATTTCGACACACTACTTGTGACAAATTTCAAACAATATATTATGGTGAAACGGATCAATCCTCAATCTCAAACCAAAATATTATTGGTACATGTAGTATTGACTGTTCATTTGCGGTACTCTTTGCCCACTAGATTATGCTGTATGGTAACGAAACTCGATATAATCGGGAGATCAGCGTGAACCAGACGGTGACGTCACTCATCATAAACCACCTGGTGGCGGGGATGACGTACCGTATCCAAGTGCTGGCGTTCACGCGCGTCGGTGACGGACCCCCCAGCGATCCCGTCCTTGTCGGTCAGTAACCATAGCCGGTAGCCCTGGTAACCATACGGGCTAATATAATACATGTTAAATTACATGTGTGAATATTGTAGGCAAGGACAAGGATTATACATATATACATACATTGTAGTGGTATGATAGGTATAATAATGATATGCATGTTTGAGCTGGATTTTCAAAAAATTATTTGAGACTTTAAAAAGAAAAAATTCAATTCTACTTCAACCACATACTGAAAATAAAACTTTTTTTAAACCAGATAACATTCAAAATCTGTGTCCGAATACATATCTACATTGAGATGTAACACTCATCGTTCCAACATTTGCCTGTAGGTGGCGACACGCAGCAGGACATCTCTCACGGTTACCTGACCGAGCCGTGGTTTATTGCGACACTGATCGGCACTATCGGCTGTACCGTGTGGCTTGCACTCTGCGTCTTCTCCATCTGGCTTTATCGCAAGAAACATGCCAAGAAAAAACTACAGAAGGGCCCTGTACCTGGCAGTAAGTAACCATGGCAACTGTAGGACAATATTAGGATAAATATTCAATTATGGAACGACCAACATATTTATATTGTGATGCAATGAATAACTTTAATATTGTGTCTTTCAGGTGGTAATCAGAAGTCAGATGAAGGCAGAAGGTGTGTATTGTAATGGAAATAAATGCTAGAATGAGTCAAATCAGTTCTATTTGTCGTAAATATTATACAAATTTTCGTAAATATAATACCATTGCAAAGGTGTAAATAGATATTTTTCAATATAGTCATTTCATCAAATCATAGTCATTGATCATTCCAACATCACACTCTTCCTGTATGAGCCTTGCAACATTTAATGCCTCTTGCGATACTACCAAAGTTAATATTTTTGTTTGGAATGCGTCACTATTTCTACGCACTATGCAGTTTCACGTTTCTGCACTGTTACAATGCTAACAAAGTTACGGTTTGATAGTTAACCACTGTATGGTTCTACATTTCACCGCTGGTGATAGCTTTGTAGTTGGCTTGAAAGTTCGCTATCCATTTGATTTCCAGACAAGATCAGATGTTCAGCAACCTCAACGCCCCTAGTTACCTGCAGAAAGATGCTAACCATGGTAAGTCTTTGCGACTCGACCGATGAACCGAGTTCATCGATGACACCGCTTTGGGAGAAAAACCTGCGACTCAATCTTCTGTGCCTTTGCCAGCAGTAGTACAGACTAATAGAAAGTTAATTAGTAGTCCCTGGCTAAGATCTCCCACACTCATCCCACTGAGAGAGTTCTCTCCCCGCTATAGTAAGTGCCTGCTCAATGTGCCAAATCACATGAGAAGTAACAGCTTTCGAACCTTGGAAGGGCAGAATACGAAGCATGAAATATTCAGCAACATGCATTCTCTTGCAATCTTGCATCCTTGAATTAATCCTCAACTAACAACTGTCAATCTACCCCGACTTCTGATCAATCATCGATCACCTCATTCCATTGGCTTCACATCAAAAGCCATAATTTACGCAATTGAAACAAAATCCACTCCACCCTCCGTGATGAAGGTCGGATACCGTTGGTAACCAGACAGCACTGCTAGCCAATCAGAGCGCTCCGTCGTCCTCGACCTACTCTGGCCCTTCATCCCAGAACTGTGTGTCTCCATGCTGCGGGGATGCTCTCCCTAGCAACGACCTTGATTCTCAGGGGTCGCGTCTCGCCGACCACAATATTTACCATAACTACGAGCGATGTAAGACTGTAGGATCAGCCTGCAAACAGCTGTCCAATCAAGTTCTTGCTTCAATATAAAACATTTACCAAAACGTTCAAGGGTTCAATATTGGCTGTTGAATTACTTGAATTTAACTACAATCATAATGTTTGAGGTGTAAATTTACTTTTCTTCGTCTTTAATCTGGATAATAGTACATCCTCAAGTTACTGTGGTGACCACAACATCCCTGTTGCTATGGTTACAGTGGAGTCCATGCAGCCAGACGTGACAAACGTGGGGGAGAAGAATGAGTCGGCCACCGAGAGTTTGTACAACCTGCCGAACCAGCCTCCAATGAAGACGTTTTACAACAAGAACGCTGTCCAGGCGCAGCCCTACGCCACCACCACTCTAGTCACCAACAATCTGGGAGGTCCCACGGCGGGGGACAGTGCTTTCAGGCCCATCCAGCAGGGCTACGTTCAACAGCAGCATCACGGCGGCGGCTCAAACGACAGCTGTCAGAAACCCGACCTCAACAGCACCGACTCCAACACCGACAACAATCGCTCCAACCCTGGTCAGTAGTGTACATCTAAATAGTTAACTGACATTGCTAGTAGTTTAAACTGCACTTAAGGACATTTGACATTGCTGGTAGTATTGCGTGCTAAAAGAGTGATTTTATGTTTCTCAAGTGTGGTTTGTGTTCGCTTTTCCAGAGCTGCCACCAGATGGCTGTCTGATGTGTCAGAATGGTGGCTGTGAATGTGGAAACTACACAGCAGGTGGGTGCTTCAAAATACACAAGTTGATTCGAATAATGTAAATCACTGACTGCCCCGGACTAACCTATGATTGTCTACTACAGATGAGGACGGCTACGACCAGATCCCAGGTGGCATGCAGCCGATGTTGTTCCTGCCTCCGCCTCCCGAGCACCCTCCACCGAGTGACATCGGCACCCCGCCAGACTCCCCCACTCACCACCATCGCGGTCAGTGCCACTACAGCGACCACGGCAGTATGGGTGGCTACTACCACGTGGCGCGTCCTCCCTCCCACTGCCAGAACGGCATGCACACCCCAGTCAGTGACGGAGGAATCTACTCTCGAGCGATGTACTCAGACAGCGAGCAGCGCGCCTGCCCGCCCCTCGTCAACCCTCACATGGACTCGCGCTCTTACCAGGGAAGCATGCGGTCGCAGCTCTCCCATCTCCAGCGACCGCCCTCCCCCAAGTTCCGCACAATGTCTCCACACATGCGCCAGGACTACCGAGCCTACTCACCCCACGCGGTCAGCGAGCCGGAGCGGGGCCCCACACCGCCTGTCCGCGGCTATAAGCTGGTGCCCATCACTGACGCTGAGCTGCCCAAACACTACAGCGACAACGAGTCGGTGCCCATGCCGCCCATCAGGATGATGTCACAGCACACGCCGCCGTCTCCCGCACCTGAGGATCCGATGATGGACCGCGGCATCCAGTCTTCACTGCCGAGTCTGGCCAATGACAGTCTGCTGCCTGGCAACAGGTCAGTATAGCATGTCTCGTCTCTTCACTGGTTCCTCATCTTTCCTCTGTCTGTTCATTGACATTGCTTTGTTTTTACATATCTGTTTCTCTGGCAGGGATGATTACAACCCTGAATCTGACATGGAGCTGGTGGGCAGGGACTGTCCGTCCCCACGGTCTGACATGGAGCCTGATGTGGATCCAGCCACAGGTGCTATCATAGCGTCGTGGGCAAGCGTCACTGACAACAGTGACAACTGTAGCTCTCTCCGCAGTAGTGCTGCCAGCTCTAGCGACGGCTCTTTCTTTGCTGAGGCGGACTTCGCCAGCGCCGTGGCCAAGGCGGCTGAACTTTCCGGTTTGACCGTGGTTGGGTCGACCGTCATGGATCCTAACGCTGCCAAGGAGCGAGAGAGAAGTGAGTGTTCACCTCGTCTCTGTCACATTAACAAGTCTGGAGTGTTGGTTTGAAATGGGCTGAGCTAATAACAAACATTGCTTTGTAGTTAAGAAGGCGGCCAAGCACCGACAAAGGGCCAAACGCCCCACAAGTCCTTACAGTACAGACAGCAACTACAGTTGTGTACAAGTCCCACACAAACCCTACCCGAAATCTCAACGCAAGCGACAGCTGCAGGAGCAAGCCGCGAGCAGACAACGGCCAGCCATCAAAGCCAAACCCTCGTTAGCCAACCAAGGTAAGTTTGGTCAGGTCCACCATAATACAATAACATCCTTTTAAAACTAACCGGTAAGCTCCTGACTGACCTCCTATCTCGTTGATTGACAGGGTTTGACGTCCCCAACTACAACAAACCAAACTTTCCAGTTTCGTCCAACAACAAGACGTCGCCGGCTGCTGACAACGAGCAGCAGGATCTGAACATTCGTGCCAACCCACTAGCTGCTTTTGACACTCGAGATGTGAGCTTTCTCTCTCAAATTGATTAATGTTTCTTAAGCTTGATGTTCTTGATGCTGAACTAAACTCGTATAACCAAATTTGATCGATTGTACTTTGTTCTTGCAGACTCCAATAGTTTGAGGCTTACAGCGCCCTCTGAGATTACGGACTCCATGTGGCCGCCGTGTCAGCTGAACCTGCATGTAATCGCATATGTCACACTTGTAATATTGGCCATATCACTGCCAGTGGGACGTGACGCCGCCACGAGACGTGTGTAGGACTAGAACGCTTAGTGTTACACTGTGGATGTAGTCAGTAAGCGGCAGTCGGCCTGGTGAACTGTACAGAACTAAACTGGTCCGGGCCGACCACTCTGTCGCTACACCAAATGTGTGAATGTGTCCGCAACCAGCTCCGAGCTGGGTGATGTGTATTCAAGTGACTCGTTGTGCAAAGTGAACAAGAACGTGTTTCTTGCATTTAATATACATTTATACATATGTATAATTTGACCGTGGTTGATGTATTAATTTATTGTCAGTGATTACCATGTAATAAAATATACACAAAGTTGTTGCGTTGATTGTTAATACTGGGTGAAAATGCAGTGCAGTAGCAGCATTTGAGATCACCCATATGGGTCTATTTTATCTTGCAGTGAAGTTTGAGCAAAATATAAAAATTCACAATGTCACTGAGTTGTTCACAATTTGTGATAATGTGAGCAAAGAACCAAATTCATATACTGTAAAAAGAATAATTTTGGCGGCTATTAAATTTGGTGGTTGTTGGTGAGCCCCACGTTATTTGGTGAAGATTTAATCCGGTGGTTTTAAAACCACTTATATATAACAGTTGTCACTGTTGTCAACATATATCTAGTTAATTTGGCGGTTTTTCTCCTAACGCCAAAAATTAGTGGTTTTACAGTAATCATAAGTTCTAGTCATGTATGGTTCATTTGTGTTTCATTTCTTGCCTCTTAGAAATTAAACACTATTAACTGCTTCAGATCTTGATAAAAAATACTCCTTGGTTATCATAAAATTCACAAAAATTGAAAATTTCATTTGGTAAAGTTCAAGTTCGCTTCCTAGGCTCACTTAATCTGAAAAGTGAAATCACACAAAAGCCAGAAATTTATTGTGTCTCTTCAAATCCTGATATCAATATAATAATAAAGAATATGTTCATTGTGGCCACATAATCATGAAAACCTCGCACGATATATTTTCCATTCCTAATTCCAATTCTTTTCTCGCTCAATATCACTGCCTCTATTAACCAAATTCGTCATTCAATTACCGTGGTGTTACTACATCACACTGACCTATTTTACGCCTTGGCTATGAATGAGAAATGCATTTCGTTTGCATGTGCCACCATCGTGTGCTCCAATTTGAACAAAAGATAAGCAAATTATTCATTTCGTCCACCACAAGAGGAGAAGGTGTTAATAAGAATTAGAGGTAATAATAGATTTAGGGATGCTTCTTGTTTTTCTTCCAGTGAGTGCATCCCTCTAGTATTTGCACACTTCACTTACGGTTGATAAAAAATAAAGTGAAAGCTGCAAATTAAAGTCCCAGTACATCTCAAGCAGTGGTGGCACAGAGCTGGGTCTGGAAGGCGTCCAGCATTTGATAGTTCATCATGAAGTTGGGAAGAGGAAGGAAGGAATCTTATCGTGTGTCCTCTTGTTGTGGCATGGGCGGTGATGAGATAAGGTCGGGCTGGTACTGCAATCAGGCCGTTCACTACATTAGGGTCACTTTAGCATGCTGTTGTCGTATCTGTAGAGGGGGACATCTCAGATCCTCCAGCGCGGTGATGACACCGCTCTGTCTGGAGTAGTCGCCTATGATGTATCTTGCCGCCCTGTGCTGGACAGCTGCTTGACAAGGTTCTTGGTCAGCGGGTCCCGGACACATGCGCTATAGAGGATAACAGACACAATATCTTTGATTAGCATAAACATCCATGGTGCCTCTTCAAAGTTGGAACTCACAACCCTACAGAACTATCTGTGTCAACACGACATCATTTGTCTGACTGAAATTAAACACGCTTACCCATTGTCAATGCCAGGGTACTATTGCATACGGAGTACAGTAACACCCGGTCAGGAGTTCCGTGGTGGTGTTGCTGTCCTAATAAAGACAAACCTATGGACTAAGGTGTATGACGTTGACTGCACACATGATCAGGTGTGGTTCACTCTGGAAAATATCCCGGGCTGCACGCTCGGTGCCATCTATATACCACCACGAGATTCTCCCTACTTCTCGCCAACCTCATTTGCAATGATTCAAGAAAAATGTATAGGAAGTGGAGTACTATTGTTTGGTGACTTCAATGCCAGAATAAGCGACTTGTCAGTATTCAACGATGGAACATACACTTGTAACAAAACCATGCAACTGCCGCGCTGAAACGTTCGTTAGGAACGGTCACGTGATCTACAAAGTCCACTTGCGAAGACACCGTTCGCGGAAGAACCGTTCGCGGAAGCACGATTGCGGAAGCATCATCAGCGGAAGCATCGTTCGCGGAAGAACCGTTCGCGGAAGCACGATTGCGGAAGCATCGTCAGCGGAAGCATCAGTCGCGGAAGCACCGTTCGCGGAAGAGGAGCCTTCGCGGAAGAACCGTTCGCGGACGCAGTCTTCACCACGTGGAGAAGAGTGCGGAAGATACGTTCGCGGACGAAGATGCGCGCGCAGCCACCCTGGCTATATAAGGGAGAGCGGACGGCCGCTCTGAGAGCACTGCAACAGCGACATCGACCGTGGGGAGATCGTCACCGCCACAGCCAAGGGACTCGACGAACTCCGTGCGGACGACTCCTTCTTCAGGGCCTTAGAGTCAACCGGGATTAGACCGACTACCTGGAGAAACCATTCGACTAAACGGGACGGGAAACTTCAACGGGAAGGGACAGAGAGACGCCGCCGGCTAAGAACTCTTTTTAGTTGTGCCCTCGTGCACTATTTATTTTTGAAATGTGATCATACAGTGCTCCATGTCTGAACTTCATATTTGTACGTCACGTGGGTGACCAGCCATACAATTGTAAGTTGATTTGATGTATATAAATCTTCAATTTATTTACATCTGAGTTGCTTCTTGCCTAAGTGAAGCCGGTGAGCTACGGAGTGATGATACACCAGCGTTGGGGGACACCAATTTAGTGACGGCTCTCGAATCACAACGAGCGGGAGTTACATAAAGTCTATACGATCAGAGAAACCAGGTTTTTTGGGCCACACCGAAAACAAGTCATTACCAAACGTCACAACTTGGTGCACGTGACCAGGATCCCCGAGGGTCTACTGCCAGGGAACGAACTTCAGCATCACTCATGTCCGGCGAAAACGACGAAACTGCCCCAGGGAAGACAGGAGGTGAAGAGGAAGACTCTTCGCGGACGGCCTCACTTGCGGACGAGGAAGACAGCGGTTCGCGGAAACCGACCTTTGCGGAAGAGGGAGACGACCGTTCGCGGAAGACGTTCGCGGAAGACGACCGTTCGCGGAAGACGTTCGCGGACGACAACCGTTCGCGGAAGACGACCTTGGCGGAAGAGGCCGACGACCGTTCGCGGAAGACAACGTTCGCGGAAGACGACCGTTCGCGGAAGAGCAGCTTCACAGCCAGGGGTAGACGGGACGTTTCGACGAGTGAGGAGCAACCAGGGAGGTCGAGACCTTCCATGGGCCAGTCGACTAGTCAACAGAGACCCCGGAGCCAGACACCCGACAACCGTTTTCTTTTCAGACACGACTCTGGGTGGCAGCACGATCGAGACAGGGAGAGGTCAACCTACCTTGAGAGCGTTAGGAGGGGCCCCGAGTTCCGACGAGTGCTGGGACCGGAGTACGTCAATCTGGACGGGGAGGACGGCGAAATCTGGGCGAGGAGGGATCGGCTACAGCTACCGGAGCAGAGTCCAAGTGTGGCACCTCCAGAGAATGCAGCATTGAGACGGCTTTGGGACCAGTCCCAGCAGCAGTCTGGTGCAACAGAGCAGCAGTCTGGTGCAACAGGGCAGCGGTCGGGTGTGACGAGTCGACAAACGGGAGTGACTGGAGGACGGGTTACTTGGGCTCCGACCCAAGAGAGCAGCTCGAGAGGGAGAGGACTTTTCGCGGAAGAGAACATTCGCGGACGAGAGGCATTCTTCGGCGACAGGGACGCTTGCAGCCGGGGATCCTTCGTGGATGAACGGGCTCGTGGGCGAGGGGGAGTCTTTGGTGACGAGGACGCTTGTGACCGGGGAGGGCCCTTCGCGGACGACCACGTTCGCGGACGAGGACGACTCGCGGAAGAGAGTGTTCGCGGAAGAGAGGAGTCTTCACCCAGACGGCGGCTCGACGAAAGGAGTGATCCAGGCGACCAATCTTCCTTTCCAGTTTTTCAGAATAGACGGGGAAGACCATTCGCGGATGAGCCGGTTCGCGGAAGACTCGCGGAAGATGGCGTTCGCGGACGTGCATCTTTTGTGGAGGGACGTCTCCGAGACATCTTGGCGGACGAGCCCGTTCGCGGAAGACTCGCGGAAGACGGCGTTCGCGGAAGAGGCCTGTTCGCGGAAGAACTTCTTCGGGAGCTGTTGGCGGAGGAGTCCGTTCGCGGAAGGTTCGCGGAAGACAGTGTTCGCGGAGGGTTCGCGGAAGACAGCGTTCGCGGAAGAGGGAGGTCTTCACCCAGTCGACAACCGAGACAGCCAGCCTCCTGGAGAAATCCAGCTTCTATTTCAGTCACCCAGGGAGGCCGGAGACAGCACCCTTTCTCATCATCGGGCGATGAGGGGCCTTCATCTGATGGAGGGACTGACAGCAGCCATGGTTACCCAGGACGGGGGAGGAGACCACCGAGGCGGGGACCGCCGCTGCACCGACGAAGCCCTAGGCCGAGACGGAGGCAGGAGGACTCGTCGTCCGAGGACAGCACAGCCTGGAATCAGAACGGCAGAAGGAACCGGAAGATGCTGACCCCTGACAAGCTCGATGGGACTTCCATAGAGTGGCCGGTGTACCGGGCCCACTTTGACGTCATCGCAGAGGTCAACGGATGGAGCAAGCGGGAACAGGGCGTCTACTTAGCCGGGAGCTTGACAGGAGAGGCGCGACGAATGCTGACCAGCCTGAGTCCTGCAGACCGGAGGGACATCGACGTTCTGACCGACAAGCTGACCCTACGATTCGACCCTGACTGTCAGGAGGAGTCCTACAAGGCGACCTTGGGACAGAGAACCCGCAGGAAGGCAGAGACACCCCAGCAGTACGGCTATGAGTTGCAGCGACTGGCCGGCCGTGGTTATCCGGATCTGAACTCCGCAGCTCAGGAGGCTATCGCCTTAGACCACTTCTGGAAGGGCCATCCAGATGGGGACATGAAGGTGATGGCGCTCATGAGGAAGATGAAGACCATGGAGGAGGCCATAGCGTTCGTGACCCAGTACGAATGTGTCAAACCCAAGCCTGGGAAGCCGGTGATGTCCATAGAGTCGGAGGACTCCGAGCCAGCTCTAGGACGGGTCCTACAGCTATTAAAGAACCAGCAGGGAGGCGAGATTACCACCAGTGGGCAGCAGAGCAACCAGCCGAACGTAGCGGGTCTACCCAGACTTCCCTACTTCAAGGGGCTCTTTGAGAGCCAAGACAGGAAGCTGGATCGACTAATCGAGCTGTGTGAGCAGGTGCTATCCATCAAGCCGAGGGCCGCCACTGCTGAGAACAAGGGACCAAGCGCTAGGCCGGGACCAGATGACTGTTGGTACTGTGGGAAGCCGGGTCATCGGAAGTACCAGTGTCCAGATCGGCCGCCACCTCGGACCAAGGAGGAGCGCTTGAGTCGACTAATCGAGGAGATTGGTGAGCGGAACAGTTTGACAGACGAGGAGTCGGAAAACCAGTAGGGCTCATACCAGCCCCCAACCGTATGGGCCATTGGCAGGTGTGTGCACGGCTTCACAGGCGAGAAGCTCGACGAAGACGTGAAGAACACATTGCCAGGGGGGAATTTTTAGTTTCACAGATTTTTAATAGGTTTTTCCGGTGTGCATCCGAAGTGACTGGATGGGCGCAGGAGGAGCTCGAGGATCGAATTCTCGACTATTTGGAGGGCAAGCCTGTCAACACAGACGGGAGTGCCAATGTACAGCAAACCGATGGAGCCGTGGAGCGTCTAATGCCCCGCGGAGACGTCAAGGAAATGCAGACCGATGGAGCCGTGGAGCGTCTAATGACCCGCGGAGACGTCGACGAAATGCAGACCGATGGAGCCGTGGAGCGTCTGGGGACCCACGGAGACATCAACGAGGTTTCTGCTAGCAGCAAGGAGAACCAACAGGTTACAACCTTGAGGCTGGAGGCTGCGAAACAGCAGGGACCCCCCTATGCAACTGAACCACAAGCGGCCGTGAAAGAGGAGACGGAGGGCCGGTGGAGCGGAATGACCAAGGGGCCAGCGCAGCAGCTATTGCTGGTGGACGACTCATTACTTATCCGGAGCGGCGGTTCCGAGGGGAGTGATTCCCTTAAGACTGACAGAGAGGACCAGGGTGGTGCATCACTGTGGGTGGACGACTCAGTACTTATCCAGGGCGGCGTCCCTGAGGAGAGTGGCAGCTCTCTTAAGATTGACAGAAATGGCCAGGTGGTGTCGCTGTCAGCCGGTGCCCGAGGCACATTGGCGTGGTATGCGGCGTGCCACGTTATGGGGAAGGCGACTCGTATGTTGGTGGACACGGGTGCCTCTTCCACCGTTCTGGACGAGTGTCTCTTCGACCAAATGGATGACGAACATAAAGCAATGATAAGGCAGACGAGAATAAGGTTACGGGCAGCAACCGGAGACTACTTACAGGTTCAAGGAGAGATGACAGTTCAACTTCTACTGGGCACACGACTCGTGTCGGCAGATGTACTGGTAGCCAAACTAGGGATCCCGGGAGTGTTGGGGCTTGATGTACTTCAACAGATTGGGGGACAGCTGGATCTGCGTAAGGGCGAGTGGCAGGTGGGCGACACTACCGTAGTGATGAGCTCGGGCCACGAGGGCGCCGTCTACACACTGGTGACGGAGGAGACGGTCGTCTTGCCACCCTTTTCAGAGATGATGGTGGACCTCAAGCTGACAGGAAGTGAGGGAGGAGTTCCGAAGGCCGGCCTCGTGCAGTCCGCAAGAGAGCCGTTGGAGGACGACCCCCTCGTAGTGGGACGAGCCCTGGTACGACCCCGAGGACGCCTGGTACCGGTGGTACTTCTGAACGCCGGCGCTGGAGCTTGCACTGTGCTGATGGGGACCATCCTAGCCGAGCTTCACGGAATAGAGGCCGTGATCGACCTGGGATTTCGTCCCGATGGAGGGAAAACAACCCAGAATGAACCTAAAAGGGAACAGTGGTACCGGGAGGAGAGCGGGAGGGAGCATGAGCCCCTTACACCAAACTCCACCAAGTGGCGGAACCGGACGCCTGAGCAGCCCGAAACCAGAGTGCACGCCATGCACGCAGAATCGTCGACGAAGACACCAGAGTGCCCGGAGCATTTAGAACCGCTCCTGGAGGGAATGCATCCGAACTTGACGGAAAAGGAGGTGGAGGTCGTCAGCGATCTCCTTCGACGCCACCAGCAGGTCTTTATGGGACCAGATGGGAGGTTGGGCCGGACGTCCCTGGCGAAACACGTCATCGACACGGGAGATCACCCCCCGATCAAGCAGCCTCTGAGGAGAGCCCCGTACTACCAACAAGAGCTGATCGAGGACGAGGTCGACAAGATGTTGAAAGCTGACGTTGTGGAGCCAAGTGACAGTCCATGGTCGTCTCCCATCGTGCTAGTGAAAAAGAAGGATGGTGCACTGAGATTTTGCGTCGACTACCGCCGTCTAAATGATGTCACCCGGAAGGATGCGTACCCCCTGCCTCGAGTCGACGAGAGTTTTGATACCTTGTCAGGAGGACGATATTTTTCGACGCTAGACTTGGCTAGTGGTTACTGGCAGGTCGAGATGGACGACAGGGACAAGGAGAAGACGGCGTTCACTACCCGTAGTGGACTCTATCAATTTAAAGTGATGCCGTTTGGATTGGCGACGGCCCCGGCTACTTTTGAACGTCTAATGGAGCTGGCACTGAGGGGACTCCAATGGAAGCGTTGTCTAATTTATTTGGACGATGTCGTCTGTCTTGGAAAGACTTTCCAAGAAGCTGTGGACAACCTCGAGGACGTGTTCCGGAGACTGCAGGCTGCCGGGCTGAAGCTGAAACCCGCCAAGTGTGAGCTGTTTCGACAACAGGTCAACTTCCTGGGCCATGTCGTGTCCGACCGAGGCATCCAGTGCGACCCTGCCAAGGTCGAAGCTGTAACAAAAATGGTTCCTCCGACCACCTTGACAGAACTAAGGAGCTTCCTTGGGTTCGTGGGGTACTACCGCAGATTCATCCCTGACTTTGCCACCCGAGCGGGACCCCTCAACCACCTGTTAAAGAAGGAAGTCAACTACCATTGGAGCGAGGCTCATCAGCAGGCGTTCGAGGCGCTGCGTCAACCCCTGACCGAGCACCCCCTGCTGGTGTACCCTGACATGGACCAAGAATTTATTTTAGATACTGATGCTAGCGGCTACGGAGTGGGAGGCGTCTTATCCCAAGTGCAGGACGGACGAGAGCGGGTGATCGCCTATGCTTCCAGAACCCTGAGGGACACCCAGCGGAATTACTGCACCACCAAGCGGGAGCTCCTGGCCGTCGTCAGTATGATACACCATTTCAGACATTTCTTGTGGGGGAGAGCGTTCTTACTACGAACCGACCACGCCTCTCTCAAGTGGCTACTGAACTTTCGGGATGCGGAAGGAATGATCGCTAGATGGGCAGCTCGCATCGCCAGCTACGCCTTCAGGTGTGAGGTCCGACCGGGAGTACAACACGGGAATGCAGACGGGATGTCCAGATGCCGACAGTGCCGGAGACCGGATTGTCCCGCCCCTCGCCACACCACAAGACCCGAAGGAGAAGAGGAGGCCTGTCCGACTCAGGAGGAGTGTCCCCTACCCCTGGAGGACCTCTCTGACGAGGATCTGCTTCCACCGATCAGCGGAGAAGGATGGAGCCCCGGAGGACCTCAAGTTAACATCTTGCGGGAGGTCCCTGTGGAGCCCTGGACGGAGGACTACTATTGCGGAGATGGAGTCGGGATATTCCAGATCTGGGAGGTGCGCTGCCAGGAGGACCCGAGGACGACTACCCAGCCGACCGAGGAATGCCTGCCTGACCGGAGCCCCCCACAGACGGAGGAAGGAGCCAGGAGCGTCTGCAGAACCCTGCATCAGCTCCACCCCTCTGCCTGGGTTTGGTTTCTCCTGATGATGCTCCTCGCACTGCATGGTTTGGGACCGGAGGTTGTGGCCGGAGCAGCGATCGGCGCGACGGCCGACGTGTGGATGCGCTGCCGAGAGGAGCCCTTCCTGGACCCATGCCCCAACCCTGTGATCCGAGATCCAGACAAACAAATGCTAGCTGTCACGCGGGCTATGGCTACGGGAGGACGCCGGAATCCGATGGAGGGAGCCCCGGAGGCCCAGGTCCTGAATGGTTATTCCCAGGAGGACCTAGTGACCCTTCAACGAGCCGACCCTGAAGTTGGAGGCATCCTCGGGTGGAAGAATATTTTCACTGAGAGACCTGCATGGCCCGAAGTCAGAACAAAAAGTCAGCAAATGAAGACTCTGTGGCAACAGTGGGACCAGCTGGAGCTACGTGATGGGCTTCTGTACCGGCGGTACCAAGCGGCTTGCCAGAACGCACCAATCCATCAACTGGTCGTTCCACAGGTCCTGAGACGCGCCGTCATGAAGGAGGTCCACACCGGCAAGCTGATGAGTCACCAGGGAGTCACCAAAACAGTCCACCGACTAAAAGCGAGGATGTACTGGCCGGGTATGACGAAGGACGTGGAGCGTTGGTGCCGGGAGTGCCTGAAGTGTAGTGGGAGAAAGCCGCGACCGGGGCCCAAGTACCACCCCATGGGAAATCTACCGGTAGGCGATCGGCTAGAAAGGGTGGCCATGGACATTTTGGAGCCTGGAACGATCACCAATTCTGGGAACCGGTATATACTGGTCGTGGGTGATTATTTCACCAAGTGGACTGAGGCCTACGCTCTACCCAACCATGAGGCTCAGACGGTGGCGGACGTCTTTGTGACTGAGTTCGTGTGCCGCCTGGGAATGCCAGCCAAGATACACACCGACCAGGGACGAGAGTTCGAGAGTAAGCTTTTCCTTGAGATGATCAAGATCCTAGGAGGGGAGAAGACTCGGACGACCCCTTATCACGCCAAATCAGACGGGATGGTCGAGCGATTCAACCGGACCCTGCTGAACCTTCTGGCCGTGGTCGTGGACGAGAACCATGACGACTGGGACGACCATCTGCCCTACGTGATGGCGACTTATAGAACATCAGTACACGAAAGCACCGGGTGTACACCATTTCGAATGATGATGGGACGGGAGGCAACCACCCCATTGGACCTGAGGTACCGGACGAAACCGGACGATTTGGGAGGACCAGTCCCCGAGTGTGCGTCCGAATACGTCGAATGGGTGAAGGAAGCCACCATACAAGCTCACGAGACTGCCCGAGAGTGCCTGAAGACGGCTACGGTGCGACAAAAGCGCCATCATGACGTAAAATCAGCCGCTCGACATTTTCCGGTGGGCACCTGGGTGATGTATTGGTACCCTCCAAAGGCTAGACCAAAACTAGGACTAGGGTGGACGGGACCTTATCTCGTTGTGAAGTCTCATCTCGGATGGATGGTGTCCATACAAGATCGACCCGGTGGCAAGATTAAAGATGTCCACATTGACAATATAAAAAGGTGCTGGTTCACCCCTGAAACCGACGCCTGGATACCCAATCCGGACGATGTGACCCCAGTCCGGACCCCCAGTGATGACGAGGGACGAGTGGAAAACAGCGGGAATGCAGTCCAAACGATGTAAACGATGACGGGAGCGTTCGCGGAAGAACCGTTCGCGGAAGCAGCGTTCGCGGAAGCAGCGTTCGCGGAAGTACCGTTCGCGGAAGCACGTTCGCGGAAGCAGCGTTCGCGGAAGAACCGTTCGCGGAAGCAAGCGAAAAACGTTATTTCGTTCCACGACAATGCTTTTTCCCCCAGATCCCTGGTCCGCGCCTTTTCTATATAAGCAGGCCGGCCTACGATTCCGTCATCACTTCAACCATGAACACACCAACTCTGCAGATCATTGAGATACCCGCATTTGCAGACGAAGATTTCGGGGACGTTCCAGATTTCGACTTGGCTGACTTTCTGCCCCTTGAAGTCGACAAGATGAGCGACCCACCTACCAAGCCTGACCGAAAGCGGGAGCGCTCGAGGAGCCGGGAGCGTCGTGAGGAGCCCCGAGGAGGTCGACGGTCCCCTGCCCGGAAGTTGTCCACCGAGAGAGGGCGACGCTGGTGCAGCCCCTGCCGGATCCACGTGACGGCATCCAACTTTAGCCGACACGTGGCGACCAAACACACGCAGAAGGAGGGGCGGCACCTCTGCAAGATGTGCAGCCAGCGATTCGCCCGCCGAGCTGACAGAGACCGGCATGAGACGTCGCATGCCAGCGGCAACACCCTCAAGCCAGGACGGAGGAGGACGACGACCGACACGCCCGTGTCCGACCCCCGAGATGGTCCGACTACTGTGTCTGCCCCTGAGCTGAAGACTGTCAGCTTTGCGGCCAGCGGGACGACCAGCTCCACGCCGTCAAGCCCCCGGGAGGACGCCCCCAGGTCAGAGGACGCCCCAGACCCCGAGGACGACCCCCCGAATAGCGAAGAGGAACCGGAGTCTCAGCAGGAGCGGAGAGAGGCGGAATCCCCGGAGGCCCCCACCCCCGAGGACGACGGACCCCCCGTTCCCAGAGACTCGGCCCCTACCTACAAGCCCCTAGACCTGAGTTGGTACCTCAAGCCCGTTCCGGAGGAGGAGGACCAACTGCGACCGTATGTGGAGGGCCTGGGCAGAGCGGTCACTGCCGGAGAGAAGGCCCTGGAGGACCTGGCGTCCACGATAGCCATGGGACGACGCCACCTCACCCAAGCGGAGGCTCGGCTCCAAGCCAAGGAGGAGCAGAGACAGCTCGAGGCCGAGGTGCTGCAGCTGCGAGGGGAGGCCTCTCAACGAGAGAAGAGCCACCGGAAGGAGCTGCGAGCCCACGTCCGAGAGACCAAGCTGCTCCGGGAACAGCTCCGAGCATATACAGACACTCGGGACAGGCTGGCGGAGACGTCCGAAAGCGAGGTGGATCGCCAGTGAAGTGGAGGGAGAGAGCCCTGTAAACATCAGACAGGCAGGAAAAGACGAAGAAGGAGGAAGAAGAGAAAAGAAGAGAGAGAAAGGATCAACGGGGACGTTGATCTCCAGAAAGGGTGGAGTTGTAACAAAACCATGCAACTGCCGCGCTGAAACGTTCGTTAGGAACGGTCACGTGATCTACAAAGTCCACTTGCGAAGACACCGTTCGCGGAAGAACCGTTCGCGGAAGCACGATTGCGGAAGCATCATCAGCGGAAGCATCGTTCGCGGAAGAACCGTTCGCGGAAGCACGATTGCGGAAGCATCGTCAGCGGAAGCATCAGTCGCGGAAGCACCGTTCGCGGAAGAGGAGCCTTCGCGGAAGAACCGTTCGCGGACGCAGTCTTCACCACGTGGAGAAGAGTGCGGAAGATACGTTCGCGGACGAAGATGCGCGCGCAGCCACCCTGGCTATATAAGGGAGAGCGGACGGCCGCTCTGAGAGCACTGCAACAGCGACATCGACCGTGGGGAGATCGTCACCGCCACAGCCAAGGGACTCGACGAACTCCGTGCGGACGACTCCTTCTTCAGGGCCTTAGAGTCAACCGGGATTAGACCGACTACCTGGAGAAACCATTCGACTAAACGGGACGGGAAACTTCAACGGGAAGGGACAGAGAGACGCCGCCGGCTAAGAACTCTTTTTAGTTGTGCCCTCGTGCACTATTTATTTTTGAAATGTGATCATACAGTGCTCCATGTCTGAACTTCATATTTGTACGTCACGTGGGTGACCAGCCATACAATTGTAAGTTGATTTGATGTATATAAATCTTCAATTTATTTACATCTGAGTTGCTTCTTGCCTAAGTGAAGCCGGTGAGCTACGGAGTGATGATACACCAGCGTTGGGGGACACCAATTTAGTGACGGCTCTCGAATCACAACGAGCGGGAGTTACATAAAGTCTATACGATCAGAGAAACCAGGTTTTTTGGGCCACACCGAAAACAAGTCATTACCAAACGTCACACACTTATACGGCAAACCCCGACAAAACTATGAATACGAACGGCCGTGACCTTGTCAAATTGTGCCACCAGGAAGGTCTAACCCCACTAAATCATTTGGTTACAGAACAACTCAAAGGAGAAGGAAATCTTACCTTCCACAGGCGGGGGTCCTGGATCTCTCAGTTGGATTGGGCTATATGTTCGAAAGATATTGTGGCAAGGGTTAACTCTTTCCGCATTGACCAAACTACTTCCCTCCAAACCGATCATGCTCCTTTGATGCTGACGGTCAACGTTGTACCAGCCAGTGCCAAGGATATCAAATCACGAGCTTTAAACTTGGGAGTGACCGCTACTAAATCGGTGTCACGAACACCGAATACCAGAAAAAGACCCATCAATCACCACACATTAAACTATGAACTCCTTGCAAACAACTTGAATTCAGCGGAATTTTGGGATGTCGTGCATCAGAGCGATGACATTAACACTCTATGCAACCAGTTGGCATGCACTATTTATAAAGCTGCACAGCAGGCAACACCCAGAACCGTTAACACTAGAGTTCGTTGTCACTCAAACCCACAGAATGCACACGACAGATGGCAGAACATTCTTCAGTCCAGAAACGATAGGGACCTTTGGGCTTCGATAAATTGGCAAGGCCAATTCGACAAACCTGAATCCAGCACAAGTGAACCCAGTAACTCTCTGTTCTGTGAATACTACAATCAGTTACTAAACCCAGATTGTAGTCGAGACCTGAGGACTTTTACTCCAAGAAACGGTCTGTACATCCCTGTGCTTGATGACCCCATTACTGCAATGGAAGTGGACCAATGTCTTGGCAAACTGAAGTCTGGAAAAGCTGCAGGGTTGGATGGAATCTCGCCAGCAATAATAAAGTCCTTGCCAGATGACTGGGTGTACCTCCTGACCGAAATCTACAACCGTGTTTTCTATGGTGACTATCCCATAAGTTGGTCTCTGATGAAGGTGTTCAATATCTACAAAAAGGGAAACAAACAGGACCCGGCAAATTATCGGGGAATCAGCATAATGAACGCGATTGCGAAAGTTTATGACATGGTGCTATGTAAAAGGTTCAAGCTCTGGTACACCCCGAAGGATGTGCAAGCAGGAGCCCAAAAGGGTAGGGGGTGCGAGGAACAGATCCTTGTAGTCCGACTACTCATGGACATTGCTCGTCACAAGAAAGAGCAACTCCTGATCGCTTTTCTATATTATAGGAAAGCATACGACACAGTAGATAGATACAAGCTGCTGGAGTACCTTGACGCTCTCGGTTGTGGAGGTCGTTTCCTCACTGCATTGAAATATTCGATGTCAGCAACTGGCATGATAGGAACTGAGACTTTCCCCACATCAGCAGGGGTTAAACAGGGTGGAAGTTCAAGTTGTTGCCTATTTACCGCGTTCATTGACCCGACAATCACCGCTGCAGCTTCTGAAGGACCGGACGGATGGCTACAGGACTTACATTCACTACTATTTATGGACGATACAGTTGTCTTGGCAACAAGTAGGGAAAAGCTGATTGCAAAACTAAAGAAAGTGAAGTCCAGAGCTGATCACTTGGGCATGGTGCTTCACCCCACCAAGTCAAAGTACATCACAGTTGGTACAGAGGTTCATAGCCCTATCTCCCTAGATGATGTCACCTTGGAGCACACAACGAGCTATGTCTACCTGGGGACGCCATTAACGGCAGATTCAATGACAACCCAAGTCCAAAATCATCTCAACACCAAGTCTAACCACATCAACAAGTTCTACTCGTTCCTACGGAAAAACTCAGACTGTCCCTTTGAGGTTAAACGAAAAGTTTGGACCAGTGCACTGGTTTCTTCCATTTTCTACTCTGCCGAAACGTGGTTCACTGGAAACTTGAGAGCAGCTGAGGTCCCCTACAATAATACCCTAAAGCAGCTTCTATCCATACGTCAGTCGACATGTAACGACGCAGTGTACATAGAGACAGGTCTATCAAACGCGTCAAGTTGGATTGCGGAGAGGCAGGCATCCTTTTTGCGGAAGTTAAGAGCTCGAGCCAGAACAGGCCAGTACGTTGTCAGGGTCATTGACTTGGCCATAACATCAAGATCACCAACGGGGCGCAGGATAGAAACCATTGAAAGCACGAGAGAAAACCAACAGCAAGTGTTTCTAAACAATGTTAAATCAAGGGTGCAAACCTCCGACTCTAGTCGCCGATCTGCCTACAGAAAAATGAACCCTGCCTTGGAGCCTTCTGACTTGATGGGTGTCAAGTCGGCAGTACCTGAAAGCGACAGGATAGCCGTTACAAGGCTACGGTTGTCATCCCATCACCTCAAGGTAGAAACCGGGCGCTGGGCTCGTATCCCATATGAAAATCGAACTTGTTCCTGTGGCCCAGAAATCCAAACGGAGGAGCATGTGCTTCTGTGGTGTCGAAAGACTGAACCTCTCAGACAAAGTTATAATTTGACGGAAACTACAAATTCAAATGACTTATTCAATCACAAGAACCAAAAACTGATGGCGGAATACTGTCGTAAAGTATTGTTACTTTTCAGGACATAAACATGATAAACATGCTTTTCTCATCCCCGTTGTAAATTCATTATGAGTATCTTTGTCAATTATTTTGCTTATGTCAATAAACTACTACTACTACTATACTCGAGTGTGGGCCTCACAAAGATTGTGTAACAGTGGGCTTTGACGCTTCTTTGCCACGGTGCCGTGCCATGTGCTGTACACAGGAAATCCGAGTCATGGCTTGCCTTCCTGGTGACCGAGTCAACATGGGCCTTCCATGAAACGGGTGATGCTGCTTGGTGACTGTGATGACCTCAGATTTCAATGGTTGAATGTCAACTGCCACATCTTATCCAAATCCTGTAGTCGGTCCAGGTTGCATTGGAGCTCTTCAACATCTTCTGCACTTGACACAACACGATACATAAGGCAATCGACCACAAGCAACCTTGCTTGGGATGTCACTTGGTCGGGTAGTCATTAATGTACAACAAAAGTGTAACATTTGCCGCCCACAGCGCACAGGGCGCACGCGGCGGGCATCGTAATTACCAAGAACTACAACCAGATAACAGTCCGTCCGTCATACATCACATCATCATCATCATCAACAACAACATCATCATCATACAACATATACATTAGTTATGGTAATGTAGCCACATGCGGAGCCTGAGATGCCATGGGAGCGGCACCACAGAACTCGAGCACGTGGGCATGTTGCTGGCATGTTGCTCGCCGATGGCACTGCCACAGGGATAGAACCCTGGACAGCCCGACAGTCCGACAGAACCTGTGTCGCACCATCCCAGGGCGAGAGACCGGTCCCAGGGCGATATCACAGGGACGAGCCCCGAATCATCACGGACTCCCTCCTGGGCCCTCAATTGGAAATCGTCCCCAGAGCCCTCGCGGGCCTGAGCTGATGAGATGGAATGTAGAGCTCATGGCCGAGCCCTCCGTCGTCCTCTCGCCTTCCCAGCACCTGAGAACAACTCCACTGAACAAGGCGGCTTCAGAGTATTTATAACCCCTGAAGCACGAGACACGAGGGATGATGTAAGACCATTGTTACAGTACAATTGAGCGAGAGGATTTGAGGGTGTTGCTATGCAGCGCACGTGCTTCAAACACGAAGTATCCAAAACAAGAGTAGTGTTTACAAAGAATCTCCTGCCGTGATCTTTGGGCGGAATCGCCACAAAAAGTAATAGCAGACCAGTGACAGTACCTTGCGGGACTTCAGAGGTTACTGGTCTTGGGATGAATTCTAAGGCCAAAATCTAGAGAACGACTTCAACCTGATGAAGACCTATTTGACCTGGCAATAGACGTTTGTAGCAAGAGTAGGTTGGCTTATTGCCAGGCATATCCCCAGATCATCCAAGAAGTGCTACTAGTGCAGGTCATCAACGTGTCGCCAGAACCTGTAATCATCCGAAGGGGAGCTCACTGAGCGACCATGACGAGTTTGGGTAAAGACTGTGAGATCATTCCACTGCCCGAGAAAGTTGGGAAGACTTGAGCATTCAAACCCGAAAGCTACCAACACTGGTCCTACTACGATAAGCTTTGACAGTTAGCCGAAGAATCGAAGAGGGGCATCTCAACTAACAACCACAACATAGTAGCCAAATTGCTGAACCAGAACTGAGAGGTGTTTAGTGATGGCAGCCTGGGCCAGAAGAATGTGGTAGACGTGGCCAGATGAACGTGGTACAACTCGAGACCCACACATGAAGTCATCGCCCCATTAAGCAGCAAGCCAGATGATTGCCTCCTCATCACTGGAATCTGGTAGACGAGATGTACAAAACATGAAAGACCAGGGCTTCATTGAAGACAGGAGCAGTCCATGGGCATCACCAATAGTGTTGGTCAAGAAGAAGGACGGTACTACATGCTTTTGTGCAGTCTACCGCTGGCTCAATGCTGTGACTGAGAAGGACGCCTACCCATTGCTGAGAATAGACAACACTATAGCGGCCTGTTTTTTTCAAACCTGGACCTGAAGAGTGGCTACTGGCACGTGGGGATGAACGAAGCCGCCTGAAAGAAGTCAGCTTTATGCATTCCTGATGGGCTTTACCAATTTAAAGTTATAAGTTTTGGTCTGTGTAGCACACTGGAAATGATTTAACACCTCATGGAGAAAGTCGTCAGTGGACTTTCTTGGAATACTACCCTGATCTACCTTGATGAGGTAATTATCTTCAGCCGAACGTTCAAGGACTACATCGGAGAGACATCCGAGAAGTTTTCCTGAAGCTGAAGGAGGCTGGCCCAAAACTGAAAACCTCCGAGTGCAGATTCTTCCAGATGAAGGTGTCATTCCTGGGGTACATCTTGGGCCGAGATGGCATTCGTACCGCTCCAGCTAAAATCGAAGCTGTCTGGCGATCCCCAGACAACATGACTGTTCTATGGAGTTTCCTGGGACTATGCTCCTACTGCAAACAGTTCATGCTTAAGTTTGCTGCGATTGTGAGTTCACTGCACCGGTTTACTGAAAAGGGAGTTTCGGTTCCGGATGCAAGCAGAACATGAGGGAGCATTCACCAAATTCAAGGATGGGCCACCCAAAGTAGAAGGGCCCGTACATCCTTGAAACGGACAGATGACACCAGACTGGGTCAAGATGGCCAAAAGAGAATCATCACGTACCTGAGCGCGAGCGTGTCCAAGGAAGAGATACGGTACTGCGTCTCCCAAAAGGAGCTGCTGGCCTGGTGTTTGTGAGTCTGAAAAACAAACAGTACCCGCTGGGTCAAAAATTCCTGCTGCGGACCGACCAGGGAGCCTCCTATGGCTGATGAACTTCAAAGAGCCTCAGGGACAAGTTGCTTGATTGATAGAGCTACTGAGTGAGTAAAGTTGTGAAATACTACATCGGCCGGGTAGAATCCACAACAATGCTGATGCCCTGTCCAGGTCACCCTGCAGTCAATGTGGGAAGGTCGACTGGAAGCAGGCCAAGATCGATGCCTGGGACTTCTGAGAGACCACATGACAAGCCCAAAATAGCCAGAGGAACAGTCCAAGAAAGATGAAGAAGGAACAACTGATGACACCCCAAATCCCAAATATGATATAAAAAAAACATGACATTGCTATGTCACTATAAAATAAAAAATTACCAATATTAAAATAATATAAAATAATTGTGAATGTTGTAACTTGAGGTGGGCATGCATTATGGATGACTTTCACGTAAAGTCAGCCATGAGATACTATTTGCACAGACTTTGGGAAAATATATGCTCAGTGTATGGTGCATATTATTGTTTTGACTCACTTATTCTCGATAGTGAATTTACTTGAAAAGATAGAAACTTATTATGCCCCTTCAAAACTTTATATAAATAATGTTTTAAGTCAAACCTTTTAACCCAAAAATCACAAAACTCCTCGCGTGACATATATCTCCTTCACTCACTTTCCACACTCAATCAAACCCTCATCAAGCTACATACCACATTCATCATTCTGCTTTTGTGGTGTTATTACCCTGACATGGCCACTCACACAATATTTTCTACAATGTCCTTGTCAGCACGTATTACATGTGTACATTATGCCTGTTATCATTTCTGTTCATATTTTTGTGGTCAGTCAGTTCCAACAGGTGGCATCAATCTGTCATTATATTGTCATCATATGTCAATGTTGCCAACATGGATGCAACCAGGTATGTACTGAATGCTGATTGATCCATATAATGACATCATGGTGATTATAGGCACTACTACATTTCAGTAGTAGTTCAAGATCCAGGCTAGCAATGTTAACAGGGAACACCAGGTATTGGTGTAATTGCTGACCTACATTGCTGCAGAACACCTGTTGGGTACACACAGTCACTACAATAGCAACATACTTGCAAGTTAGCTTTTCAGCTAATATATAAAACTATCACACCTGGTGATCATGTACTGGCACCACTCAAATTTTATTTACATCTTGGCTATGAACAATAAACTTCACCTGCATATGCCACCATTGCCTGAAACATTTCAAACAAGCGCTGAGTCAATGACCAGCACAAGAGGCTTGTAGTTCAAGCAATGTCTGCTCAGTAGTAGTAGTGCCCATCTTCACCATAATAATGGTGTCACTGGATGGATCACTCAGTATGTGATACATAAATAGTGGCGTCCCTGATGGCGACATAATCTTCAAATTGTGGCTGTATTGGTGGTGATAGATCGATACTTAATATATTTATACCACGTCACAAACATATGGAAAGTGCTAAACTGGAACCCAGTCAGACTTATTTAGCTGAAATAGTAACACCATTTTGATATGTTAAGTGAATTTCTATATGTTGAAGAATCCTGGAGCGATGCACCAGGGAGGAAGAATGGCACACACAAAATTATTAACGTACTAAAATTATCGGACTTGACTGGGTTCATATTTATTGCTTTCCCACACATATATATATATATATGTATACCAGGTAGAATGCTAGGCTACATCTACATCCAGATCATTCTGTCAGTGACTAGCGCAAGAGGGTTGCTGTCCCAGTACAGTGTCTGCTTTCCAACAACATCGCTAGGCTAGATATCTACATCTAGATCATTTTCAAACACAGAGTCAGTCAATAGTCCAACAGGCTTGCGATCTAAGCACAATGTCAAAGTCAATGTAATTGTTACAGGTGGTGCATTTTGGCACAACAGCTAAACAGTAATTATGTTGCCTTAGGAGCTAGTTTAGATTACACCAATACCTGGCACTCTCCAACATTGCTAGGTTAGATTTACATCCAGATCATTGGCAAACAATGAGTTAGTGACTAGTGCAAGAGGCTTGCTATTTGCGTACAGTGTCTGCTCAGAAGTGGTAGTGTCCATCCTCACTATAAAAATGGTGTCACTGGATGGATCACTCATCATGCAATACATAAATGGTGGAGCTCCTTGTGGCGACATCTACACAGCATCACAAACATATATACCTGGCAGAGTGCTGCCACCTTTGGAACTGGCCACAAAAACAAAACATGTGATGGTAATGATAACAGTCAAAATGAACATATGCAATACACAGCTACACAATGAGATGATACACATTGACAAAAATATACATATACAGAAGCAAAGCATCGTTATCAACATTGAATTTTTTAGATACATCAAATCAGAAGCAAATAATGTATTGAGTATAATGTGTGGGACTTTATGTGGTGTGGAGGTAATGTCACCACAATAACTGAGTGATGAATGTGGCATTTGTAGAATATTTATGACTGTTATGGCCCGAAACCCGCCCCTGACACATTCTCCCACTCGACATACACGGCACAGATTCATCACATGACTTCATACTTACTTACCTTACGTCACCGGGCACGCACCGTCCTCGCACCACATCTACATGTAAACAACACTGCTCACGTTAACACTTCCTACAATCCCACCAATCACCACATTCCCAGACACATGACTCCGCCCACACAGACATGACATCACTTTCCCGCCATTTTACATGAACACCTGCCACATTACGCGGGAAAACCCACACACATCATAGACTTAGCCCCGCGCTTTCCCACGGACAATGTAGTTGGGTAGGATCTTTTGAATAGAAAGGTTGTATTGAGAGGTACTACGCGAAATATTGTGATTAGGAGATATCAAACTTATATTGGACTATTAATACTTCGGACTATTGTGGGGATTACGATTGAATGTGAGTGACCATGATCGTACATCGGACTAATCATCTAAATAAACTCGGATATTGTTGAAATTTACGTCGGACTTCCTGTTGGTGTGTTAACGCACAACATACATCGTACTATTCGATCAGTGGGCGTAATAGCCGCCCGAAGAACTCCGCTATTCCGTCACATTGGTGCCGTGACCAGGATAGCGAAGGCCAGTTCTCGGCTTACGAACTATCCCGACGTACGAACTTTTGATGAATACCCGATCTACGACTCGGAACCCGATCGGACCAAGCCCGGAAGATGAGGTGACGATGAATCCGGTCCCAGCGAACCAGCGAACTGCACGACCAAGGTCAGTGGCGATGAGTGATACTATTACGCTATCGCAAGTACAACCGCCAAACGAACTGTACGAACTATCGTCGGCGGCATCCGTAGAGTACATGCCGGACTGGATGCGAGCCGATAGCAACCTCGAAGAACTGTTGGACGGTGACCCGTACCAGCCGTCGCGCACGGTGACAGAAATCCTTGACGCGCATGCGCGGTCATACCACGCGACACCTGCCGGACCGCCGAGGTCGCGACCAAGCGACGGAAGTGAAACGGACTATGCGCGCTTCCAGCGCCAACCCAATACCGACCCGCTACCTAAGTCGGTGAGTGTACGACCAACGAACTATGACAATTCAATGCTAACGCACCCGCCGAGTCGGTCGCGTGTCCAACAATGGTCGTATGAATCGGATACGCGTGCTGAACTGTATCCGCGACACGACAATGTAATGTCGCGCCCATCGGTAACGATCCACACACTGACGCGACCAGACCGAACTCCGCCGGTGTACTCCAGAGTACCGGCTGACCCAGTCGTCACGGGAGAGCTGCCGGATGTCCACCTGCCGAACCGGAGTAGAGCCGCCACCGAGAGTACCCCCGCGGCCGACCTCAGGTTCAACGCTGCCCAGACGAACGACCCGCCGACACGATTCCACGCACCCGCGCCGAGATCGGAGGTCCGATACACCAGCGACACCATCGATCGCCGACCGCGCAACATCGGAGTACCGATCTCCGACACCAGCGAAAACATGCACCCCGCGCATCTACCACCACCGGTAGTCAACATCGGACCATCGCACGGCGAACCGTCGCTACCAGCGGAACATTCTGCCTCACACGGCTACGTGCCCAACCATGGAAATGCGGTGCCCATGCACAACCATGGGGGAGTAGCAGTATCGAACTATGGAAATGCGGTGCCCATGCACAATCATGGGGGAATAGCAGTACCCAATCATGGGGGAGTAGCTGTACCAAACCATGGAGTACCAGAGTACGGTGTTGCCGCGTACAATCACGGAATAGTGCCCAATCTGGGAATCGTGCCGCAAAACGCTGGAGTAGCAGTTCCAAGTGTGTACGCTCCTGGTTCGGGATATCAGTTCCCACAAATGTCACACCCAACTCCGTCATACGGAATGCCGGAAATGTCCCCGCCATACGGACCGGTCTCCCAAACCGCGCCGTTGCCAAATCACGCTGGCTATCCGCCCGCACCCGACGCCACGCCATACATCGTACCGGTCACCACGACCACTGCCGCACCGACCACGGAGGTCGCGCCGCCAACTCTTGCCGTTTCTGCGACGACTGCCCACGCTACGACAGCGGCATCACAAGCGCCCATCATCCCGACGCTAGCGCTGAGTACTGCCAAACCAGCACAGTGGCGAGCCACGTTTAAGGAGGGTAATCTGAACCAGTACCTCCGCAGCTTCGAACAGTTTACGGCTACATTCACGTACACGGACCTGAACAAAACTACGACATTCCGTAGTACGTTACGCGGACGAGCGGAAGCAATCGCTCTGAACATTCCATTCAACACGCCTTGGGATGAATTCAGGCGTCGTCTCCTGGAAGGATGGGAACCCGCCACCCGCCGACAGTCGAAACGAGACGACTTTCCGTTCTTGAAGCGTGAACGGAAAGAGGATGCCGAACATTTCCTTGAACGGTTACAAGCCATAGCAGAACAGGTGTTTGATGACGTCACACCTGAGTTTCTCCAACGAACTGTTATTTCGCAATTTGTCAATGGTCAGCCTGACCATATTGCAGATAGACTTTGTGTAATGACATTTACTTCGTACAGTGATGCACTCACGGCTGTACTGAAAGCGGAGAGTCGCCAGCAGCGGACCAAGCGAGATCGGCCCCACGGTACCCGCCGAGTGGACGCTACCTACCACGGGTATGCCGACGACACGGAAGCGAACGACGAACTTTCATGTGCAATCGGACAGTTGAGCCATTGGGATACACCAACTCCCGATCAGATCGCTGCGTACTACGACCCTGCAGATAGCGACACGACCGGACTGCAAGGGTGTGAAGAACATTCCGTCCCTTCCTGCTCCCACGAATGGGTCGCGGAAGCATTCCAGTGTGTTGTCAGTGACGAGTGCGGACAATATGGTGAGGACGCACTATACTCTGTTCTACGAGCTATCGCTCAGGCTCGTGGCGACCATTCGACGCCTCAAGGTCGAACTGAAATATGTTTCTTCTGCAAGAAACCGGGACACAGGTGGATACGGTGTTACCGTTTGAAGGACATATTGGTACGAAACGGAATGAAACCATTCCCGCCACGCCCTGGCGCAAATCGGAATAACGGACAGATCGGTATATCAAACTCGAACTCTCAGTCAATGGCTACGACGCCACCGGCTCAGCCACCACCACAGGCCAGGCCGTCAAACTAAGGGAGGAAGGAACTGTGGAGCAAGAACCTTCCGTTAAACCGAGCTACCCTCACAGCTCCAAACCAGTGGTTGTGTCCACAGCCACGAACACGACACCGCTCAAGTTGGCGCCGACACCACGGGCCCTTCCGCTCCGCGAAGGGGTGTGCGCCAAGTGTGCTTCGTCGACTTCAGGTACGGAATCTCTCCACGAAGGGGTGTCGCAACCATTGCCACGCAGGCCATCACGGACTAATCGTCACGAAGGGGTGTCGACACGCACCACCGGCGATACCGGAACGGACTCACAATAGCCATAGCGAGCCCCATTGACAGTATTGTGGGCGCTCTGCCGAAGTCAGGGGAGGAACCGGAAGTTCCCCACACGAACGTTAACCATTACGAAGACCTCCCGCCACACCTACGGGAGATGGTGGACCGTGCCGGACTAGCACCTGAACAGCAACGGTGCTGTGCTAATTTGGTATATCGGTACAGAGACACTTTCATGTGCCCCGAAGGACAACTCGGACGGACGCATGTAGTGCAACATCGGATCGACACGGGTACAAGCGCCCCAATTCGTCAGCGACAACGTCGCGTACCCCAAGCGCAACAACACATCATAGATGAGGAAGTTGACAAAATGTTGCGACTTGGATGTATCGAACCTTCGGAATCACCATGGAGTTCACAAGTGGTGTTGGTACGAAAGAAAAACGGACAGGTACGATTCTGTGTGGACTATCGTCTGCTCAATGACGTAACACAGAAAGATTCGTACCCTCTTCCGAACATTCAAGACACGCATGACGCACTCGCTGGAGCGAACTACTTCTCGGCCTTAGATCTCGCCTCGGGATATTGGCAGGTCGAAGTGGACCCGACGGACCGACCCAAGACGGCCTTCGCCACCCGGAAAGGCCTATACCAATTCAGGGTTATGCCGTTCGGACTGAGCAACGCGCCAGCGACTTTCGAACGTCTCATGGAGACCATCTTACGCGGATATCTGTGGACCAGATGTATGTGCTATCTGGATGACGTGATAGCATACGGACGCACTTTTGATCAGGCGCTTGCCAATCTGGAAGCGGTCCTCGATCGGATACGAACTGCCGAGTTACGCTTACAACCCAAAAAGTGCGAACTCTTTCAACGCGAAATCCTGTATTTGGGATTTATCGTCAGTGGACAAGGAATCAGGGTGGACCCGAACAAGGTCAAGGCTATTAGGGAATGGCCGACTCCCTGTGAGATTACGGACGTACGAGCTTTCCTGGGGTTTGCCAATTACCACAGGAGGTTCATAAAAGACTATGCCGAAATTGCTGAACCTCTGGTGTCACTCACCCGGGGTGAATGTCGCTTCACGTGGGGATCGCCCCAACAGAACGCCTTTAGGAGGCTCCAGAACGCACTTATCAAGGCCCCCAAGCTCGCCCATCCGTCACAAGATGCGGACGATTATTTCATCCTTGATACAGACGCCAGCGGCTACGCCATCGGAGGCGCGCTTTCACAGCGTGTCAATGGAAAGGAAATCCCGATTGGCTTTGCAAGCAAGACGCTGTCCCGCATGCAACGGAATTATTGTACGACCTATAGAGAACTGTTGGCTGTTGTTGAAATGATTCAGCATTACCGACATTATTTGTGGGGACGCAGATTCCTGTTATGAACTGACCATAGCTCTCTGCGTTGGTTAAAGAACTACAACGATGCGGACGGTATGTTGGCTCGCTGGTTAGCCAAACTGCAGCAATATGACTTTCGTATTGAACATCGTCCTGGAAAGCTCCACGGAAATGCTGACGGACTTTCCCGTTGCCATAGTTGCAAACATTCGGACTGCCCTGGACGCTTAGTCATTCCACCCACGGATCCGGAAACGAGTTCTGGAGAACTTCCCGTCAGACGGATTACGGTGGTTCCTGTCGGACCCGAGAAAGACCTCCTGGACAGTGATACCATGACATCACCGGTCTTAGCTCGGATGATCTCCATACGCCAAGCTGCACGTGTGCGAGCATTGGATGTGAAATTGAACGGACAAGAATGGCTGTCGGACTATTCAACAGCGGACATTGTTGCCGCTCAGCAAGTCGACCCGAGTGTCGGAGTCGTACGACAGTGGGTATTGAACGGAACGAAACCCACGTCAAAGGAAGTCGCCCGCTACGGTGAGGAAGTGAAAACTTTGGTTTCACGATGGACTTTGTTAGCGCTACAGGATGGAGTCCTCATACGAACTACCAAGCCGGACCCAGCTGGACGGACTGTCGTACAAACTGTGTTACCAGCGGCATTACGAACGGTGGTTATACACCAACTACACGACCTCAAGTTCGTAGGCCACCTCGGATTACAACGGACTGTTGAGAGAGTAAAACGCCGGTTTTACTGGCCAGGTCTCGCCTTGGATGTTGCCCGCTGGTGCGCCCGCTGCCCGCAGTGTGTGTCACGGAAAGGAAAACCAGCGCCCAAGAAATCGCCTCTAACGCAACTACCAACTGGGGCGCCATTTGATCGTATTGCCATGGATATCTTAGATACCCATAAAGTTACCGGACGAGGTCACAGGTACATTCTTGTTATATCGGACTACTTTTCAAAGTACACGGACACATTCCCGCTCCGCCGCCATACGGCCAAAAATGTCGCCGATGTTCTGGTGAATCGATGGATCGTGTACCACGGGGTACCAAAAGCCATACACAGCGACCAAGGAACGGAATTTGAGTCGTCATTATTTCGGAGCGTTGTACGCCTTCTGGGCGCCAAGAAAATTCGGACCACGCCCTACCGCCCACAAAGTGACGGTCAAGTCGAACGATTCAATCGGACTTTGTTGAATATGTTGAGTGCATTCGTCAGTGATCGTGGGAATGACTGGGATCTGCACTTACCATATGTACTCATGGCGTACCGCACCTCGGTGCATTCTTCTACTGGGTGTACACCACACCTGATGGTATACGGACATGAATGCAATTTGCCTGTTGACTTGATGTTTCCCACGCACGACCCAGAACCGCTACCTCGATGCGGACCTGAATACGTCGAGTATCTCCGAACTGCTATCAGAGCTGCCCATGGGTTTGCGCAAGATCATCTGCAAAAAGCTGCAACCCGCCAGAAAATGGGGTATGACGCACATGTGAAATCTCGCCCTCAGTTCCAGCCGGGAGAGTTGGTACGGTACTACTACCTGCCCCTCACTCAGAACAACAAATTCGCCCGACCCTGGACCGGACCCTGGAGAGTCCTGGAACGCGTTACTGAGGTAGACTATCGAATTGCTCTAGTCTCCAATCCACGAAATACTAGAGTCGTCCATCTGGACGTCATTAAACCATACGAAGGCGACGCACAGTTGCTGAACCTTCAACCTCAAGTCGGATCGCCACCTGAGTCGTCAAGCAGTACAGACTCCAAGACCGAACTATCGAACGATCCCCTGGAGCTCCTCAAGGAATTCCTCTATCCTTGGGACGTCACCGTACAAGACAAATCGTCAGATACAGATCGGACTACCGAGACTAATACTTCGTCATCACCCGCCAGTCGGAGAAGCCATACATCCGGACCGCGACGCCGTCGCCAGAAGCGAAAATCGCACAAGTCGAACTCTAGCGCTTCACAGCGAGCGCCAAAACCCCGCGGACCCAAACCCGCGATTACTACGGACTCATCAACAAGCGAGGCTACGCCCCAGCCTGCTCCGTACAATCGACCCAGACGCACGATTCACTGCCCAGCCCGGTTCAGATAACCACGGCTGTGCCAAGGGACTGATCTCTATGATGATGAATAAATGCCTGTCTATTGGACTATGATGTCATATCACCCCAAAATATATTTATAATATAATAATATTATGTACATATTCATTTCAATAACCATTTTTATGTACTGATGTCAGTGAGGCAATTTTCATATATAATATTGATATGACGTTATAATATTGATGCAAGTTACGATACTATAATGTGGTATATGTGTGTTATGCATTGCATATAACTTCGTACTTCTCCATACCATCTCGCGCCTGTTGCGCACTACCTAAATATTGCATGACTAACAATTCCACCCATGTGTCAGCCGTCATGTCCTGCCGTGAGTAAGATCACTTTGTCGCGGACGAGGTGAGAGGATAGCCGTCTTCCGAGCAAGCGTCTGATAAGAGCCTCTGCTCCCCCTACGCACAATTCAGGGGAATGCCCTCAGGAGCAGAATTCAGCTATGAACAAACCTCTGCATTCCAACGTGCGATCTGTCAACACATTCATTAAAAAGTATGCAACGCGCCACGGCAGGGCCGCCCAGATCACCCCATCTCCCCTCGTGATAATATCAGCGGTTCCATTATCTACGGCACTAGATGAAAATGAACGGACTGAGCAAACTTCTGTGAGCTTGGTATTTATACCTCAGAATATGTACGGACAGTGATCATCTGTTATAAACAAGTTGGTCAAAAGTTTATTGTGTGCTAATTGTGCAGATAAGGAACGGACTAATTGTAGGAGTTCACACGGAAAAGCATGAAGCGCAAATAAACACTGAAGCCGCCTGCGGCACCCCCATAAACATTCCCGGTTAACTTCAATAGAGAGTGGAAGCACGCAAAAGGTGCAGTAATTTTGACTGTATGCTAGACGGACAGTGAAATGATTGGATTGCGTTATCCAGAAGTTTGTGTCGGACTATGGGAAAATAGAGCAGCTGTGTGCTAACCTACTGCCCCGCCTGACTGGTGTGATGAACCAGAGCTTTGATGTACACGCGTTGCCTAGGTGATGGACCGCCCCCTCTTCGCACGACTGAGAGCCGAGATGGATCAAGCGAACGTAAAAAGACGTATAAGACAATAGACAGAGCGCACCCCCCGATTGTGGAAAACCGCAAAAGACACTGTCAGCACTTTGTGTGTGTACGGATGCCAGATAAGCAGGAAAGTTTTGTAAGTGGGTCATTCTGGCTGCGGACACTGGAGAGTTAACATCTAACAAAAAGTGTTGATACTACAGTGATCTTGGGAGACAATTAGACATTACTTTGAATATATATATACTTCGTACGGCAATAGCACGCAATAGCACAGACTATTGAATAACATTTTACGAACTTTGTGTGTAAATAATCCTGGTACGCACCTTGTATTAGGATAAAGGCCGGACTAGTGAGTGTGGGCTCATGCCAGTGAGCGAAGTCGAACCATGTCGTCTTCCGACAAGGAGAGAGACAAGCCACCGGACAAGAAGACGGCATCTGATGCCGATAACAACAAACTGCCACTTGCCGTGAGGATAGTGGAGGCTGGGGATGAGCCGGAACATCCCATCGTACTTGGAGAATCGGCGACAGCCGATAGCGCACCGGGAACAGTTTCCCCTACCTCGGACCCGATCACGATATCGGATACAGAAACGGCCTCTGGGGCCGAAACGGACATTCAAAAGAAAGTGATAGCGAAACTCGCTCAACGTGGAGAGCTTCATACGCCGAGTCCATCATCGGACTCTATGTCGGACTTGAGTGCGCCTGACTTCCAGCGCCTGGAAGAAGGCGGAAAAATTGTAGAGCAAGCCATGGCTGCTAGAGACGCAGCTAAAGCCACGGCTAGTGTTACTTCGGACTCTGGACCAAAACAAATGATGGCTACTCCGCCAGTGACAGCCACACGACCGACCGCCGTGTCGGCTACTTCGCCTGCTTCAGCCAAACCGGCCAAACCCGTACGACCTCTCGCGCTGCTCCCGCACGCGACGACATCGCGAGGATATTCCTCGGCATATACGGACTTATTCCGGACTCAGGGAAATCATGAGTCGCGGGATCTACGACAACGGACTTATTGCCGTCAAGTTGACGAGTTGATGGAGCTCGTACATCGTCCCCCCACACCCCACGGGACGAGTCCAATCGACTGGAACGCGGTTCCACTCTACGACCGGAACCGGCAAGCAGGATATGGACATGTCCATGATTTCTCCGTACCGTCGACACTGACAGAGAGTCAGTACTTGACTCTGATGCCGCTACGCCTCGGAACAGGAGGATTCGACTGCCCCTTCTGTACCAGTGAGGAGGAGTCAGAGCATGAACGGACCTGGCCCACGGTGCCTCGCCGGGCCCCACTTCGGACCCCACAGGAGCTGGATGCTCATGTTCTGGCGTATCATATGCCATTCGTACGCTTCTTTGTGTGTCCCGCACGGGACGGGTAATGACCCTAACGCTTTCGGACATGATACAGCACATCTCGACGCCCACGGCGAGTCACGCGGACCGGTTCCCAATTTTCCAACGGGGATCACTAATGGCCACCGAGAACATGGTCACTCGTTTCGCCAAGCGATGTGGGGTTGACATGCAACCCAACCCGAACTATAGGCCACCATGCGTACCAGCGCACGTGCCCATCTTCCGACGGACGCCGGACTCAGTACTTACTTTCGGCATCTGGGCGATGGCGCCCGCGGTAATGTCACAGTACCCACCAAATACCGCACCGGAGGTCCAACTGGTACTGGACCGTATCGAGTACGCCCAACTAAAAACGAGGGCCGACGAAGCCAAAGTCGAACGGATGGTACGGGACATCCAGCTGATTAACCGTCACGTCCGCTACCGAAAGCCTGGAGCTTTCTATTTCGACCGTCCTGTCGTATACCGGACCTTGGCCATGAAGGCCGCCGAATCTCGGACCTCGGCTTCACCAGCCACAGGAGTTTCAACTCCCGCACGGAGTTCGCCCTCGGGGGCGATACCTAAGAGTCGGACTGTTGAGAGGCCTACAGCGCCTAACGTTACGGACTATAGAGTTCGGGAGGGACTTGTGCCACCCCCGGACGAATATCCGCCCCTGCCAAGTCGACCCACGGTCGAGACAGACGTGGCTGAATCTGCGGACTCAGTGAGAACTTCGGACCCAGCCGAACCCATAGAAACGGCTAAGATTACGGACTCTGTAGATAGGGAGCCTTCCCCAAAGACGGCTTCTCAAACCCCAGTTACGGACATTGAGTCGCCAATGGAGTGCGACCAGCCGCCACCACTCCGGACTATCGAGGATGAGCCAGAACCTCGACAACGTCGAACCCCCGACAGCAGGCCGGGCTCCCCCATGGAGCCGCCTCGCGGCCTAATCACTTTCGGACCACCTCCTCCGTACCTGGATTACGAGGAGGAGCTGTTGCCCCCAACGACCACCTTGGTCACACGAGCCAACGACCCGGACAGGCCTCGGCTGAGGATGGAGGTCCTGGAGGACCAGGATCCATTACCTCGCGACCTGGAGGTCAATTTCGGACTTCACGGATCTGGTGAGTTCGGTGCGGACTACCAGCTTCTTCGCCAGCACGGGCAAAGGTTGCTCGAACGGACTTTACCCGGACTACAAGTCCTCCCCGGAATTAACCCGGACTTCGCCGAACTCTACCAGGACGACAACACACGTCGTCTTCCCGCCGGACTCGGACCGCATCAGTCCTACTGGATGGAACAAATCAACCAGGCTGCAACGGACGCGGACCCTCTACTGCTTGCGGAGGATGCTGAGCATCACCTCCCGTCATTGGCACTGGCCAGCGTGGACGACCTGGCGCTTCAACATCTGCGAGCCATCCGCCGCGGATACGTACTTGCCATGGACGCACACATCCGCCAGGCGGAGTATAACGCCATGTCCCTCGGATTCGGGATGGGGTTGCTCCATGAGCGACAGACCCCTACGGCTCCGCACCCTCTCCTGGAGGAGAACCGACGGCTCCGAGAGGAACTCCGTACTGCGGAGCGAAATAACTCGGACTTACGAGAAGAGGTACAGGAGCTTAGAGCCCGCCTCTCTACGACTTCGTCTTCGTCGCCAGAACCTCAGGGAATCCCTGACGAACTTTGGACGACGATTGTGGCGGTTCTACCGCACTTGCTGGCCGACGACCAAAGGCGGCTGATGCAACAGGCATCGCCAGCCGCCCGGCCTCCCGCGTCACGGAGACGTGACCGTCAGTCGGACTAAATTTCGTAGCCCAGGGCACAGCACCAAGATAGCTGTGTCCTGTACATATCGTACTAATCATACCATATGATATATATGTGTGTAATTCGAACCAATTAATCCTGGTCATTTTCAGGTGTTTCGGACTTTAAATTGTTTCCGTTCCGCTAGGGAACGTAGAGGAGTATTTTTATCATTCCAATAATATATATGTATATATTTGTGATTCTTTTAACTGTGATTTATGTCTTGATTTATGTGTTTCATCGTCACCTGTCGTTGTTTTAAATGTATTTGTCAAATGTGTTCATATCATCTTAGTGACTGTTGACTGACCGACTAATGACTTTATTTTGACAGTTAGAAATTTTTATTGTACTCATTGCTTTACCATTGTCTCGCGCGGTGAATGTGTTTCCCTTTAGGACTTCTAGCTTATCATGTTTAGATTTTTGGACAGTTAGGTTTCGGGGAGGGTAAATTCCCAGGGGGTAATTTGACGAAGGGGTGTTTTGTAGAATATTTATGACTGTTATGGCCCGAAACCCGCCCCTGACACATTCTCCCACTCGACATACACGGCACAGATTCATCACATGACTTCATACTTACTTACCTTACGTCACCGGGCACGCACCGTCCTCGCACCACATCTGCATGTAAACAACACTGCTCACGTTAACACTTCCTACAATCCCACCAATCACCACATTCCCAGACACATGACTCCGCCCACACAGACATGACATCACTTTCCCGCCATTTTACATGAACACCTGCCACATTACGCGGGAAAACCCACACACATCATAGACTTAGCCCCGCGCTTTCCCACGGACAATGTAGTTGGGTAGGATCTTTTGAATAGAAAGGTTGTATTGAGAGGTACTACGCCAAATATTGTGATTAGGAGATATCAAACTTATATTGGACTATTAATACTTCGGACTATTGTGGGGATTACGATTGAATGTGAGTGACCGTGATCGTACATCGGACTAATCATCTAAATAAACTCGGATATTGTTGAAATTTACGTCGGACTTCCTGTTGGTGTGTTAACGCACAACATACATCGTACTATTCGATCAGTGGGCGTAATAGCCGCCCGAAGAACTCCGCTATTCCGTCACACATGTAAGTTTTATGCAAGTGAGAATGGGTGTGGAAATAATGAAGGATTGGATATTTTGTCGCGTGAGAACACTTGAACACTTAATATTGGGTTTGTGAAATGTAAACAGTTTCTGCTTTTCATCTGAATTCAGTTTTCCGAACGAGTGAAACTTGAACTTCATTAAAGAACAAGAATAGAATTTGATTACTAACTGATTTTTTTCATATTTATGGTAAGTTCTGATAACCATAGAGTACTTCCATCAATATTTGGATTGGAAGCATGAAGAGATGGGTGATTGCAACTGAGTTTCTAGACAAGTTTTCAGTGTTAGTTTTTAAACGTTAGTGTTTAATTGCGTGAGATATACACTGATTTTTTTATGCTAATAGTTTTGCAAAATTAAAGGATATTGTATTATATTAAATTTGGCATACTTGACCTGGGTGACAAACGCATACTTCCTACAGAATATCATATACTTCTATCACAAAATTTGGCAAACTCGATTGTGAAATCAAGCAAGTGTGTAGAATCGTGTGGAGACTCAGAGATTCAATGAAGAGATAAAATTAGCAATGAGGTAGATTGCCAACTTTTTCAAATGTTTAGATAGAAGTTTGAAATTTGGGAGAAAATTGTGGTTAGCCTTCCAGGTGGAAGTATGCAAAGTTATATTACGATGCGATTGAGTATCGCAAAGATACTAACAACAAAAAACAGTGTAAAAATGTCAATTTAGTCCGTTTTCAGATTGTAACTGCCAAACTAGCATACAATCAGCAAAACCACTATCTATTCCAGTTTCAGAGAAATTCTATCAAAATATTTGTTCTTCCCACAAATAAACTTCCACACACGTGAAGCACGTGTTATCTGAGGCAACCATACATCTGGCGAAATTACGTCATTTCAAAAGGAATCCTCAATGTGTGAGGCATTTCTCAATATATATTACCTCTCTTTAAATCCTTCTCCCCTTGCCACGAAGGAAATATATAATTTTCTTTAATACACAAGCAGGTGTGATTAATATCATGAAAGCATTCCATGCTGCTTATTTTTGTTTAAATTGGAGCAGAGAATGGTGGCATATGCAAACGATTTTTTTTTCTTCATAACAAGATGTAAATCATGTGAGTGGTGGTCGGTATAGGACCCCCAGGTGGTCCTTGGGACACTGATATGCTGTGTACTTCTTCTTTAACCATGTCAATATACATAAGATTTCATAGTAACTAGTAAGCCCTGTATGGCTGGAGGTATCAAATGTATTGAAATGTCACACTGTTATTGTATCTATGTGTGCACAGGAATCACTCTAATAGATGTTCAAAATCAATTCAAAGTCAATGTAGTTGTTTGTCACGGGTGGTGCATTTTGGCCCAATGACTAAACAGCAATTATGTTGCCTTTGGAGCTAGTCTAAATTACACCAATACCTGGCGTTCTCCAACAACATTGCTCGGCTAGATTTACATCCAGATCATTTGCAATCACTGAGTCAGTGACTAGCACAAGAGTCTTGCTATCTGAGGTCAGTGTCTGCTCAGAAATAGTAGTGTCCATCCTCACTATAATAATGGTGTCACTGGATGGATCACTCATCATGCAATACATAAATGGTGGCGCTCCTTGTGGCGCTATCTACACAGCATCACAAACATATATACCTGGCAGAGTGCTGCCACCTGTTGGAACTGGCCACAAAAACAAAACATGTGATGGTAATGATAACAGTCAAAATGTACATATGCGATACACAGCTACACAATGAGATGATACATATTGACAAAAATATACATATACAGAAGCAAAGTATCGTTATGAACATTGAATTTTTTAGATACATCAAATCAGAAACAAATAATATATTGAGTATAATGTGTGGGACTTTATGTGGTGTGGAGGTAATGTCACCACAATAACTGAATGATGAATGTGGCATGTAAGTTTTATGCGAGTGAGAATGGGTGTGGAGATAATGAAGAATTGGATAATTTGTTGCACGAGGAGTTTTGTTATTTTGTGGTCAAAAATTTTCACTTGAACACTTATTATTGGGTTTTTGAAATATTGTAAACAGTTTCTGCTTTTCATCTGAATTCACTTTTTAGAACAGGTGAAACTTGAACTTCATTAAAGAACAAGAAAGGGAGTTGATTACTAACTGATTGTTGTTTTATATTTATGACAAATTCTGATAACCATAGAGTACCTTCATCAATATTTGGATTGGAAGCATGAAGGGATGGGTGATTGCTACGGAGTTTCTAGACAAATTTTCAGTGTTAGTTTTTAAACGTTAATTTTTAATGGTGTGAGATATACATTGATTTTTTATGCTAATAGTTTTCCAAAATAAATAATATTGTATTATATTAAACTTTTCATACTTGACCTGGGTGACAAACGCATACTTTCTACAGAATATCATATACTTCTATCACAAAAATTGGAAAACTCGGTTGTAATTCTGGACCAGAATACACATTGGGGTGTATTATAAACAATAACGCTGTGATGATTAAAAAAAAATGGCACCTCTATGAAAGCAAGCAAGTGTGTGGAATCGTGTGGAGACTCAGAAATTCAATGAAGAGATAAGATTAGCACTGGGGTAGATTGTCAACTTTTTCAAATGTTTAGATAGAAGTTTGAAATTTGGGAGAAAATTGTGGTTAGCCTTCCAGTTGAAAGCATGCAAAGTTATATTACGATGCGATTGAGTATCGCAAAGATACTAGCAACAAAAAACAGTGTAACAATGTCAATTTAGCCCGTTTTCAGATTGTAACTGCCGACCTAGCATACATTCAGCAAATCCACTAGCTATTCCAGTTTCAGAGAAATTCCATCAACATTTTTGTTCTTTCCACAAGTAGACTTCCACACACGTGAAACACGTGGTATCTAAGGCAACCATACATCTGGCGTAATTACGTCATTTCAAAGGGAATCCTCAATGTGTGAGGCATTCCTCAATATAATATATATTACCTCTCTTCAACTAGTACCTTCTCCTTTTGCCACGAAGGAAATATATAATTTTCTTCAATACACAAGCAGGTGTGATTAATATCTTGAAAGCATTCCATGCAGCTTATTTTTGATTAAATTGGAGCAGACAATGGTGGCATATGCAAACAATTTATTTTCTTCCTAACAAGATGTAAATCATGTGAGTGGTGGTCGGTATAGGACCCCCAGGTGGTCCTCGGACATTGATATGCTGTGTACTTATTCCTTAACCATGTCAATATACATAAGATTTCATAGTAACTAGTAAGCCCTGTGTGGCTGGAGATATCAAATGTATTGAAATGTCACATTGTTATTGTATCCATGTGTGCACAGTGATCACTCTAATAAATGTTCAAAATCAATTCAAAGTCAATGTAGTTGTTTGTCAAGGGTGGTGCATTTTGGCCCAATGGCTAAACAGCAATTATTCCCGGCCCCTCAGGGCCGGGTATATGTGATTGTCGTTGACCTCAACCTATGTATCGCCTGTCTTCCGACTCTCTCGGACGACTCTCTTAGATTCAGCATACATTGGTGTTGGTTTCGCGAATTTGCAATAAAAGCCGATAAATTCCGCTAAACTGATTTATAAACACTACTAATATCACTATACTAAAAATAAGAATTTGAATGATAATGAGAAGTGCTGTTTCGAATGAGTTTTCGGTTGGTATTCGCAAGTGCAATTACCGATTCTCCTGCCAGTTATTTTGGAACTTCTCATATTTGAACCGCCCCAGATATAATCACTGCGTTATATAACTAGGCCAACAAGTAATCACTAAGAATATGTTGTATTGCAGCGACAGACAGTGATACACTAGGTGTAAGCATTTCAGAGAATAGTTTAAAATTATCTTTTCGAATTATTACAGTTGCATTAGGCCTGTTAGGTCATTTTTCGTGGGGCGATCAAGCGTGTAGCATAATAAAACTGAAGCATGAGAAATTTTGTTGCTTCACAAGCGCGATCGCCTTTAATAGCCAAGACCGCCATAACGAAGCCGTGACGAATCCGTGCTTTCGACCACGGGTACTTAAAAACCCGGCAATAGGTATAACCTTTATTCCAGTTTTATATGAGCCCTGCTATAGAAATTTTGTACATATGCCTAGGGGCCTAATGTGCAGGATCGGTTCGACATCTATCCATTGTAATACGGCTGTACACATACACTTTAGGCCTATTCATAAAATCCTGCCGCCTCTACGTGAATATTTAAACCTATGGTGATGTTTTGGGGGCATATTGGGAATCTGAGATTTTAAACTAGAAGATAGTTTCCAGATTCTTGGACGACTTATGGAGCAGGAATTTAGTAGGATGTTTTTAACAGAGCTGCCGACGGCTAGGTCCAAAGACTGGCACTGGCGATCTGGCAAGGATACCGTACATCTAAGTGGACTTGGGGGAGATAAGTTGGCTGAGGGTGTACACAATTTCCTGTTTCATTTACTTTGATGTGACTGATTGTGTGACTTTTTATATGAACTGTACAAATATTGTTGTGAGTTATTCATATATATGTGTTGATTGTGTATTGAATGTGTTGAATTCAGATTTGTGAGTCCATGGGAAACACGTACACATAAAAGGGCCGGGTTTTTTTCTGCCATGTTTTCTAAAACATGGCGTTATACTTGTGTTGCCTTTGGAGTTAGTCTAAATTACACCAACAGATCATTGGCAATCACTAAGTCAGTGACTAGCACAAGAGGCTTGCTATCTGAGTACAGTGTTTGCTCAGAAGTAATAGTGTCCATCCTCACTATAATAATGGTGTCACTGGATGGATCCCTCATCATGCAATACATAAATGGTGGCGCTCCTTGTGGCGACATCTACACAGCATCACAAACGTATATACCTGGCAGAGTGCTGCCACCTGTTGGAACTGGCCACAAAAACAAAACATGTGATGGTAATGATAACAGTCAAAATGTACATATGCGATACACAGCTACACAATGAGATGATACATATTGACAAAAATATACATATACAGAAGCAAAGTATCGTTATCAACATTGAATTTTTTAGATACATCAAATCAGAAACAAATAATATATGGAGTATAATGTGTGGGACTTTATGTGGTGTGGAGGTAATGTCACCACAGTAACTGAACGATGAATGTGGAATGTAAGTTTTATGCAAGTGAGAATTGGTGTGGAGATAATGAAGAATTGGATAATTTGTTGCGCGAGGAGTTTTGTTATTTTGTGGTCAAAAATTTTCACTTGAACACTTATTATTGGGTTTTTGAAATATTGTAAACAGTTTCTGCCTTTCATCTGAATTCACTTTTTAGAACAGGTGAAACTTGAACTTCATTAAAGAACAAGAAAGGGAGTTGATTACTAACTGATTGTTTTCTTATATTTATGACAAATTCTGATAACCATAGAGTACCTTCATCAATATTTGGATTGGAAGCATGAAGGGATGGGTGATTGCTACTGAGTTTCTAGACAAATTTTCAGTGTTAGTTTTTAAACGTTAATTTTTAATGGTGTGAGATATACATTGATTTTTTATGCTAATAGTTTTCCAAAATAAATAATATTGTATTATATTAAACTTTTCATACTTGACCTGGGTGACAAACGCATACTTTCTACAGAATATCATATACTTCTATCACAAAAATTGGAAAACTCGGTTGTAATTCTGGACCAGAATACACATTGGGGTGTATTATAAACAATGACGCTGTGATGATTTGAAAAAAAATTGCACCTCTATGAAAGCAAGCAAGTGTGTGGAATCGTGTGGAGATTCAGAAATTCAATGAAGAGATAAAATTAGCACTGGGGTAGATTGTCAACTTTTTCAAATGTTCAGATAGAAGTTTGAAATTTGGGAGAAAATTGTGGTTAGCCTTCCAGTTGAAAGCATGCAAAGTTATATTACGATGCGATTGAGTATCGCAAAGATACTAGCAACAAAAAACAGTGTAACAATGTCAATTTAGCCCGTTTTCAGATTGTAACTGCCGACCTAGCATACATTCAGCAAATCCACTAGCTATTCCAGTTTCAGGGAAATTCCATCAACATTTTTGTTCTTCCCACAAATAGACTTCCACACACGTGAAACACGTGGTATCTAAGGCAACCATACATCTGGCGAAATTACGTCAGTTCAAAGGGAATCCTCAATGTGTGAGGCATTCCTCAATATAATATATATTACCTCTATCCAACTCCTTCTCCCTTTGCCACGAAAGAAATATATATTTTTCTTTAATACACAAGCTGGTGTGAATAATACCTTGAAGCATTCCATGCTGCTTATTTTTGTTTAAATTGGAGCAGACAATGGTGGCATATGCAAACAATTTATTTTCTTCCTAACAAGATGTAAATCATGTGAGTGGTGGTCGGTATAGGACCCCCAGGTGGTCCTCGGACATTGATATGCTGTGTACTTATTCCTTAACCATGTCAATATACATAAGATTTCATAGTAACTAGTAAGCCCTGTGTGGCTGGAGATATCAAATGTATTGAAATGTCACATTGTTATTGTATCCATGTGTGCACAGTGATCACTCTAATAAATGTTCAAAATCAATTCGAAGTCAATTTAGTTGTTTGTCACGGTTGGTGCATTTTGGCCTAATGGATAAACAGCAATTATGTTGCCTTTGGAGCTAGTCTAAATTACACCAATACCTGGTGCTCTCCAACAACATTGCTCGGCTAGATTTACATCCAGATCATGGCAATCACTGAGTCTGCTCAGAAGTAGTAGTGTCCATCCTCACTATAATAGTGGTGTCACTGGATGGATCCCTCATCATGCAATACATAAATGGTGGCGCTCCTTGTGGCGACATCTACACAGCATCACAAACATATATACCTGGCAGAGTGCTGCCACCTGTTGGAACTGGCCACAAAAACAAAATGGTAATGATAACAGTCAAAATGTACATATGCGATACACAGCTACCCAATGAGATGATACATATTGACAAAAATATACATATACAGAAGCAAAGTATCGTTATCAACATTGAATTTTTTAGATACATCAAATCAGAAACAAATAATATATGGAGTATAATGTGTGGGACTTTATGTGGTGTGGAGGTAATGTCACCACAGTAACTGAACGATGAATGTTGCATGTAAGTTTTATGCAAGTGAGAATGGGTGTGGAGATAATGAAGAATTGGATAATTTGTTGCGCAAGGAGTTTTGTTATTTTGTGGTCAAAAATTTTCACTTGAACACTTATTATTGGGTTTTTGAAATATTGTAAACAGTTTCTGCCTTTCATCTGAATTCACTTTTCAGAACAGGTGAAACTTGAACTTCACTAAAGAGCAAAAAGGGGAGTTGATTACTAACTTATTTTTTTCCATATTTATGACAAATTCTGATAGCCATAGAATACCTTCATCAATATTTGGATCGGAAGCATGAAGGGATGGGTGATTGCAACTGAGTTTCTAGACAAATTTTCAGTGTTAGTTTTTAAACGTTAATTTTTAATGGTGTGAGATATACATTGATTTTTTATGCTAATAGTTTTCCAAAATAAATAATATTGTATTATATTAAACTTTTCATACTTGACCTGGGTGACAAACGCATACTTTCTACAGAATATCATATACTTCTATTACAAAAGTTGGAAAACTCGGTTGTTATTCTGGACCAGAATACACATTGGGGTGTATTATAAACAATGACGCTGTGATGATTCGAAAAAAAATTGCACCTCTATGAAAGCAAGCAAGTGTGTGGAATCGTGTGGAGACTCAGAAATTCAATGAAGAGATAAAATTAGCACTGGGGTAGATTGTCAACTTTTTCAAATGTTTAGATAGAAGTTTGAAATTTGGGAGAAAATTGTGGTTAGCCTTCCAGTTGAAAGCATGCAAAGTTATATTACGATGCGATTGAGTATCGCAAAGATACTAGCAACAAAAAACAGTGTAACAATGTCAATTTAGCCCGTTTTCAGATTGTAACTGCCGACCTAGCATACATTCAGCAAATCCACTAGCTATTCCAGTTTCAGAGAAATTCCATCAACATTTTTGTTCTTCCCATGAATAGACTTCCACACACGTGAAACACGTGGTATCTAAGGCAACCATACATCTGGCGAAATTACGTCAGTTCAAAGGGAATCCTCAATGTATGAGGCATTCCTCAGAATAATATATATTACCTCTATCCAACTCCTTCTCCCTTTGCCACGAAAGAAATATATAATTTTCTTCAATACACAAGCTGGTGTGATTAATACCTTGAAAGCATTCCATGCAGCTTATTTTTGATTAAATTGGAGCAGACAATGGTGGCATATGCAAACAATTTATTTTCTTCCTAACAAGATGTAAATCATGTGAGTGGTGGTTGGTATAGGACCCACAGGTGGTCCTCGGACATTGATATGCTGTGTACTTATTCCTTAACCATGTCAATATACATAAGATTTCATAGTAACTAGTAAGCCCTGTGTGGCTGGAGATATCAAATGTATTGAAATGTCACATTATTATTGTATCCATGTGTGCACAGTGATCACTCTAATAAATGTTCAAAATCAATTCGAAGTCAATTTAGTTGTTTGTCACGGGTGGTGCATTTTGGCCTAATGGATAAACAGCAATCATGTTGCCTTTGGAGCTAGTCTAAATTACACCAATACCTGGTGCTCTCCAACAACATTGCTCGGCTAGATTTACATCCAGATCATGGCAATCACTGAGTCTGCTCAGAAGTAGTAGTGTCCATCCTCACTATAATTTTGGTGTCACTGGATGGATCCCTCATCATGCAATACATAAATGGTGGCGCTCCTTGTGGCGACATCTACACTGCATCACAAACATATATACCTGGCAGAGTGCTGCCACCTGTTGGAACTGGCCACAAAAACAAAATGGTAATGATAACAGTCAAAATGTACATATGCGATACACAGCTACCCAATGAGATGATACATATTGACAAAAATATACATATACAGAAGCAAAGTATCGCTTTCAACATTGAATTTTTTAGATACATCAAATCAGAAACAAATAATATATGGAGTATAATGTGTGGGACTTTATGTGGTGTGGAGGTAATGTCACCCCAGTAACTGAATGATGAATGTGGCATGTAAGTTTTATGCAAGTGAGAATGGGTGTGGAGATAATGAAGAATTGGATAATTTGTTGCGCAAGGAGTTTTGTTATTTTGTGGTCAAAATTTTTCACTTGAACACTTATTATTGTGTTTTTGAAATATTGTAAACAGTTTCTGCCTTTCATCTGAATTCACTTTTCCGAACAGGTGAAACTTGAACTTCACTAAAGAGCAAAAAGAGGAGTTGATTACTAACTTATTTTTTTCCATATTTATGACAAATTCTGATAGCCATAGAATACCTTCATCAATATTTAGATTGGAAGCATGAAGGGATGGGTGATTGCAACTGAGTTTCTAGACAAATTTTCAGTGTTAGTTTTTAAACGTTAATTTTTAATGGTGTGAGATATACATTGATTTTTTATGCTAATAGTTTTCCAAAATAAATAATATTGTATTATATTAAACTTTTCATACTTGACCTGGGTGACAAACGCATACTTTCTACAGAATATCATATACTTCTATCACAAAAGTTGGAAAACTCGGTTGTAATTCTGGACCAGAATACACATTGGGGTGTATTATAAACAATGACGCTGTGATGATTCGAAAAAAAATTGCACCTCTATGAAAGCAAGCAAGTGTGTGGAATCGTGTGGAGACTCAGAAATTCAATGAAGAGATAAAATTAGCACTGGGGTAGATTGTCAACTTTTTCAAATGTTTAGATAGAAGTTTGAAATTTGGGAGAAAATTGTGGTTAGCCTTCCAGTTGAAAGCATGCAAAGTTATATTACGATGCGATTGAGTATCGCAAAGATACTAGCAACAAAAAACAGTGTAAAACTGTCAATTTAGCCCGTTTTCATATTGTAACTGCCGACCTAGCATACATTCAGCAAATCCACTAGCTATTCCAGTTTCAGAGAAATTCCATCAACATTTTTGTTCTTCCCATGAATAGACTTCCACACACGTGAAACACGTGGTATCTAAGGCAACCATACATCTGGCGAAATTACGTCAGTTCAAAGGGAATCCTCAATGTGTGAGGCATTCCTCAGTATAATATATATTACCTCTATCCAACTCCTTCTCCCTTTGCCACGAAAGAAATATATAATTTTCTTCAATACACAAGCTGGTGTGATTAATACCTTGAAAGCATTCCATGCAGCTTAGTTTTGATTAAATTGGAGCAGACAATGGTGGCATATGCAAACAATTTATTTTCTTCCTAACAAGATGTAAATCATGTGAGTGGTGGTCGGTATAGGACCCCCAGGTGGTCCTCGGACATTGATATGCTGTGTACTTATTCCTTAACCATGTCAATATACATAAGATTTCATAGTAACTAGTAAGCCCTGTGTGGCTGGAGATATCAAATGTATTGAAATGTCACATTGTTATTGTATCCATGTGTGCACAGTGATCACTCTAATAAATGTTCAAAATCAATTCGAAGTCAATTTAGTTGTTTGTCACGGGTGGTGCATTTTGGCCTAATGGATAAACAGCAATTATGTTGCCTTTGGAGCTAGTCTAAATTACACCAATACCTGGTGCTCTCCAACAACATTGCTCGGCTAGATTTACATCCAGATCATGGCAATCACTGAGTCTGCTCAGAAGTAGTAGTGTCCATCCTCACTATAATAATGGTGTCACTGGATGGATCACTCATCATGCAATACATAAATGGTGGCGCTCCTTGTGGCGCTATCTACACAGCATCACAAACATATATACCTGGCAGAGTGCTGCCACCTGTTGGAACTGGCCACAAAAACAAAACATGTGATGGTAATGATAACAGTCAAAATGTACATATGCGATACACAGCTACACAATGAGATGATACACATTGACAAAAATATACATATACAGAAGCAAAGTATCGTTATCAACATTGAAATTTTTGGATACATCAAATCAGAAACAAATAATATATTGAGTATAATGTGTGGGACTTTATGTGGTGTGGAGGTAATGTCACCACAATAACTGAATGATGAATGTGGCATGTAAACTTTATGCAAGTGAGAATGGGTGTGGAGATAATGAAGAATTGGATAATTTGTTGCGCGAGGAGTTTTGTTATTTTGTGGTCAAAAGTTTTCACTTGAACACTTATTATTGGGTTTTTGAAATATTGTAAACAGTTTCTGCTTTTCATCTGAATTCACTTTTTAGAACAGGTGAAACTTGAACTTCATTAAAGAACAAGAAAGGGAGTTGATTACTAACTGATTGTTGTTTTATATTTATGACAAATTCTGATAACCATAGAGTACCTTCATCAATATTTGGATTGGAAGCATGAAGGGATGGGTGATTGCTACGGAGTTTCTAGACAAATTTTCAGTGTTAGTTTTTAAACGTTAATTTTTAATGGTGTGAGATATACATTGATTTTTTATGCTAATAGTTTTCCAAAATAAATAATATTGTATTATATTAAACTTTTCATACTTGACCTGGGTGACAAACGCATACTTTCTACAGAATATCATATACTTCTATCGCAAAAATTGGAAAACTCGGTTGTAATTCTGGACCAGAATACACATTGGGGTGTATTATAAACAATGACGCTGTGATGATTTGAAAAAAAATTGCACCTCTATGAAAGCAAGCAAGTGTGTGGAATCGTGTGGAGATTCAGAAATTCAATGAAGAGATAAAAATAGCACTGGGGTAGATTGTCAACTTTTTCAAATGTTTAGATAGAAGTTTGAAATTTGGGAGAAAATTGTGGTTAGCCTTCCAGTTGAAAGCATGCAAAGTTATATTACGATGCGATTGAGTATCGCAAAGATACTACCAACAAAAAACAGTGTAACAATGTCAATTTAGCCCGTTTTCAGATTGTAACTGCCGACCTAGCATACATTCAGCAAATCCACTAGCTATTCCAGTTTCAGAGAAATTCCATCAACATTTTTGTTCTTCCCACAAATAGACTTCCACACACGTGAAACACGTGGTATCTAAGGCAACCATACATCTGGCGAAATTACGTCAGTTCAAAGGGAATCCTCAATGTGTGAGGCATTCCTCAATATAATATATATTACCTCTATCCAACTCCTTCTCCCTTTGCCATGAAAGAAATATATAATTTTCTTTAATACACAAGCTGGTGTGAATAATACCTTGAAAGCATTCCATGCTGCTTATTTTTGTTTAAATTGGAGCAGACGATGGTGGCATATGCAAACAATTTATTTTCTTCCTAACAAGATGTAAATCATGTGAGTGGTGGTCGGTATAGGACCCCCAGGTGGTCCTCGGACATTGATATGCTGTGTACTTATTCCTTAACCATGTCAATATACATAAGATTTCATAGTAACTAGTAAGCCCTGTGTGGCTGGAGATATCAAATGTATTGAAATGTCACATTGTTATTGTATCCATGTGTGCACAGTGATCACTCTAATAAATGTTCAAAATCAATTCGAAGTCAATTTAGTTGTTTGTCACGGGTGGTGCATTTTGGCCTAATGGATAAACAGCAATTATGTTGCCTTTGGAGCTAGTCTAAATTACACCAATACCTGGTGCTCTCCAACAACATTGCTCGGCTAGATTTACATCCAGATCATGGCAATCACTGAGTCTGCTCAGAAGTAGTAGTGTCCATCCTCACTATAATAGTGGTGTCACTGGATGGATCCCTCATCATGCAATACATAAATGGTGGCGCTCCTTGTGGCGACATCTACACAGCATCACAAACATATATACCTGGCAGAGTGCTGCCACCTGTTGGAACTGGCCACAAAAACAAAATGGTAATGATAACAGTCAAAATGTACATATGCGATACACAGCTACCCAATGAGATGATACATATTGACAAAAATATACATATACAGAAGCAAAGTATCGTTATCAACATTGAATTTTTTAGATACATCAAATCAGAAACAAATAATATATGGAGTATAATGTGTGGGACTTTATGTGGTGTGGAGGTAATGTCACCACAGTAACTGAACGATGAATGTGGCATGTAAGTTTTATGCAAGTGAGAATGGGTGTGGAGATAATGAAGAATTGAATAATTTTCACTTGAACACTTATTATTGTGTTTTTGAAATATTGTAAACAGTTTCTGCCTTTCATCTGAATTCACTTTTCAGAACAGGTGAAACTTGAACTTCACTAAAGAGCAAAAAGGGGAGTTGATTACTAACTTATTTTTTTCCATATTTATGACAAATTCTGATAGCCATAGAATACCTTCATCAATATTTGGATTGGAAGCATGAAGGGATGGGTGATTGCAACTGAGTTTTTAGACAAATTTTCAGTGTTAGTTTTTAAACGTTAATTTTTAATGGTGTGAGATATACATTGATTTTTTATGCTAATAGTTTTCCAAAATAAATAATATTGTATTATATTAAACTTTTCATACTTGACCTGGGTGACAAACGCATACTTTCTACAGAATATCATATACTTCTATCACAAAAGTTGGAAAACTCGGTTGTAATTCTGGACCAGAATACACATTGGGGTGTATTATAAACAATGACGCTGTGATGATTCGAAAAAAAATTGCACCTCTATGAAAGCAAGCAAGTGTGTGGAATCGTGTGGAGACTCAGAAATTCAATGAAGAGATAAAATTAGCACTGGGGTAGATTGTCAACTTTTTCAAATGTTTAGATAGGAGTTTGAAATTTGGGAGAAAATTGTGGTTAGCCTTCCAGTTGAAAGCATGCAAAGTTATATTACGATGCGATTGAGTATCGCAAAGATACTAGCAACAAAAAACAGTGTAAAACTGTCAATTTAGCCCGTTTTCATATTGTAACTGCTGACCTAGCATACATTCAGCAAATCCACTAGCTATTCCAGTTTCAGAGAAATTCCATCAACATTTTTGTTCTTCCCATGAATAGACTTCCACACACGTGAAACACGTGGTATCTAAGGCAACCATACATCTGGCGAAATTACGTCAGTTCAAAGGGAATCCTCAATGTGTGAGGCATTCCTCAGTATAATATATATTACCTCTATCCAACTCCTTCTCCCTTTGCCACGAAAGAAATATATAATTTTCTTCAATACACAAGCTGGTGTGATTAATACCTTGAAAGCATTCCATGCAGCATAGTTTTGATTAAATTGGAGCAGACAATGGTGGCATATGCAAACAATTTATTTTCTTCCTAACAAGATGTAAATCATGTGAGTGGTGGTCGGTATAGGACCCCCAGGTGGTCCTCGGACATTGATATGCTGTGTACTTATTCCTTAACCATGTCAATATACATAAAATTTCATAGTAACTAGTAAGCCCTGTGTGGCTGGAGATATCAAATGTATTGAAATGTCACATTGTTATTGTATCCATGTGTGCACAGTGATCACTCTAATAAATGTTCAAAATCAATTCGAAGTCAATTTAGTTGTTTGTCACGGGTGGTGCATTTTGGCCTAATGGATAAACAGCAATTATGTTGCCTTTGGAGCTAGTCTAAATTACACCAATACCTGGTGCTCTCCAACAACATTGCTCGGCTAGATTTACATCCAGATCATGGCAATCACTGAGTCTGCTCAGAAGTAGTAGTGTCCATCCTCACTATAATAGTGGTGTCACTGGATGGATCCCTCATCATGCAATACATAAATGGTGGCGCTCCTTGTGGCGACATCTACACAGCATCACAAACATATATACCTGGCAGAGTGCTGCCACCTGTTGGAACTGGCCACAAAAACAAAATGGTAATGATAACAGTCAAAATGTACATATGCGATACACAGCTACCCAATGAGATGATACATATTGACAAAAATATACATATACAGAAGCAAAGTATCGTTATCAACATTGAATTTTTTAGATACATCAAATCAGAAACAAATAATATATGGAGTATAATGTGTGGGACTTTATGTGGTGTGGAGGTAATGTCACCACAGTAACTGAACGATGAATGTGGCATGTAAGTTTTATGCAAGTGAGAATGGGTGTGGAGATAATGAAGAATTGAATAATTTTCACTTGAACACTTATTATTGTGTTTTTGAAATATTGTAAACAGTTTCTGCCTTTCATCTGAATTCACTTTTCAGAACAGGTGAAACTTGAACTTCACTAAAGAGCAAAAAGGGGAGTTGATTACTAACTTATTTTTTTCCATATTTATGACAAATTCTGATAGCCATAGAATACCTTCATCAATATTTGGATTGGAAGCATGAAGGGATGGGTGATTGCAACTGAGTTTTTAGACAAATTTTCAGTGTTAGTTTTTAAACGTTAATTTTTAATGGTGTGAGATATACATTGATTTTTTATGCTAATAGTTTTCCAAAATAAATAATATTGTATTATATTAAACTTTTCATACTTGACCTGGGTGACAAACGCATACTTTCTACAGAATATCATATACTTCTATCACAAAAGTTGGAAAACTCGGTTGTAATTCTGGACCAGAATACACATTGGGGTGTATTATAAACAATGACGCTGTGATGATTCGAAAAAAAATTGCACCTCTATGAAAGCAAGCAAGTGTGTGGAATCGTGTGGAGACTCAGAAATTCAATGAAGAGATAAAATTAGCACTGGGGTAGATTGTCAACTTTTTCAAATGTTTAGATAGAAGTTTGAAATTTGGGAGAAAATTGTGGTTAGCCTTCCAGTTGAAAGCATGCAAAGTTATATTATGATGCGATTGAGTATCGCAAAGATACTAGCAACAAAAAACAGTGTAAAACTGTCAATTTAGCCCGTTTTCATATTGTAACTGCCGACCTAGCATACATTCAGCAAATCCACTAGCTATTCCAGTTTCAGAGAAATTCCATCAACATTTTTGTTCTTCCCATGAATAGACTTCCACACACGTGAAACACGTGGTATCTAAGGCAACCATACATCTGGCGAAATTACGTCAGTTCAAAGGGAATCCTCAATGTGTGAGGCATTCCTCAGTATAATATATATTACCTCTATCCAACTCCTTCTCCCTTTGCCACGAAAGAAATATATAATTTTCTTCAATACACAAGCTGGTGTGATTAATACCTTGAAAGCATTCCATGCAGCTTAGTTTTGATTAAATTGGAGCAGACAATGGTGGCATATGCAAACAATTTATTTTCTTCCTAACAAGATGTAAATCATGTGAGTGGTGGTCGGTATAGGACCCCCAGGTGGTCCTCGGACATTGATATGCTGTGTACTTATTCCTTAACCATGTCAATATACATAAGATTTCATAGTAACTAGTAAGCCCTGTGTGGCTGGAGATATCAAATGTATTGAAATGTCACATTGTTATTGTATCCATGTGTGCACAGTGATCACTCTAATAAATGTTCAAAATCAATTCGAAGTCAATTTAGTTGTTTGTCACGGGTGGTGCATTTTGGCCTAATGGATAAACAGCAATTATGTTGCCTTTGGAGCTAGTCTAAATTACACCAATACCTGGTGCTCTCCAACAACATTGCTCGGCTAGATTTACATCCAGATCATGGCAATCACTGAGTCTGCTCAGAAGTAGTAGTGTCCATCCTCACTATAATAATGGTGTCACTGGATGGATCACTCATCATGCAATACATAAATGGTGGCGCTCCTTGTGGCGCTATCTACACAGCATCACAAACATATATACCTGGCAGAGTGCTGCCACCTGTTGGAACTGGCCACAAAAACAAAACATGTGATGGTAATGATAACAGTCAAAATGTACATATGCGATACACAGCTACACAATGAGATGATACACATTGACAAAAATATACATATACAGAAGCAAAGTATCGTTATCAACATTGAATTTTTTGGATACATCAAATCAGAAACAAATAATATATTGAGTATAATGTGTGGGACTTTATGTGGTGTGGAGGTAATGTCACCACAATAACTGAATGATGAATGTGGCATGTAAACTTTATGCAAGTGAGAATGGGTGTGGAGATAATGAAGAATTGGATAATTTGTTGCGCGAGGATTTTTTTGTTATTTTGTGGTCAAAAATTTTCACTTGAATACTTATTATTGGGTTTTTGAAATATTGTAAACAGTTTCTGCCTTTCATCTGAATTCACTTTTTAGAACAGGTGAAACTTGAACTTCATTAAAGAACAAGAAAGGGAGTTGATTACTAACTGATTGTTTTTTTATATTTATGACAAATTCTGATAACCATAGAATACCTTCATCAATATTTGGATTGGAAGCATGAAGGGATGGGTGATTGCAACTGAGTTTCTAGACAAGTTTTCAGTGTTAGTTTTTAAACGCTAGTTTTTAATGTCGTGAGATATACCCTGATTTTGTATGCTAATAGTTTTTCAAAATTAAATAATATTGTATTATATTAAACTTGGCATACTTGACCTGGGTGACAAACGCATAATTTCTACAGAATATCATATACTTCTATCGCAAAAATTGGAAAATTCGGTTTTTTATTCTGGACCTGAATACACATTGGGGTGTATTATAAACAATGACGCTGTGATGATTCGAAAAACAATTGCACCTCTATGAAAGCAAGCAAGTGTGTGGAATCGTGTGGAGACTCAGAAATTCAATGAAGAGATAAAATTAGCACTGGGGTAGATTGCCAACTTTTTCAAATGTTAAGGTAGAAGTTTGAAATTTGGGAGAAAATTGTGGTTAGCCTTCCAGGTGAATGTATGCAAAGTTATATTACGATGCGATTGAGTATCGCAAAGATACTAGCAACCAAAAAACAGTGTAAAAATGTCAATTTAGCTCGTTTTCAGATTGTAACTGCCGACCTAGCATACATTCAGCAAATCCACTAGCTATTCCAGTTTCAGAGAAATTCCATCAACATTTTTGTTCTTTCCACATATAGACTTCCACACACGTGAAGCACGTGGTATCTAAGGCAACCATACATCTGGCGAAATTACGTCAGTTCAAAGGGAATCCTCAATGTGTGAGGCATTCCTCAATATAATATATATTACCTCTATCCAACTCCTTCTCCCTTTGCCATGAAAGAAATATATAATTTTCTTTAATACACAAGCTGGTGTGAATAATACCTTGAAAGCATTCCATGCTGCTTATTTTTGTTTAAATTGGAGCAGACAATGGTGGCATATGCAAACAATTTATTTTCTTCCTAACAAGATGTAAATCATGTGAGTGGTGGTCGGTATAGGACCCCCAGGTGGTCCTCAGACATTGATATGCTGTGTACTTATTCCTTAACCATGTCAATATACATAAGATTTCATAGTAACTAGTAAGCCCTGTGTGGCTGGAGATATCAAATGTATTGAAATGTCACATTGTTATTGTATCCATGTGTGCACAGTGATCACTCTAATAAATGTTCAAAATCAATTCGAAGTCAATTTAGTTGTTTGTCACGGGTGGTGCATTTTGGCCTAATGGATAAACAGCAATTATGTTGCCTTTGGAGCTAGTCTAAATTACACCAATACCTGGTGCTCTCCAACAACATTGCTCGGCTAGATTTACATCCAGATCATGGCAATCACTGAGTCTGCTCAGAAGTAGTAGTGTCCATCCTCACTATAATAGTGGTGTCACTGGATGGATCCCTCATCATGCAATACATAAATGGTGGCGCTCCTTGTGGCGACATCTACACAGCATCACAAACATATATACCTGGCAGAGTGCTGCCACCTGTTGGAACTGGCCACAAAAACAAAATGGTAATGATAACAGTCAAAATGTACATATGCGATACACAGCTACCCAATGAGATGATACATATTGACAAAAATATACATATACAGAAGCAAAGTATCGTTATCAACATTGAATTTTTTGGATACATCAAATCAGAAACAAATAATATATTGAGTATAATGTGTGGGACTTTATGTGGTGTGGAGGTAATGTCACCACAGTAACTGAACGATGAATGTGGCATGTACCGGTAAGTTTTATGCAAGTGAGAATGGGTGTGAAGATAATGAAGAATTGGATAATTTGTTGCGCGAGGATTTTTTTGTTATTTTGTGGTCAAAAATTTTCACTTGAATACTTATTATTGGGTTTTTGAAATATTGTAAACAGTTTCTGCCTTTCATCTGAATTCACTTTTTAGAACAGGTGAAACTTGAACTTCATTAAAGAACAAGAAAGGGAGTTGATTACTAACTGATTGTTTTTTTATATTTATGACAAATTCTGATAACCATAGAATACCTTCATCAATATTTGGATTGGAAGCATGAAGGGATGGGTGATTGCAACTGAGTTTCTAGACAAGTTTTCAGTGTTAGTTTTTAAACGCTAGTTTTTAATGTCGTGAGATATACCCTGATTTTGTATGCTAATAGTTTTTCAAAATTAAATAATATTGTATTATATTAAACTTGGCATACTTGACCTGGGTGACAAACGCATAATTTCTACAGAATATCATATACTTCTATCGCAAAAATTGGAAAATTCGGTTTTTTATTCTGGACCTGAATACACATTGGGGTGTATTATAAACAATGACGCTGTGATGATTCGAAAAACAATTGCACCTCTATGAAAGCAAGCAAGTGTGTGGAATCGTGTGGAGACTCAGAAATTCAATGAAGAGATAAAATTAGCACTGGGGTAGATTGCCAACTTTTTCAAATGTTAAGGTAGAAGTTTGAAATTTGGGAGAAAATTGTGGTTAGCCTTCCAGGTGAATGTATGCAAAGTTATATTACGATGCGATTGAGTATCGCAAAGATACTAGCAACCAAAAAACAGTGTAAAAATGTCAATTTAGCTCGTTTTCAGATTGTAACTGCCGACCTAGCATACATTCAGCAAATCCACTAGCTATTCCAGTTTCAGAGAAATTCCATCAACATTTTTGTTCTTTCCACATATAGACTTCCACACACGTGAAGCACGTGGTATCTAAGGCAACCATACATCTGGCGAAATTACGTCAGTTCAAAGGGAATCCTCAATGTGTGAGGCATTCCTCAATATAATATATATTACCTCTATCCAACTCCTTCTCCCTTTGCCATGAAAGAAATATATAATTTTCTTTAATACACAAGCTGGTGTGAATAATACCTTGAAAGCATTCCATGCTGCTTATTTTTGTTTAAATTGGAGCAGACAATGGTGGCATATGCAAACAATTTATTTTCTTCCTAACAAGATGTAAATCATGTGAGTGGTGGTCGGTATAGGACCCCCAGGTGGTCCTCAGACATTGATATGCTGTGTACTTATTCCTTAACCATGTCAATATACATAAGATTTCATAGTAACTAGTAAGCCCTGTGTGGCTGGAGATATCAAATGTATTGAAATGTCACATTGTTATTGTATCCATGTGTGCACAGTGATCACTCTAATAAATGTTCAAAATCAATTCGAAGTCAATTTAGTTGTTTGTCACGGGTGGTGCATTTTGGCCTAATGGATAAACAGCAATTATGTTGCCTTTGGAGCTAGTCTAAATTACACCAATACCTGGTGCTCTCCAACAACATTGCTCGGCTAGATTTACATCCAGATCATGGCAATCACTGAGTCTGCTCAGAAGTAGTAGTGTCCATCCTCACTATAATAGTGGTGTCACTGGATGGATCCCTCATCATGCAATACATAAATGGTGGCGCTCCTTGTGGCGACATCTACACAGCATCACAAACATATATACCTGGCAGAGTGCTGCCACCTGTTGGAACTGGCCACAAAAACAAAATGGTAATGATAACAGTCAAAATGTACATATGCGATACACAGCTACCCAATGAGATGATACATATTGACAAAAATATACATATACAGAAGCAAAGTATCGTTATCAACATTGAATTTTTTAGATACATCAAATCAGAAACAAATAATATATGGAGTATAATGTGTGGGACTTTATGTGGTGTGGAGGTAATGTCACCACAGTAACTGAACGATGAATGTGGCATGTACCGGTAAGTTTTATGCAAGTGAGAATGGGTGTGAAGATAATGAAGAATTGGATAATTTGTTGCGCAAGGAGTTTTGTTATTTTGTGGTCAAAAATTTTCACTTGAACACTTATTATTGTGTTTTTGAAATATTGTAAACAGTTTCTGCCTTTCATCTGAATTCACTTTTCAGAACAGGTGAAACTTGAACTTCATTAAAGAACAAGAAAGGGAGTTGATTACTAACTGATTGCTTTTTTTATATTTATGACAAATTCTGATAACCATAGAATACCTTCATCAATATTTGGATTGGAAGCATGAAGGGATGGGTGATTGCAACTGAGTTTCTAGACAAGTTTTCAGTGTTAGTTTTTAAACGCTAGTTTTTAATGTCGTGAGATATACCCTGATTTTGTATGCTAATAGTTTTTCAAAATTAAATAATATTGTATTATATTAAACTTGGCATACTTGACCTGGGTGACAAACGCATAATTTCTACAGAATATCATATACTTCTATCGCAAAAATTGGAAAATTCGGTTTTTTATTCTGGACCTGAATACACATTGGGGTGTATTATAAACAATGACGCTGTGATGATTCGAAAAACAATTGCACCTCTATGAAAGCAAGCAAGTGTGTGGAATCGTGTGGAGACTCAGAAATTCAATGAAGAGATAAAATTAGCACTGGGGTAGATTGCCAACTTTTTCAAATGTTAAGGTAGAAGTTTGAAATTTGGGAGAAAATTGTGGTTAGCCTTCCAGGTGAATGTATGCAAAGTTATATTACGATGCGATTGAGTATCGCAAAGATACTAGCAACAAAAAACAGTGTAAAACTGTCAATTTAGCCCGTTTTCATATTGTAACTGCCGACCTAGCATACATTCAGCAAATCCACTAGCTATTCCAGTTTCAGAGAAATTCCATCAACATTTTTGTTCTTCCCATGAATAGACTTCCACACACGTGAAACACGTGGTATCTAAGGCAACCATACAACTGGCGAAATTACGTCAGTTCAAAGGGAATCCTCAATGTGTGAGGCATTCCTCAGTATAATATATATTACCTCTATCCAACTCCTTCTCCCTTTGCCATGAAAGAAATATATAATTTTCTTTAATACACAAGCTGGTGTGAATAATACCTTGAAAGCATTCCATGCTGCTTATTTTTGTTTAAATTGGAGCAGACAATGGTGGCATATGCAAACAATTTATTTTCTTCCTAACAAGATGTAAATCATGTGAGTGGTGGTCGGTATAGGACCCCCAGGTGGTCCTCGGACATTGATATGCTGTGTACTTATTCCTTAACCATGTCAATATACATAAGATTTCATAGTAACTAGTAAGCCCTGTGTGGCTGGAGATATCAAATGTATTGAAATGTCACATTGTTATTGTATCCATGTGTGCACAGTGATCACTCTAATAAATGTTCAAAATCAATTCGAAGTCAATTTAGTTGTTTGTCACGGTTGGTGCATTTTGGCCTAATGGATAAACAGCAATTATGTTGCCTTTGGAGCTAGTCTAAATTACACCAATACCTGGTGCTCTCCAACAACATTGCTCGGCTAGATTTACATCCAGATCATGGCAATCACTGAGTCTGCTCAGAAGTAGTAGTGTCCATCCTCACTATAATAGTGGTGTCACTGGATGGATCCCTCATCATGCAATACATAAATGGTGGCGCTCCTTGTGGCGACATCTACACAGCATCACAAACATATATACCTGGCAGAGTGCTGCCACCTGTTGGAACTGGCCACAAAAACAAAATGGTAATGATAACAGTCAAAATGTACATATGCGATACACAGCTACCCAATGAGATGATACATATTGACAAAAATATACATATACAGAAGCAAAGTATCGTTATCAACATTGAATTTTTTAGATACATCAAATCAGAAACAAATAATATATGGAGTATAATGTGTGGGACTTTATGTGGTGTGGAGGTAATGTCACCACAGTAACTGAACGATGAATGTTGCATGTAAGTTTTATGCAAGTGAGAATGGGTGTGGAGATAATGAAGAATTGGATAATTTGTTGCGCAAGGAGTTTTGTTATTTTGTGGTCAAAAATTTTCACTTGAACACTTATTATTGGGTTTTTGAAATATTGTAAACAGTTTCTGCCTTTCATCTGAATTCACTTTTCAGAACAGGTGAAACTTGAACTTCACTAAAGAGCAAAAAGGGGAGTTGATTACTAACTTATTTTTTTCCATATTTATGACAAATTCTGATAGCCATAGAATACCTTCATCAATATTTGGATCGGAAGCATGAAGGGATGGGTGATTGCAACTGAGTTTCTAGACAAATTTTCAGTGTTAGTTTTTAAACGTTAATTTTTAATGGTGTGAGATATACATTGATTTTTTATGCTAATAGTTTTCCAAAATAAATAATATTGTATTATATTAAACTTTTCATACTTGACCTGGGTGACAAACGCATACTTTCTACAGAATATCATATACTTCTATTACAAAAGTTGGAAAACTCGGTTGTAATTCTGGACCAGAATACACATTGGGGTGTATTATAAACAATGACGCTGTGATGATTCGAAAAAAAATTGCACCTCTATGAAAGCAAGCAAGTGTGTGGAATCGTGTGGAGACTCAGAAATTCAATGAAGAGATAAAATTAGCACTGGGGTAGATTGTCAACTTTTTCAAATGTTTAGATAGAAGTTTGAAATTCGGGAGAAAATTGTGGTTAGCCTTCCAGTTGAAAGCATGCAAAGTTATATTACGATGCGATTGAGTATCGCAAAGATACTAGCAACAAAAAACAGTGTAACAATGTCAATTTAGCCCGTTTTCAGATTGTAACTGCCGACCTAGCATACATTCAGCAAATCCACTAGCTATTCCAGTTTCAGAGAAATTCCATCAACATTTTTGTTCTTTCCACATATAGACTTCCCCACACATGAAACACGTGGTATCTAAGGCAACCATACATCTGGTGAAATTACGTCATTTCAAACGGGAATCCTCAATGTGTGAGGCATTCCTCGATACAATATATATTACCTCTCTTCAACTCCTTCTCACTTTGCCACGAAGGAAAAATATAATTTTCTTCAATACACAAGCAGGTGGGATTAATACCTTGAAAGCATTCCATGCTGCTTATTTTTGATTAAATTGGAGCAGACAATGGTGGCATATGCAAACAATTTATTTTCTTCCTAACAAGATGTAAATCATGTGATCCTCGAGACACTGATATGCATCCCTTAACCATGTCAATATACATAAGATTTCATAGTAACTAGTAAGCTCTGTGTGGCTGGATGTATCAAATGTATTGAAATGTTACACTGTTATTGTGTCTATGTGTGCACAGTGATCACTCTAATAAATGTTCAAAATCAATTCAAAGTCAATGTAGTTGTTTGTCACGGGTGGTGCATTTTGGCCTAATGGATAAACAGCAATTATGTTGCCTTTGGAGCTAGTCTAAATTACACCAATACATGGTGCTCTCCAACAACATTGCTCGGCTAGATTTACATGCAGATCATTGGCAATCATTAAGTCAGTGATTAGCACAAGAGGCTTGCTATCTGAGTACAGTGTCTGCTCAGAAGTAGTAGTGTCCATCTTCACCATAATAATAGTGTTACTGGATGGATCACTCATCATGCAATACATAAATGGTGGCGCTCCTTGTGGCGACATCTACACAGCATCACAAGCAAATATACCTGGCAGAGTGCTGCCACCTGTTGGAACTGGCCACAAAAACAAAACATGTGATGGTAATGATAACAGTCAAATCGTACATATGCGGTACACAGCTACACAATGAGATGATACACATTGACAAAAATATACATATACAGAAGCAAAGTATCGTTATCAACATTGAATTTTTAGATACATTAAATCAGAAACAAATAATATATGGAGTATAATGTGTGGGACTTTATGTGGTGTGGAGGTAATGTCACCACAATAACTGAATGATGAATGTGGCATGTAAACTTTATGCAAGTGAGAATGGGTGTGGAGATAATGAAGAATTGGATAAATTGTCGCGCGAGGAGATTTGTGATTTTGTGGTCAAAAATTTTCACTTGAACACTTATTATTGGGTTTTTGAAATATTGTAAACAGTTTCTGCCTTTCATCTGAATTCACTTTTTAGAACAGGTGAAACTTGAACTTCATTAAAAAACAAGAAAGGGAGTTGATTACTAACTGATTGTTTTTTTTATATTTATGACAAATTCTGATAACCATAGAATACCTTCATCAATATTTGGATTGGAAGCATGAAGGGATGGGTGATTGCAACGGAATTTCTAGACAAATTTTCAGTGTTAGTTTTTAAACGTTCAATGGCGTGAGGTATGCACTGACTTTTATTCCATACATACGTCACACCCTTACACCGCATGCGTACCATTATAGATCACCCACAAGGAAACCCACAAGCCATGCGTCAGCCACGTGCAGACATGCCACCATACACATCGACCAATCAAAACATTTCCAGACACACGCTCACCACAGACCCAGACATGACATCACATTCCACCAATCCTACACGACTTCCGTGACACAAGGCGGGAAAAATACAGACATGCACACACATGTCCCGCGCCTTTCTAGGAGTTGGAATTTAGACATAGAAGAGAATAGACGTGAAAGCGAATTCAAGAACACATAGCATTGTGATAGAAGAAGATAAACTAGAAGACATCACAGACTAGTTAGTATCGCAGGACTTGATGGGATTCTGTACGAAAGTGGCCGTGAGCATCATCGGACTTATTCATCCTCAATAAATCGGATAAATTGAACGCTGGACTTCATTCTGTTCGTATTCAAGCACAACCATACATCGTACTATACATCAGCAAAAGCCCTGATAGGGGCCTGACTAACTCTATTCATCACACATTCTTATGGCCGACATTAATAATGACCATGCTGGATATCACTCAGGCCTAAACGCCACACAATATCATAGGCCTATGCAGAAGTACTAGTATGAGATCGTTTCAGGACACAGGCCCGTAACTAGACAAGGAATTCAAAGGAGACCCGAACCAGTCTTGGGGTTTGGGGGCGCTGTAATGCCTGCCCCCCCCCCCCACCCCTCCCTTAAAAAAATTAGGCAATGAATTTTAGGCAATGAAAACGTTACATGCTATAGTTAGTTTGACGTCTTTGTGTCAATTTTTTTTATTATTTGCTAGGATGAACAAAATAAAGTAAAACCAATCTACATGTAACGATATTGGGCACATTATGACAGAGTTATCATGCAGTTAATTTTGGGTGTGTACTCACTGACAACATTTTGCTATTTGGTCTTCCGTTTAATATGGAATGCACCAGAAACCCATGAGTAGATAGTGTTTTGAATGCATGTATATGATAGGCATAACATCAAATATATAAAACTGCGAGAAATCCTGGATGTATTTGGAAAAACCATATTTTGTTTGATGGAAAAACAAATGTTTTTTTTTTCTTACGGAATTGTGATGGCTCTATCTATTATAACATTTGTGTTGAAATTTGAACACCTAACTATTGAAATATTGAAATCATTAATTATTCTAATGGATATTCATAACGTAATAAAATAGGTCAAATAGTTTTGATCAGATATTTTACATGCTGAGTTTTGGCATTCCTCTGCATTTTATTGCAAATTTTTGTGTCGTTAGTTATGGGACAACCAATTCACTAAAACCAGCCTATATACCTACTCTATTTTTAGGTTACCGAACCTCTGGTCCGGTTACCTATTGCCATGGCTTTGCGTCCGTCATCGTCGTCCGTCAACATTAATATCTTCAAATTTCTTCCCGAAATTTTGCACAAAAATGCCTAAAAATATTTGGAGAAGGAGGTATTTTTCAGCTTACCGGCCCTTTGGGCCGATAAGCTATTATCGTGGTTTTCCGTCCGTCGTCCATCCGTCGTCCGTCCGGGTCTGTAACTTTTTTTTGACATGATGAATTTCCCCATAAATTTGTCAGAACATACTTTGGGCCAGTATCTCAAGACGTTTCTAATTTTTTTTTTGATTGAATCGTTTTTGCCGATTTGGCGGCCATTTTTGACGAATAATTGCCAATTTTGGACTTTGGTGGCCATTTTCTCAAAAACTCTCTGATCAGTTTTGAGATTTTTGTTTCAAAACATTCCTCTCATATACCTCTATGTCGTGTATAAGTTTCGTTGCCCTTGAATCGCCAGTCTGCGTGTGGCGGCCATTTTGATTTTTTGACGGGTCGACGGGTTTGACGGGTTTTGGACTTAGAAAATTTCACCCAATTTTTCCTTTATAATGGGAGCTGTGCGGAGTAAACTTATAGAACATTTCAAGATAGAGCCTAACTATTGGCACATTCAAATAGGAAATCATATATTGCGGTTTGAGTGGTGACCTTGAATTTGACCTTCGATGACCTTGAAAGGTCAAAACGACCTTTTTTGTCGAAAAAACGATGATTTCTGTCTTTGATGGCCATTTTCTCTAACAAACATCCAGACAGTTTTCCTCGAAATCATGTATAAGATTCTCTTTATGTACCTTTGTGCTGTGTACAAGTTTTGTTGCCTTTGAATTGACGGTCTGCATGTGGCGGCCATTTTGATTTTTTGACGGGTTGGCGAAAAACAAATTTTTTGTCCAAAGTCAAGTCACTGTTCGTTTTGAGTCATTTCCAGCAAAAAAAAAATGTTTGCCATTGAAAATGTTTTTGGACTTAGAAAATTTCACCCAATTTTTCCTTCATAATGGGAGCTGTGCGGATAGAACACTTCCAGATAGAGCCTAAGTATTGACACATTCAAATGGGAAATCATATATCATTGTGGTTTGAGTGGTGACCTTGAATTTGACCTTGAATGACCTTGAAAGGTCAAAACGACGTTTTTTGTCGAAAACACGAAGAATTTTCTCTTTGGTGGCCATTTTGTCAAAATCTATTCAGACAGTTTTCCTCAAAATCATGTATAAGATTCTACTTTTGTGCCTTTGTGATGTGTATAAGTTTTGTTGCCTTTGAATCGACGGTCTGCGTGGGCGGCCATTTTGATTTTCTGACAGGTAGGCGAAAAAAATACATTTTGTCCGAAATCAAGTCATTATTCGTTTTGAGACATTTCCAGCAAAAAAAATTTTTTTTTTTGGCCATTGAAAAATTGGTTTGACTTAGAAGATTTCACCCAATTTTTTTCCTTCATAATGGGAGTTTTGCGGGGTAAACTCCTAGAACACTTCAAGATAGAGCCTAAGTATTGGTACATTCAAACGGGAAATCATTGATTGCAGTTTGAATGGTAACCTTGGATATGACCTTGAATGACATTGGAAGGTCAAAACGACCTTTTTTGGTCGAAGGAAACAATGATTTTTGTCTTTGGCAGCCACTTTCTCAAATCTATTCAAACAATTTCTCTCGAATTACATAAGATTCTCCCTATGTACCTTTGTGCTGTGTATAAGTTTTGTTGCCTTTGAATCGACTGTCTATGAAAATATGTCATTAACGAAAAGAATCTTTCAAGATGTTATTTGATTTCCTAATATAGTCCATACTGAAAATGTGTTTCTATCTACATTTACGTACATGTTTTAATATATAGATTTTAACATCAGTGTAACAATTTATATGTGTTTCAGTATCCTACGCAATTCTCATGATTGCCGGTAAGTTACAGCACCCTTGGTGCTATGTTTTTAGTTTTTTGATTTTCGCATTTTTTCCAAAACGGCGGCCATTTTTGTCGAGAAAAGGCCAATTTTTGCAGCCATGTTCTAAAAAACTGTCTTGATCACTTTTGAGATTTTTGTCTCAAAAGATGTCCCTCATGTACCTCTGAGACGTGTATCAGTTTGGTTGCTCTTGAATCGCCGGTCTGCGTGTGGCAGCCATTTTGATTTCTTCGACAGGTCCCAAAAGAGACTTTGCATGTTAAATTCTCCTATGCTTTATAATGGGAAACATTTTTTCTCACTTAATATTGAGATTAGAGATTAGGAATCAATTGTGGACATGTAGGAAATGGTATATGCCAAAGATTCTCCTGACCTTGAAATTGACCTTTGACCTAATTATCAAGGTCATAGCACGAAATGGCTAATATTTCGCTTATTTTCGACTTTACTGCTTAGGAATCAATTTTGGACCTATAGGAAATAATACATGCTGAATATTGTCATGACCTTGAATTTCACCTTTGACCTCACTTCCAAGATCAAAGCACAAAATGGCTAATATCTCGCTTATTATCGACTTTGCAGCTTAATAATCTATTTTGAACATATAGGAAATGATGAATGCCGAATATATCTAACCTGTAAAGTCAATAATAAGCGAGATATTAGCCATTTTGTGCTCTGACCTTGAAAATGAGGTCAAAGGTCAAATTCAAGGTCATGACAATATTCAGCATGTATCCTATATGTCGACAATTGATTTATAAGCTGTAAAGTCGATAATAAGCAAGATATTAGCCATTTTGCCATTTGACCTTGAAAATGAGGTTAGATATATTCGGCATACATCATTTCCTATATGTTCAAAATTGATTGTTAAGCTGCAAAGTCGATAATAAGCGAGATATTAGCCATTTTGTGCTTTGATCTTGGAAGTGAGGTCAAAGGTGAAATTCAAGGTCATGACAATATTCAGCATGTATCATCAAGGTCAGAGCACAAAATGGCTAATATCTCGCTTATTATCCACTTTACAGTATGGGACTGAATTGTGGACATAAAGGAAATGGTGTATGCCGAATTTTTCTAATGACCTTGAATTTGACCTTTTACCTCATTTTCAAGGTCATGCACAAAATGGTTAACATCTCGTTTATTATCGACTACAGCTTAGGAATCAATTGTGGACATATGGGAAATGATATATGCCAAATATTCTTGACCTTGAATTTGATCTTTGACCTCATTTTCAAGGTCCGAGCACAAAATGGCTAATATCTCTCTTATTATCGACTTCACAACTTGAAAGTCAATTGCGGACATATACGAAATGATATATGCTCAAAATTGTCAAGACTTTGAATTTACCCTCTGACCTCATTTTCAATGTCAGAACATAAAATTTTCAATATCTCGCTTATAATAGACTTTATGGCATAGGAATCAATTGTGGACATACAGGACATGATATATGCTGAATATTGTCGTGACCTTGAATTTGACCTTTGTCTTCATTTTCAACGTCTCACAGGACAAAATGGCTAATATCTTGTTTATTACTTTACATTACTTTCTTCAACTTTACAGCTTGGGATTCAATTGTGGATATGTATGCCGATTCATGCCGAATATTCTGTAGACCTATAATTTGACTTTTGGTTTCATTTTCAAGGTCACGGGACATAATGACTAATATCCCTCTTATTATTGAATTTATAGCTTTAGTAATCAATTGTGAGCATATAGGAAATCATATATGCTAAATACTCTCGTGACTTTGATTTTGACCAGTGATTATGTATTTTCCGGTAACCTATCTTAGCCCTTGGGCTAATTTTTTTCATCAATACCATAATTTTAATTAGAAATCTACGAAGAAACGTGGGACTCCACGACTGTTGCAGAGTAAAAACAAACTAAGAAGAATTTTTCGACATCAGGACCATAAGAGATTTTTATGTTAAATTTGCTACAGAGGAATATATGCTTCTCTTTTTGTGAATTAAGGTACCATTTTAACGAAACTGTGCACGATGAACAAAAACAGAGCCGCCTGGTAACCATTCACACGTTCTCGATGTCTTCTGCTTCTGATCGAGGGAAGTATCCAGACTTGTCGTCTGCTGACAGACAACAGACGACATTGTTCGCGCCAAAAAATAAGCCGCCATTTTACAAGAAGCATGCGATTTATATCTCCTGTTTACGGCGTGTGGTGCGGGTTGTTTTATCACAAAGTTCTGTGACTGACGCTGGCTCCACTGAAATCAAATCTTTGCTGAAATCTTTGACAACCATATGTCTTGAGATATTTTTGCACACAACAGGAATATCTACATCAGCAAGCCTAACAAAACATCTGTGATATAGCCGATTTGTTGATTTTCATATTGGTATAGAATGTTTTCATTACAGTAGGCCTAATTAACTGAGAATAATTTTTTTTCAAGTATTGAAGTACGTCACATGTTTAGTGATTAGATACAAAAGGTAAACACATTTTGTGAGCAATGTGTACTCGTACACTAGTATTTAGCTTAACGTGCATACATCTTTATCCAACATTTCACTCTGACAATTGTATTGCGTTCCTTTATGTTGAATTTCAGGTCACCGTACATTGTCCAATAATAATCGAATATTCCTGGAAATTTGGTGGGAAATATAATTAATTCAATAGTTAGGAATTTTTCATTTTAATCGTTTGTTCTTTTCGGAATTGCAGCCATTTTCGACGAAAAACGCCGATTTGACCTTTGACACGGTGGGGAACCTGAGCGACAATCCTCGGAGTCGATTCAGAAGAACCTCGGATGAAATCTCTCAATACACAGTTTCGTTGTCACATAATTGTGTGTATTTGAGGGGTTATTTGGTGCAAATGTGATCTACAAACATGTTTCAGAGCAATATAAACGTGTGCTGCAGTGACATAAACCCACAAATGTGCCGCATGCAGTCGGTACTCATCAAACAATACGCACAACTCTGGTGTATGCACGGGTTGGGTGATAAGTAGTCGAGAACCGGCTGACTGAAAATGGATAAACAAGAATGATACATGCTACGGGCGATAGCTCTGTGCGCCTACTGCAATCCAAACACATCGTCCATATCTGTTCACATGTGTCATTGTATAAAGTGGTGGATTAAATGCATGCCAGAAATACTTAATTTCGTGATTTCCCACACTGCAACGAGCATCCTTGGAACTATGATTATGCAACGTTTATCCACGGAGTAAAATCCGGTCTTCATTGGTTTTATGACCACGCATTTGCGCGGGTCCTTTCGCGGGCAGAAAAATGGAATATTAGCAAGGATCCTATAACAATTGTTATAGGATCCTTGATATTAGTGCATGTAGCACCAAATCGACTAGAAATAGAGAAACCCCAAAGAAAAGGGGGTTATTTAACATAGTCGAGGGCGTTAGCCCGAGACTATGCATGTTGAATAACTCCCTGTTACTCGAGGGGTTTCGAAATAGAGAAACCCCGAGGAACCGGGGGTTATTCAACATGGTCGAGGGCGGCAGCCCGAGACTATGTTGAATAACTCCCTGTTATGTTGAATAACTCCCTGTTACCCAACATACAGCATTGATTAAACACCTGAGAGAACAATGCAAGTATGGTTTAATCTATTTTAAACCATACAGAAAACTACTCAGGCGTGACCGACAGGTGTTTAGACAACATACCGCATTGATTAATAACCTACGAAAATAATGGTTTAAACATATATACTCGTTTTCGAAGCATTTTGATGCAGTCATTCAATTGTTTGACACCTGTTTCCCCTGAAGTTTCCTTTCTGGAAGAAGTATGTCAAATTAAGTTTAATTCTATGATAATTCAATTACAATCTTGGAACAAAGTCATGATCCTGAATATCTTAACTTTTTACTTCATGTATATAAAACACCTATTTCTCAATCTACGCCCAATGGTAGAAATTTCTTAAGCGTACATGTCTTCAGAAAATTACAATCCTAACATAACACATACCTATGAAGTTATTACCTTCCCAAACTGAGATTATTTCGACTCGAATATCATACTTCTCAGAATTTATTGTTAATGTTTCCCATCGTCTCACATGCCAGACAGTCTATAATCTGCTGAAATGTCTGTCCATAACCATTGGACACGCTAATCAAGATGTATACTCTTCTACATATAGCATTATGCCTATGTAATGGATGCAATGAAGCTTAAGAAGCTTTTTTCATCCTATATTTTGTTTTAATCAATTACTCAAATATCACCGCATGGGTTTGGTCTTTATAGCGCTTTCCCACACAATCAATCAATGATAATATCATCCGAAGATCAATGTTGCAACAACGAGGATTGTCGTTGCATCCGTTTATGCCATATTTTTCACATCGAGGCGAGTGTACCCCTTGGATGAACGCAGGGCGTGCCGACGAAACGCGGTAATATTACTTACTATAGCCATAAGATTTGAACAAACTGCTCCCTGATGTGACCAATACATGCACATCCATTCCGCATACATTACGAACAATTTTCATCGATAACCTAATCTTTTTAGTCTGTTTTCCGTCGCGCATCGCTGTGGTCCTCGGCTTTTGTTTACAAAAAACTCCGAGGTTCATCTGAATCGAATCCGAGGATTGTCGCTCACTCCGAGGATTATCGCTCAGGTTCCCCACCGTGTCTGATCATCTCAAAAGTTTAAAACGCCCATTTCATGGGGAAAAGGCAACCGGTTTTTTGCGTCTGTAAAAATCCTCCGGCATCCTCCGGCACACTGTAAAATCCTCCGGCAACCTTCCTAGTCTTTGCTATCAATTCCTCCAGTGCCCTATGATATTGATAATAACATACCACTTGTTCAGTTTGTTACACTGCAGTGACTGAACAATTCTTGCTCAATTATGGTTCACCACAGATTTAGCCCCAGTTCGATCCGGTCAAGTCAGTCTATAGCCTGCAGGACCTTTGGTCCTATTCGCTGGGTGCCGCATCATTCAGCAGTGTAGGCGAGAGCGTGTGGCTGCCTCGTGCATGTGTCATGGAGCTATGCACTTCCCCCGCTCGTTGAACAATCCAGGGCGGAACTCTGATACTAACTCAAGGGAATATTTACTCATAGCAGTGTCAGTCTGGTATCTGTGTTCTTTTCGGAGACGGACTTTTCCTGATGCTGATGATGTTTCGTTGTTGTCATGTGAACCGTTGCCAAGGATACGGCAGGGATGAAGGACGAGCCTAGATACCAGTCGGTATCCAGGTGGATTCCAGCTAGCCGCCCTAGCAACCAGCCAGGTGTTGCTAGGGTCAGGGCGCGGCTGGTCACTATGCCAGGTATCGTGACTAGTCGGGGACAGACATTATCTAGGGATCGCCGCACTATGGAAACATCGTCTCATTGCAACGGTTACCATGGCATCGGAAAGGTAAGAGGTTCTTCAAAAATACATGATAACAAAACACATTATAATTCACATACGATTCATTAAAACCAAAGGGCCTTTATAGGGATTCGTATGAAGGCTCTTTGGTAAAACTCTGAAATTGGTTTCTGAAACAATTGAAATTTTTTTACGATATTTGTTGACAAGATTCTTTGGCAAACATTGTCCATTAAAATGCCTTATCAGTCATGAAATATATTGAATGACGTTTCAGCAAATGCTTAGCAAAGTTTATGAACCTGAAAACACACTACTAGATTAGGCACACCGAAAACAGCCTTCAATTGGGTTTTATCAGTTTTATTTGTTAATGCAACTATGCATTTGTGGTATGTATTTTATCGACAGGGGTACACTTCCAAGATAATTGCCTAGAAATCGAGATAAAATTTTCGGTGGTTCATCTTACACATGCGCATGATGTTAATAACACTTCTGATTTCTTGACATTTCTTCTGATAATAAACAGTGTCAGTGAATGGAATCAGAAATCGGCTACTGTTTCAAAAATATCGAGATAGCAATACACTAGTAGGCCTAAAAGAAAACGCAGAGTGCCTGGACATGGTTAATTTACACTGGCACCCCAGAGGGCAATATTAATTGGTTCTGTGTATCATGAGCGGTCATGGTGGTAATAAAACATGGCGCTATAATTGTCAGCACCGAAAATACATAGAAAACGACCCCTTTTTGTAGTTTGATACGGGACGTGGTTTCCAACGGCGTCTTGGTCATAACCACAAGATGGGAAACTATACAACCCCCCCCCCCCCCCCCTGGATCCTACCTTTACAACCAACTGTCTCTTGTTTACGCCTTGGGCTACCAGGCAGTCAATGATATGATACGGGAGCTGACGTTGCCATGACAACAAAAATAAATAACTGCACACGAGTAATAGGTTACTATATCCTTGTTAAAACAGCACTGGTTCGCGGATCAAGAAAAGTGTTTGCAGACGTTCTACGGTTCAATACCCAAAGGTCATTTCGGACATGATCGCACTTTCTTTGATGTCAAAACTCTCTTCTCATAAATGTGAAGTATTTCCCATGGAAGTACTATATTGTGATATAAACACGACAACGTGTGTGGCATAAACTAGGCTATTTCCTAATTACGCATATCATATTATATATGTGTTGTTATTATAGGATATACATGTGGTTTTTTTTCATAACGGACAACTTGCTGGGAGTTTTATAGTACGCCTAAAGCCTACGCCAAGTACGTGGGAGTAAATTCGCATTTTTAGGTTACCGCACCTATGGTCCGATAACCTATTGACATGACACTGCGTCCGTCCGTCCGTCCGTCGTACCTGAAAATAATTCAAATTTCGTCCAAAACATCACTCAATTTTAAAATTTGGTAGCCGTCTGACGACTTTTTTTTCTCGCATAGTGCACCTAAAATGTATACTTGAGGCTTGTACTGTTGATAAGTTCCGTTGCCCTTGAGGTTGAATTGCTTTGGATCACCGGTCTGCGCATGGCATTTTCCGACGTGATGGCATCTGAAATTTTAGTCTGAAATCAAGTATTCAAGTTAATATTTATTTTGGGGCTTAACAAATCGAGAAAACTTTATCCACCATTTCCTTCATGGCGAATTTAGCGGTGAACTTGAATTCACCTTCAATGATCTTGAAATATCAAAACAGCTATTTGAAGCAAAAAAAAAAAAAAAACAACTGTAGCTTACACTGTAATTTTCTCCGGTAACCTTTCTTAGCCCATGGCCTAATTTTTGAGGCCATTAAAGAAATACTCATATTAGGCTCTTAGGCTACAGGCAAATCAGGAAATATTTTGTGAATACAATCTATTGTAGGCCTGTGTGTGTGTGTTTCGTTTGCATTTACCGGTATATTTGTTTTGATGGTCTATTCACAGAAGGCTTACCAATGTGATACATCTGTTTCATGTTTGGCACAAATAGTTTTGATACGTTGTCTAAACACCACCAAATAAACATGTTCTTTCACCAATATAAATATCTCAAGCTAGTGCAGATTGTTACAACGGTACGACCGTTTTCACAGAAAAAAACACCGTGACCGGTATGTGGTATAAACAAAAACAGTACACATTGTCTTCATAAACAAGAAACATGTGGCAAGACGTATCTGATTTCTGAGAAAATCCAGAAACACGTGCACATTTTAATGAGTTTGCGCGGGAAAACGGTGGTTCACACTGTGCTGCCATCTGGTGTGGTTAATTACACCCAATCCGACAAATAATTTAATCGCCAGGTGGCAGCAGCGATAGTTTACATTAGCGATCATGGAATAAGGGGCAGAATTTTTGGCGGTTTTCCTATTGGAAGTGAATCTGAGAAAGTGACAACAGTAGCGAACCGCGATCAGCGATGTAATTGATGATGGTAAATGGAGTGCGAGAGAGGGAGAGTGGGTGATGTCGAATGTTATAACTGTATCCTAAGTGTAACCACAGACATGACCACAGAGAGTAGGCTAGTATAGCGTCAGAGTACCTAATCATCGACCCTCTCCCTAATCGTCGACCCCTGCAAACGGCTGGGCAAAACTTGAATAAACTAAAATGTGAAATGTGCTGAAATGTGTATTAGAAGTACTTTCAATGTTGTTTTTGTCAGATATCTGTTTTGCACAGCTGTTTGGCAGTGTTTGCAGGGGTCGATGATTAGGGACAGGGTCGATGATTAGGTACCCTGACGATAGATGGCTACAGCTGTAGCATGTCAGACCCATGATAAGCATGTTCATGTATACGACCACTACATTGAAATCTTTCCAAACCTAATTCTCCAGTGGTACGAGTAACCGGTTACACACTGTCGAGTACTCGGTTACGAAAATCTCTACTCGTATTAGCCCTAGTTAATATACTGTATACAGTACCGTCAACTGTATACAGTATATTAACTAGGGCTAATACGAGTAGAGATTTTCGTAACCGAGTACTCGACAGTGTGTAACCGGTTACTCGTACCACTGGAGAATTAGGTTTGGAAAGATTTTAATGTAGTGGTCGTATACATGAACATGTTTTATCATGGGTCTGAAATCACCTATACTATTGCCGGGACATCGAAAATTTGAAATAAGCACACGTCTGATCGTCTGGCAGCAAACGCAGCAGACAAATACATCGAATGTTGCACGCAGTCTCGTGATCAATTGAAAACATAGCCACGAAAGTTGACAAAACGATGTAGGGGCATAAATTACAATGATGACATGAAAAACAACATTACACGCCCAAAAACTTTTGAGAACAAAAGGCTCAGAACTACTGGAGAATGTATTGTTTTTTTATCACTTCTTGAAATTCACGAGTAACTGGTTAGCCAAATCCTAACCGTTTTTTCTAACCTTTTTGTAACCGTCAAAGAGTACTCGCCTACTCGTATAAGCCCTAATATTAACTATATTGGCCATTCAACTCAATGTTGAATGATCTTACTTTGATGGCCCATAAAACCTTCCAAAATAAATCCCAGCCTAACCACTATGCTATTTTTGTCAATTGACGTATTGGGCATCGCGTGATAAGCATGAATATGTTTGACGACACATGGGATTTTTTGCTATTCTGCCTGGAATGGACCTGGGGTGAAAATACCCGAAATTGTGGGTGCTGATGGCCATTCAAAACCCCTTTGCTTCCTCATCTCCTGAGAAAAACGATAACAAGATACTGCCTTGAAAACCGGATTATTATTTCCCAGCAGTGTGTTCTTTCAAAAGAATATACACTCGTCCATAAATCTGGCAGAAAAAAATATATGAGGTGACGCACACAATAGTTTCCCTTTAAATTGCCTAAGTGAGGTGAACGCTCGCTGATTGGCTGAGCGAGTTACCGTACTATGCCCAGATAAGGGTGTCATGCACCGAGTCTGACGCATATGGCAAGCTGTTAGGGTCATAACCCCCGCAATGTTGCGCGTTGATTCGATAGTGACGTGCAACATTAATCAACCAATCAACGGTGGCATTTTAATAATCTAACCAACCAAACTTGTCCTAATATTGCGCGCAACATTCAATTATGCTCCATACTATCAATTTTGCACAGTGATATCAATGAATTAACCAATCAGCGCTCGTCTCAATGATACGCGTAAACTTCGATTTGCCATACATATCGCTCAATATTACAAGGGGATATGACCCTAATGGCTTGCCATAGACGCAGTTTCTTAGCCTACCTAAATGACCAATATCACCATGACCGTTACCCATATAGCTCCATAAGGAAGGCCAACATTTGCTTCATCACAATGTCAATATGATCAACCATGACAGTTGCTCTGCCATATGTACCATTGGTCCTGATAGTGGCACATGCCCTATATTAAAGCACCCCCTTCTTTTCTGCCAAATCTTCAATTTTGGTTACCGGACCTTTGGTCCGATAACCTATTGCTGTGGCGTTGCATCCGTCGTCCGTGTCGTCCATCCACATTTTTATCTTTAAAGTTTACAGGCGGATTTTTCTTAAATTTTACACATAAATGCCTGAAAATATTTCAAGAGGGGTTTATTTTTTAGTTTTTAGATTTTTGCATTTTTCCCAAAATGGCGGCCATTTCTTACGAAAGATGGCCAATTTTGGACTTTGGCAGCCATTTTCTCAAAAACTTTACCCTTATGTATTTTTATGATGTGTATAAGTTTCGTTGCCCTTGAATCACCAGTTTGTAACCTTGTAATTCACTTCATATCTTTCTAATAAAATCTTGGAGTGTTCCATTTCACAGATTTATGTTATTTGAATCATAATGAAGGGAATAAAAGGATATAGGTATATTAGGGAATGATTTTCTTGAATTTGATATCAAATTTGACCTCATTTTTGTGCGCGTTGCTACAGGAAGTCTTGCTTCGGCCGTTGTGCTACTATTAGGATCAATACGGTAAATGAAAGTAGAAACCATTAATCTTTTAAGGGTTCCTGATCATGCTGATGAATGGCAATGAATCAACTCAAGAACATGACATGTAGAAAGTTCCTTTGGTTTGCATTATGATATACTCTCATTTAATCATAATGCAGAGTGTTGGTATAAATCCCATTTCCATATTTTATAGGTTTCGTGAAACTATTTCATGACAGATATTTTGTTGAAAAATCATTTCATAATGTCAATCTACTAAAGAGTATTTCTTCATTTCAGAGCGGACTCCGTGTTCAGGAGACAGACCGCGGTCTGCGCGTTTGTACTGACCCCCCTCACCTGGTCAGTCTGGGTGGGGGCAGACTCAGCACCAGTGTCACCCTGCTCCCTCTCCCTGAGGGTAAGTAACCTAGGTAACCTCCCCCCTCACCTGGTCAGTCTGGGTGGGGGCAGACTCAGCACCAGTGTCACCCTGCTCCCTCTCCCTGAGAGTAAGTAACCTAGGTAACCTCCCCCCTCACCTGGTCAGTCTGGGTGGGGGCAGACTCAGCACCTGTGTCACCCTGCTCCCTCTCCCTGAGGGTAAGTAACCTAGGTAACCTCCCTCCTCACCTGGTCAGTCTGGGTGGGGGCAGACCCAGCACCAGTGTCACCCTGCTCCCTCTCCCTGAGGGTAAGTAACCTAGGTAACCTCCCCCCTCACCTGGTCAGTCTGGGTGGGGGCAGACTCAGCACCAGTGTCACCCTGCTCCCTCTCCCTGAGGATAAGTAACCTAGGTAACCTCCCTCCTCACTTGGTCAGTCTGGGTGGGGACAGACTCAACACCAGTGTCACCCTGCTCCCTCTCCCTGAGGGTAAGTAACCTAGGTAACCTCCCCCCTCACCTGGTCAGTCTGGGTGGGGGCAGACTCAGCACCAGTGTCACCCTGCTCCCTCTCCCTGAGGGTAAGTAACCTAGGTAACCTCCCCCCTCACCTGGTCAGTCTGGGTGGGGGCAGACTCAGCACCAGTGTCACCCTGCTCCCTCTCCCTGAGGGTAAGTAACCTAGGTAACCTCCCCCCTCACCTGGTCAGTCTGGGTGGGGGCAGACTCAGCACCTGTGTCACCCTGCTCCCTCTCCCTGAGGGTAATTAACCTAGGTAACCTCCCCCCTCACCTGGTCAGTCTGGGTGGGGGCAGACTCAGCACCAGTGTCACCCTGCTCCCTCTCCCTGAGGGTAAGTAACCTAGGTAACCTCCCCCCTCACCTGGTCAGTCTGGGTGGGGGCAGACTCAGCACCAGTGTCACCCTGCTCCCTCTCCCTGAGGGTAAGTAACCTAGGTAACCTCCCCCCTCACCTGGTCAGTCTGGGTGGGGGCAGACTCAGCACCAGTGTCACCCTGCTCCCTCTCCCTGAGGGTAAGTAACCTAGGTAACCTCCCTCCTCACTTGGTCAGTCTGGGTGGGGACAGACTCAACACCAGTGTCACCCTGCTCCCTCTCCCTGAGGGTAAGTAACCTAGGCAACCTCCCCCCTCACCTGGTCAGTCTGGGTGGGGGCAGACTCAGCACCAGTGTCACCCTGCTCCCTCTCCCTGAGGATAAGTAACCTAGGTAACCTCTCTCCTCACTTGGTCAGTCTGGGTGGGGACAGACTCAACACCAGTGTCACCCTGCTCCCTCTCCCTGAGGGTAAATAACCTAGGTAACCTCCCCCCTCACCTGGTCAGTCTGGGTGGGGGCAGACTCAGCACCAGTGTCACCCTGCTCCCTCTCCCTGAGGGTAAGTAACCTAGGTAACCTCCCCCCTCACCTGGTCAGTCTGGGTGGGGGCAGACTCAGCACCAGTGTCACCCTGCTCCCTCTCCCTGAGGGTAAGTAACTTAGGTAACCTCCCCCCTCACCTGGTCAGTCTGGGTGGGGGCAGACTCAGCACCAGTGTCACCCTGCTCCCTCTCCCTGAGGGTAAGTAACCTAGGTAACCTCCCCCCTCACCTGGTCAATCTGGGTGGGGGCAGACTCAGCACCAGTGTCACCCTGCTCCTTTCCCTGAGGGTAAGTAACCTAGGTAACCTCCCCCCTCACCTGGTCAGTCTGGGTGGGGGCAGACTCAGCACCAGTGTCACCCTGCTCCCTCTCCCTGAGGGTAAGTAACCTAGGTAACCTCCCCCCTCACCTGGTCAGTCTGGGTGGGGGCAGACTCAGCACCAGTGTCACCCTGCTCCCTCTCCCTGAAGGTAACTAACCTAGGTAACCTCCCCCGTCACCTGGTCAGTCTGGGTGGGGGCAGACTCAGCACCAGTGTCACCCTGCTCCCTCTCCCTGAGGGTAAGTAACCTAGGTAACCTCCCCCCTTACCTGGTCAGTCTGGGTGGGGGCAGACTCAGCACCAGTGTCACCCTGCTCCCTCTCCCTGAGGGTAAGTAACCTAGGTAACCTCCCCCCTCACTTGGTCAGTCTGGGTGGGGACAGACTCAACACCAGTGTCACCCTGCTCCTTCTCCCTGAGGGTAAGTAACCTAGGTAACCTCCCCCCTCACCTGGTCAGTCTGGGTGGGGGCCGACTCAGCACCAGTGTCACCCTGCTCCCTTTCCCTGAGGGTAAGTAACCTAGGTAACCTCCCCCCTTACTTGGTCAGTCTGGGTGGGGGCAGACTCAGCACCAGTGTCACCCTGCTCCCTCTCCCTGAGGGTAAGTAACCTAGGTAACCTCCCCCCTCACCTGGTCAGTCTGGGTGGGGGCAGACTCAGCACCAGTGTCACCATGCTCCTTCTCCCTGAGGGTAAGTAACCTAGGTAACCTCCCCCCTCACCTGGTCAGTCTGGGTGGGGGCAGACTCAGCACCAGTGTCACCCTGCTCCCTCTCCCTGAGGGTAAGTAACCTAGGTAACCTCCCCTTTACCTGGTCAGTCTGGGTGGGGGCAGACTCAGCACCAGTGTCACCCTGCTCCCTCTCCCTGAGGGTAAGTAACCTAGGTAACCTCCCCCCTCACCTGGTCAGTCTGGGTGGGGGCAGACTCAGCACCAGTGTCACCCTGCTCTCTCTCCCTGAGGGTAAGTAACCTAGGTAACCTCCCCCCTCACTTGGTCAGTCTGGGTGGGGGCAGACTCAGCACCAGTGTCACCCTGCTCCCTCTCCCTGAGGGTAAGTAACCTAGGTAACCTCCCCCCTCACCTGGTCAGTCTGGGTGGGGGCAGACTCAGCACCAGTGTCACCCTGCTCTCTCTCCCTGAGGGTAAGTAACCTAGGTAACCTCCCCCCTCACCTGGTCAGTCTGGGTGGGGGCAGACTCAGCACCAGTGTCACCCTGCTCTCTCTCCCTGAGGGTAAGTAACCTAGGTAACCTCCCCCCTCACTTGGTCAGTCTGGGTGGGGGCAGACTCAGCACCAGTGTCACCCTGCTCCCTCTCCCTGAGGATAAGTAACCTAGGTAACCTCCCCCCTCACCTGGTCAGTCTGGGTGGGGGCAGACTCAGCACCAGTGTCACCCTGCTCCCTCTCCCTGAGGGTAAGTAACCTAGGTAACCTCCCCCCTCACTTGGTCAGTCTGGGTGGGGGCAGACTCAGCACCAGTGTCACCCTGCTCCCTCTCCCTGAGGGTAAGTAACCTAGGTAACCTCCCCCCTCACTTGGTCAGTCTGGGTGGGGGCAGACTCAGCACCAGTGTCACCCTGCTCCCTCTCCCTGAGGGTAAGTAACCTAGGTAACCTCCCCCCTCACTTGGTCAGTCTGGGTGGGGACAGACTCAACACCAGTGTCACCCTGCTCCCTCTCCCTGAGGGTAAGTAACCTAGGTAACCTCCCCCCTCACCTGGTCAGTCTGGATGGGGGCAGACTCAACACCAGTGTCACCCTGCTCCCTCTCCCTGAGGGTAAGTAACCTAGGTAACCTCCCCCCTCACCTGGTTAGTCTGGGTGGGGGCAGACTCAGCACCTGTGTCACCCTGCTCCCTCTCCCTGAGGGTAAGTGTTTAACCTAAGTAACCTGTGTCCCCTTGCATTCCATGCATTCAAATAGTTCATAGTTTACTAGTATGAACTATTAAAATTGTCCGTACAATCAAATTCGACTTCATGCTTATGGAAATAGCATTCTCTGTCATGAAATGTTTTATGCACAAGGATGAACAATCGGACTCTACACTGCTGCATGTCTGACATTACTGTAACATTCAGAAATGATGTGCTTCCCTGTGTGTGATAGATGATCGAGACGCTGTATTTCCCCTCAGGTCGGACGACGATCGGCGCCGCGTGTGCGTCCCTGACTCCGGATATTGTAATCTCTGGAAGCTGTGTGACCAACGAACACTGCTTCATCACCAACGCGGGTGGCGTCGTCACGCTCCACCCTCTGACTGGAGTCTGCGGGATCGATGGGAGAAAGGTCCGCATTCCCACCGTCCTCACACAGGGTATGTACATCTACTGAGTACTGGACAATTATGGTGGAGGACGGAATTAGGGTCTCAGAGAAATTTTCCACAAGGAACTTGGAATTTCCTCCATGGATTAAAAGCATGAAAAAAGTATTGAGAATGTCTTGTTTTATGCTGTACAACTAACTAGCCTGTGAATATGAGTGTACAGTCTGACAAGGTATGTTCACCGTACGTGTACTATACTATACTATACTATACTATACTATACTATACTATACTATACTATACTATACTATACTATACTATACTATACTATTGCTGCTTTTCCTGCTTCCATGATTACATGTATTTTCAAATATTCACTTATTGAATGGCTTATTGACACTTTTCATATTGTTCGTGGATACATTTTCAAAAACCACATGATGCTGTATAGAACACAGAACTGCATGTTCGTGACTTCCAACACTGTGAATGACACTGCAGTACATGCTTCACCGAGTGTTGGGAATCAAAACCTCCATTTATTGGCATACATGTACAATGCCAAGTACCGGTACTTCATTTTTTTGGCAGCATACAATCAACTCGTCGACTGCAGACTGCATTGTTCATGTCCCATAGCTACCGTTATAAATCATGTGCTAGATATGTGATCTAAATGTACACTGTTATTTGGCTGTCATATAAATATAAGATATGGGGCTAGGATATTGTCCAATTCAGTTATATATGGCAGATAAAAGAGTTTGTCACTAGGAAACGATGATGTGTATTCTTTGCCCTGAGGGGGGATGGCTTCAGAGGAAGGCCGCAAATATTTTTGTTGTTGGTAGGCCGAAGGAGAAGAATTGTTGGATTCTCTCCTGTGTTAGTGTATTGAGCTGGAGTGAGAGCAGACCTAGTCTTCCCTAATATACAAACATCTTGATTACAGTTCCAAATATAATATATTCATTATACAAAAGAAGTTTCATGATACATAACTTTCACAATGAAATTATAGCACCTCACTGGAAAAAAGACATAAATGAATTTGTTTGGCCTGAGACCTGGCCTGGTGTAAGTCGGGACCTTACTGCCTTAAGGCAATGAATTGTCAATATTTGAATGGACTTCATTACCAACTGTGAAATGTTTGGTGAACATGACTGAAGAATCGAAAATAACTAATTAATTGTTTGCACAAATGCTTATGACAATAGCTTGAGGGATTTTCCTGTTGCTTGAAAAGTGAAGAAGAAGAAAAACGGAAAGACGGATTGAGATTATATAGATATGTCTTGCTCAAGGAGCTTTGTAGTGTGTTGCTATGGGAACAGTTTAGGAGTATAATTGGTTTGAGTTCTCACCTGGTCGAACTTGTGAATACTTCCGTAATTACATCCGACCCCTGCTAGCAATAGGATTATGCTCCTTCGTCTAAAGATCCAGACTGATTTATCTATGCAACATGTGAAATAATAAAGATGGAGAAACATGGGCAGGAAAAAATATTAGAACAAGCTGCTCATTTGCAAACATGATAAAAATTTCATGGTGATTGAAGGAATTCCCGCAAAACTTCGAGTAATAATGGCATCACTTGGATATGAGTGTGTTTTGATTATATAATCAACAGGATTTTGTTGATGATCTTGTGCGAATGTTAAAATGGGTTACAATGGAAGGAACTGATGTGGAATCTGCATAAACACGTTACGTATACGTTTCGCAATAAATTTTGAATCATAGGATTGTAATTGTATTGCATTCTGTTTGAGCAAGTTGAGAGGATACTTTTAGAAAAAGAAGTTTAGAAGGATACATTTTTGCACATAAAATGAAGTCACCGTTTGGACCATGCCTTCCCCTGTGTACCGGCAAGAAATACACGTACAGTGTACTGAAGGAGGAAATGCAGAATGGCCCTCCAGTCGAGGAGAGCTCCAGCCCGGGAACAGAATCATCTTCGGAGTCTGATTCTGACGAAAATACAGCGTTTATTCATCCTGATTTCGGGGAATGTACAGATCAACAGACTGAGGCAGCGCAGGAGCCTGAAGCTCATCATCAGTGTGCTGGTCTCACTCACCAACAGGGTAGGGAACAGTGGATAGATAACTTTTAAACTCAGGTACTTCTTTGATTGAAAAAATTCGGACTTACCAGGTCACTCAAACATTTCACAAAGGGACAACATATTGCATATGTCTTAGTCGAATACCAGCAATAAATACATGTACCAGAAATATGTATTTCTGTAAATACAAAACAAAACACGAGTGAATGAGCCGAGACTTTGTTTAGCTTCGGATATGCAGACTTAAGCCGAAAACACACCGGACGCGTGCGTCAAGCGTCAGGCGAGCGTCGCGCGTGCGGTATGCGGATGTCAAGCGTCAAACTTGAACACACTGAACGCGTATTACGATGCGTTCATTCGTGCCATTTTCTTTGCTAAGTTTGTTTTCACTACATGTAGATCATCTCACAATTATCAAACTGAATCAATATGATTAATATAGGGGCCTATATTGTAATATATGACATTATAACATGGTATCATAATGTTGAAATTCGATATCTGTCCAATGAGGTATCAATTGCCAATCAAGATCAATTATTGTTTAAACTAAAATATCTATATGATTATTATATTGTGTTACTACCATTGTACTAAGTAGTATATCTTTATTCTATGTCACAATCTGTATTATTGTGAACTTGGTGAGTTACAACTGTTTTAAACTTGTTTCCACTTTTCTAAATTTTGAGGTGATCCCTTGTTCAGTAATTCCTTTGTCTGGTATGTCGAATATTCATGGTTTTGGACATTTTCCCTAAATCTCTATCCTCTGTCCTTGTTGCCATAGCAACACTTTCTGGATCACCTTATTTGGGACCATAGTCCCACCCACAAACGCCAGTTTGGATCTGTTCTACTTTGTGATTGGTTTGACCATATAGCACGTAAGATCAGACCAGGCTTGGCGTCCTTTTCAAAATTCAAAAGTCTTTAGTTTGGTTCTGTGTGGTCGGAGGTGTCGCACCTAACATCACGTCGGCCCCGGCAGAGGTGTCGCACCTAACATCACGTCGGCCCCGGCAAGTTATCCCTAACAATGGAATATTAAAACTAATAGCGGACAGTCAGTAAGATGCTAAAGAAATCGAATCATCAATGTCACCCGGGCGAATTCAAAGTTCGTGTCATTTGTGATCACTGACAACAGCCTACTGTAACAGCTGGATTACACAATAAATTTGGAATCAAAACTCGAGTGTCATCCTTCTACACCTACAACCCATCCCCCCAAACCACACTACGATATTTGGTGGAGCATCCGTTCGACCTGGATCTGCCTGAAAACGAGTAAGAGCCTGGATTATAACTGTTTTTACGACCGCCCGGACGGCCGATTGCCATTTTAATCAGTGGGTGATCATTGGAGGCACGCGCGCCAAACCGCAAGTGAAAATGGACTGGCTGTTCCATTAGCCGCCCTCTGTACTAAAGTTCGAACATCGCCCTCAACTCGACTCGAAACCAATCTTCTTCAATATCTAGCGAAGACAAAACTTTCGAAAATACATCAGAGACGGTAAGAACTATCAAAATTCAACAACAATAGCAGTAAATATGAACACTAGAAGCCAGAAGACACGTGAAACAACAGTGCCCGTGCCGGAGCCAACAAGCGTAATGGCTGAGGGAAGCCCCATCGACAACGAGGCGGATGACGTCACACCCAGCCAATCACAGGCCGCGGACCAAACCAAAACAACAACAACCACAGGTGACCACGTGGACCTGCCAAACGTTCTGACAACGGTGGAGAGCAGCCTGGAGCCGCACAACGACAACAAGCAGCGATCGGTCAACACCGCCACTCCGGTGTCCCACCCGAGGCCATGAGGGAATTCCACATCAGTCGAGAAAGGCAAAGAAGAGAGCCTGATTAGAATGATATTCGTATATAAGGAAAATAAATATAAAAAAAAAAAAAATTACAAAAAAATACGTAGAATAGCTTACGGTCAAAACAGGTGACTGAACCCACCTTGTATTTTGCATTTTGTATGAATCATTTGTAGACCTTGTGTCATACGTAGGTACATGGTATATGGCCATCTGAAGGCCTATTAAGATATGATACGCATGTACGCATTGTTTAGTACAGGTATCACAAACCAGGTACATTACTTACCTCTCTGGTCAAGACATTGTGTCTGTGAAAATCAAATGCCTGTATAAGTCCTTGTATTTACATGTTGATACCAAAATAGGCAGGTATACCAATTTTAAGTCCTATTATAGGGTGTAAGTGGACATGTCATTGTACCAATTTTAATTTGTATTTTTAGGACGGCCAACAAAATTCATTTTATTATCTATTTTTTTTGTCGCATGGTAACAATGTCTTTTGTCTTATTAACCTCTAACCGTCAAATGTTCATACATTGTACTCTATGCAGCATAGGTGACCTTTGAGCAGCTGAACAAGTATGTTTGATGAAAAGTTTGTACCATGGTATATGAGATAGAAGATGGATGCATATAACCATAATGTTGAAATTGAATGAAATTGTAATGCTGGTATTGCATTTAACAATGCTGTTGAAAGTTGTTGTAGTAGTAGAGTATTGAATGTAGTAGAGTATTGAATGCATTTCTGTACTCTGAATAACAAGCTGCCCGACATATATGTATATCCAACCTGTGTGTAAAATCAGGAGATTTTAAGCTTAAAAAGGGGGCAAATATCATAATGTTGAAATTCGATATCTGTCCAATGAGGTATCAATTGCCAATCAAGATCAATTATTGTTTAAACTAAAATATCTATATGATTATTATATTGTGTTACTACCATTGTACTAAGTAGTATATCTTTATTCTATGTCACAATCTGTATTATTGTGAACTTGGTGAGTTACAACTGTTTTAAACTTGTTTCCACTTTTCTAAATTTTGAGGTGATCCCTTGTTCAGTAATTCCTTTGTCTGGTATGTCGAATATTCATGGTTTTGGACATTTTCCCTAAATCTCTATCCTCTGTCCTTGTTGCCATAGCAACACTTTCTGGATCACCTTATTTGGGACCATAGTCCCACCCACAAACGCCAGTTTGGATCTGTTCTACTTTGTGATTGGTTTGACCATATAGCACGTAAGATCAGACCAGGCTTGGCGTCCTTTTCAAAATTCAAAAGTCTTTAGTTTGGTTCTGTGTGGTCGGAGGTGTCGCACCTAACATCACGTCGGCCCCGGCAGAGGTGTCGCACCTAACATCACGTCGGCCCCGGCAAGTTATCCCTAACAATGGAATATTAAAACTAATAGCGGACAGTCAGTAAGATGCTAAAGAAATCGAATCATCAATGTCACCCGGGCGAATTCAAAGTTCGTGTCATTTGTGATCACTGACAACAGCCTACTGTAACAGCTGGATTACACAATAAATTTGGAATCAAAACTCGAGTGTCATCCTTCTACACCTACAACCCATCCCCCCAAACCACACTACGATATTGGCATCAGCATCCAGATCCACGATACGGCAATGTTTGAGCAGCCAAAGCCGGTCTCTAATAAGTGTTAGAGACCGGCATTTGAGACCGGCTGCTGGTTGCCATGACGTTGTTGTTTTGTTTACATAATATGCCCTTCTACACGTGCGTTGTCATAGCTATTTTATGGATTGTTTTCTTTCCGGACCGAAACTGTGGGCCTTTCCCAGGTTAAAAACTTTGCAGCTTCATTCACTTCGAAGGCAAAATAAGCGATATTCTAGCTCAAAAACATATGGAAATCAAGTAAGACTAAATTAAAGAGTAATGCCATGTTATAATCGGGATAAAAACTGGTTTGCCATGACGTTTGTGGCAATTACAATGTAGAAACGCTCGAGGGACTGTGTCGCAGATTTGAGACCGACCCGAAGGGGAGGTCTCAAATGTGGCAGCACAGTCCCGAGGGCGTTTCTAATAACAAAACTTTATGGCAAACCAGTTTTTATCCCGATTGTACAGGTGAAAATTTGGGCATCTCTCGATCCAAAAATGGCTGTTACCTTTCAAAAGTCCACAATTTTTTTCAAAGGGTGAAAAAAAATTTGTTTGCTTAGAAATGACCTAAAATGGATAGTAATGTGATTTGGGCAAAAAAATTGTTTTCGCCGACCCGTCAAAAATTCAAAATGGCCGCCGGCTTGGACTAATTTGCACTCCGCGCCAGCGCGCCGCGCCGCGCGCCGCGCTAAATATGGCGCGGCGCGCTAGTTTGTTCCAGAAGGGAGGGAAGTAGGCCTAATATTTAATTTAGCCTACGTGCATTGTAAAGAAATGGCTTCGATCCGCCCGCGCTGATGGAGTTCCTGTTATTGCATTAAACACCGACGACAAATTTATAGGACAATATATTCGAAGTTTAGAAGCAAGCCAAATAGTCTGCACTAAATCCAAAATTACCAAACAAACACTCAATATGGATTTGCTCAATATGGACTTCATTCAGAATGTAGATGTTAGTGTTTTTATTTTTATTCCTTTGTTTTTTGTCATTGGTTAATCGTGATGTCATATTTATCCATCAGGCCTTTCTCGTCCTCCCTATTTGTCAAAGAAGGGCAGTGTGTCCTACTATTTTTGTAGGTTTTGAGAGCGCTAAACTTGTTTACCCCTAGAACTGTTTACTACTAGAATTGTTTACCACAATGCTGTAACACTGCAATTAATGCTGTTAAAACAGTGATGACATTTCTCTGAGTAACACGATAATTTTAGCACGATCACCCGTAATTGGACTGAACTACGATAATTGTGACCTATGATATCGACAATCTTCAGACAGGGGCGGGTGCAGTTTTTAGGTTACCGTACCTTTGGTCCTTTTCGGTCGCTATAGATCTATATGATAAGCTAAACACCGACTAAAATATAAAATACGTGCGCGCCGCGCCGCGCACCGCGCTCGCGCGGAGTGCAAATTAGTCTAAGCCATGGCCGCCACATGGAGAGCGGCAATTCAAGGGCAACAAAACTTTTACACATCATAAAGGTACATAAGGGGAATCTTTTGAAACAAAAATCTCAAAACTCTTCAGACAGTTTTCGAGAAAAAGTCCAGAATTGGCCATTTTTCATCTAAAATGGCTGCCATATTGGGAAAAAATCGGAAAATAGAAAAACTAAAAAATAATCCTCTCTTGAAATATTTTTTGGCATTTTTGTGCAAAATTTCAGAAAAATCTGCCTGTAAACTTTGAAGATAAAAATGTGGATGAACGACGGACGGACGACGGACTTACCGGTAACCTAATATATTCATTATTGTTCTTCACCCTAAAACATTATTGTTGACATATCAGAAAGTCCCCTTACACCAGTACAGGTACAAGTATCAACATTGTATATGTTATTTACCTGTGTATATTGGTAAAGCTATCAAGGATCCTGATTGCTATTTAATAAGGCATAGCTGACAGGTTTTCTGGCTAATTGGCGATCTGTTGCACTGGGCAGATGGGGGCTTTGGCATGTTGTGCGGGTGGGGGTGGGGGTTTAGTCCATGTGGATCTGTGTACCACAACAAAGGATATGCCCCTGGCTGGGCACTACTGCCCTGAGATGTTTAATCCTGCCCATTTGGCTGAGGTGCCCCTCCGGTTCATGAGCCAGACTGCTGTTCGGAAGATTATCCCATCCATTACCAAGCTCCATTTATCTCCATAACTCCAACAAGTTTACTGTGTTTTCTGTGGGTAATCACCAGTTTCCTCCCATCTATGGGTCTGCTAACACCCGGAACAGACCCCCCCCCCCCCCCATCCACCACCCCCACAAAAAAACACCACTCCTCCAAATCCTGCCCTCACCCCCTCAACTATTTTTGTTCCGCACCACCCCCAAGCATGTTATCACTAACTTTTTGTCTTCTTGTTAAGTTCGATTGATCACTTATCGAGATTGTGGATTTTTTCCATTTCTTCTAAGAGAAATTCATCTGTTAACGCTGGAACTTTAAAAGCTTTTAGAAATTAACTTCACCAGGATACTGTAAGCTCGGAGCCTGTTCTGTTTCCACAAACACGTAGCAATTGGGTCTGTTGCTGCAAAATTGCAATTGTTTTGGAACAACAAAATGCAATTTGTATGTTCAGTAAATTCCGGCAAGAATACTTGGATATAAACGCTTGTAGGTGTAAATTCCGAGATAATGATAAACTCATGAAGTTCTTTTCAGGTGAGTGTTCTTTTCATCAAGAATTTGTGGCTGATAAAAAGTTGAATCAAAATAACAGATTTGGCATTTCACCTAACAAAGCGTATTGATTTCATAACATACTGGTACATTGCGAAATCTGTATGTTGTTAAATGCAATTTGTGACATTTACTGTAAATGATCATTTCAGATTTCATAATTACAAAAAAAATCTTTTTGAACGTTTGTCACGATCTTGACAGTGAATTCGGTAAAGATGTGTAGGAAAATCTAAATCTTCCTCTGTGAAATGCTGCTGTAAGAGTCGTTAATCACCACCACCTGGTGTTGTTTATTTACAAGCCATTTATTGACTTCAAGAACGCAGAAAAACAAATTTACTGTGTATTACTGTAAGCCATGGAGTTGTGATTTACTGGTTTGTGCTGAATGGACAAATGTTTTATCACTTTTCCTGGCAGATTCATTTAACTGCCTTCTTTGTTATCCTTCTAACTAAACTAAACTTTTGAATGATTATTATACTGTTTGCTAACATTTCAACGTGATTTTTTCCAGGAATGTTTCCACATGTACAAAACATACAAATTTCCATCCAAACAAATCAAAATCATTGCTATCTGTTGCATATATGAAGTATTTGCTGCTGGACTGACAGGAATATTTCCTCATTTACAGTTTGCTGAAAGCAGCACCCATTCCCTTCCTGCAGCATAAAGCATGCTAATTATAACCCTCGGCTTTGATGAAAGTCTGATGTTTCTCTGGATCGAACTCATTGGTGTGGAGATGCACGAGAGATAGTTTTGTGAATGGTTGTCATGGTTATTTCTGAATATAATTTATATTACTAGATATTATTTGGAACTGGGATACAGGCATGTGGACACAATATATTCCATATATTTCATAGACATTATAAATTGTGCCGGGTTTTACCCCGTTCTGAATTATACATTATTTTCCTTGGCAGGCTGTATGTTGTGTTTCGGACGCTCCAACTACTTTCGATTCAATCACCCTGAAGAGGCAGAGAGATTGAAGAACGCTTTGCCGACTGAGGACAAACGTGTGTCTGTCACACCCATCGGATTTCTACCAGGTATGGCGCTGAAATATTAAGTGTACAGAGTTACCTATGTAGGTACCTGATAGCTTGTTATATTTCATCAGGTTTCTTTTCCAGTGTGACTTTTCTTTGCATTATGATTTATCATAATGTTCCCAAGGAATGGAGTTGCGAAATATGAATACTTTTGTGTCATGTTGTTTTAACTTCTCACAAAAAGGTGCAGCAAAAAACGATAGTTGAAAGATATTCTAATATGAATTTCATGTTTATGAGATCTGTATTATTTGTGAGAAAGTGTAAAATAAAATCTGACAACAATAAGCCTAATAAAATGTAATCTTGCGGACATCAATGGAAAATGATTGCAGTTACCTATGCATACCCAATTAAGTATATTGTATAGTGTTACTTAGGTTTCTCAAAATTAGGTCCCGTCTTCCTCAAGTGCATTATGATTTAGCACTTCCATACTTGTTCACGAGACAGCCAACAGGTGTCCTCGCTGTCTGTTCACGCTTGACTGAGCATGAGCTTGTCACCCAAGGAGATAGACTGAGCCTGACAGGGCGATATCACGTTATTGCCCTCATGCTGATATTGCCCAGACCTTCATTCAAACACTGGGCCAAAGTTATAGACTCCCCGGGCAAAAACAAAGGGTTTTTTTTGTGCACATCGCAGCCTGTTTTGTGACCAGACATTGTCACATGGCGTGTCGCATGTTGAGTTTGTGGATATATCACAAAAGCCGCTAGGCAAGTGGACTAGACGTCGCAGGCACAGGTAGGTTACAATGCTTGGTTCGTGGGCTGGAGACATCTCAGCGTCGTCACGTGGATTGTTAATTGGATCTTTGTAGTTATGACGGTGGTAATCACCGGTATTTAGACTTACGTTTTTAGTAGTGATAATTTCTCCTTTGTACGCGACCTGAGGTTTCAATCATGTCGGCGAGGTTTGGGGGTTGGGGGGGAGGGGGGGGGGCATCGTGTGCACCCCTGACATTGATGGGTTTGTTGAATAACTTGCCAAATTCTGGGCTAGCCTCAGGTCACATCAGGGCATTGACTGATGGTATAAAACATTCGAATACTGGTCGCTATAATTTGAGTCCTGCTTCACGTTTTGGCAAACCTTTGCAAACAAAGTTCCCCATAGAATTTTTTGTTTGCAAACGGACTCCATCAACATAATAAAAGCTCAGCAGGTGGGGAATTTGTTCTTTTATAAACAACTTGGCCTTTTAGCGGGTTTGAAATCAAGTACAGTATGAATACCAACAGGAGGAGTTTGATGTAAAGTGCCATTCTATGCACATACACACAAAAAATATACAAACTTGTAGTCTCAAAATTCAACACAAATATAAAATTTGTTTTGTTTTTTTTGCCTCCAAGTTAATTGAGTTAGCTTGGTTTGAGCACACACAAAACAAAACTTGCTGGGGTTTTATCTGCTTTTATCAGTTCACAGAATGGCAAAGTCCAACTTGCTCCCGTACATAACAGGTTTTTCCATTCGGCGTAATTTGGTAACTTGTCATAGTAAATTTTTTCCATCATTATCGGACGCACGCATTGCCTGGAGTAGGTAATTACGACAGATTGTATCATATATTGTGAGTATCTTCATGAAAATCTGGCACAGTAGCCATTCATATCAACGCTGTAATTTGCGAGCACAACTTCCAATGTCACAGTTGTGGATAATTAATTGGTGTGCACATGTTGTTACAATTTGTGATATTATTGAGTGTAACAGTTATAATTAGACAGTTGAAGGGGGGCATTCGTCCAAATTAGACAAAAACAAATTCAATGCAGTATGCATTATTCTATATATATTATCAGAGTTGCATATTTTAATTGCTGTTTTATCATATAATATGATAATTACATACTAATTATTATTAGTACCTTTATTATGTAATACACATTGATTGTCAATGTTATTTAATCATTACTTATAAGTGTGAACAGTCACAAAATACTTTATTAATTTTATATTGTGCCAAACAACAATTCCATCAATGTTTTATATCGCGGGGCCAGTCAAACAAACTTAAATCCTCTAGTGTTTTCAACTTGTATCTCACCCCCCATAGCATGTATTATACTACTAGTACTCTAACCTCTGTGTGTGAGCTGTGCCTGGTACTACCTAGTACCAGCCAGACCCCAGTCACCCGATGTTTCCATGGTAACACTTATTTCCATGTCCATATTTGTTGTAAGCGTTCGACTCAGTACTCCAGAATTTAAAACAATAGGTGATCATTGGCTGATCCATATCTCACTGGTCCCCGCGATAATCTGATTGGCTGGCACACGAATTCTTTGTTTCTGAAACGGCCGCCAAAATCTTTGTAGCGTCAGTTCGGCTGGCGGCACAATCGGGACTAGACACAAAAGATCAGTGTCTCAATATTTGTAACCATAATCTCACCATCAATAACGAAGTCGGACTATCAATAAATTAAGATCGAACTGGACACGGCGTTTTGTATGTTTCTCGGACTAAGCCTAATAACTGGATTAAATAAACTAGATTAACCCCAATTTAAATTCTACAATATCAAATATCAGAACACCCACGTTCTGATACAGTGGTGGAGAATCCCTCGACACCGGGACTAATCAAACAAGCTGGAGTAATCACCGAAAAAAATTGCCGCGTAAAGACCATCTTCAATTCATCCCAGCCAGCCAGCCGGTGCTCAACCGCTGCCCAGCCAGCCCGCGCTTAGCAGCAGCAGCCCAGGCAGCCTCACTGAAAGTGTGACGTCAGCAGCAGGTGCCCGCGAAGCAAACCAATCAGCGACCGTCTTTGCGAGGGAAGCCCCTACGTCACCAGACTGCCAGACACCACAACAACAAAGTTTGACAGCTGAAGAAACAACAACATGCCGGCACGAACACGGAGAGAAAGGTCACAGTCCCAGCCAGAAACAAACCTAGTGAGTGACAATAGTCAAGCAGTAAACCTAGTACAGAGTCTCCAAAAGACTGTTAGTAGCCTGAATCAGAGTTGTACAGCTCTAGAAAAGAGTGTCGAACTGTATAAAGGACAATCGTCCGGCAACCCGGAGATATGGTTGACAAAGTATGAACGATATGCGAATATCAAAGGCTGGGACACACAACAGTCAGCACAAAGCTTCCCAGTTTTTCTCTTAGATGCTGCAAGCCTATGGTACGACAGTTTGTCCGAAAACACCCGAAACGACTTTACAACACTCAAAGCAGCCTTTTTGAGAGAACATCAACTGACAGATGCCCAAACCATCTCGGCTCTGTCAGAGCTGATTTCCAGGAAGCAGAGGGAAGATGAGGACGTGGATAGCTACATTACCGACGTGTCACGACGATGCAGAGACTTGGGTAAAACATCAGATCAGTTACAGTACGTCATCCAAGGACTTAGGGCAAGTATACGTGCCCAGGTTCTAATGCAAGCGCCCAAGACCCTAGGCGATGTCAAACGCATTGCTCAAATCGCCGAGACAGCTATGCAGACAACAACAACTACAACAGTCAGCCATGCCTGCGCTAAGTCTGCCAACCCAGAAGAAATGAGCACGGCACAACTGCAGAAAGAATTGGCATCCATCAAGGAAACCCTCGCCAAACAGCAGACCACCAACACTAGACAACATCCCTACCGTCGCGGACGACGCGCACAGAACAAACAGGACGGCGAACACTCACAACGTAGACAGCACCACCCTTGTGGAAGGTGTGGATCTCGCCACGCCCGACGCGCCTGTCCGGCTTTCAACGCAACATGTGACAAGTGCGGAAAGACCAACCATTTCGCGAACATGTGTTTCAGCCGAGTTCCGACCCACAATCAAGAATAGGAACTCGCGCTCGTCTCACGGCAAGACGGGCAACAGATACAAGGGGACAGCAAAAACCCGAACTCTATTGATGATAAAATAACTAACGAAGTAAGTGTACAAGAAATTCTTGTAAAACCTAAAGGTAGTTATATAAATGTAGCAGTTAATGGTAAAGGTTTTTCAGCCTTAATTGACACTGGTGCAACAGTTTGTGTTTTGTCAGAAAGAGTGTATAAACTGTCAAAATCAGTTAAACATAACAAGCTTAATGAATCCAGTATCAAATACATCACTGGGGTAGGTGGTAAAACCACTACTGTGTTAGGACAGGTAAACATACCCCTGACCATCAGTAACTTACACTTGTTCCAGGATTTCTTGGTTATCCCAGGGTCACATTCACCCGAGATAATTCTTGGTGAGAACTTCTTAAATACTCAGAAGGCCCAGATTGATTTCAGTACTAAGAAATTGATCTTACAAGAAGGTATGGTTTCGACAGAGTTAAGAACATCTCGTAATCAAGACGGAGTATATCTGATCAAAACAGTCTCAGATGTCACCATTGCAGCATGTGGTGAATGCTTGTTACCAGTCAGAGTGCAAGCCAAAAGGGGCAAAACTAAACAAATTTCCAGTGAATTTGGTCTAGTCGAGCCCGCAGTTTCATTAACTAAACGCTACAACCTGGCCGGTCCAAAATGTGCTGTTGCTCCTGAAAATAACAGATGTTCTTATCGGCTCTTGAACCCATATCCAGCGGATGTCATAGTGCCAAAGAATACCATACTAGGTACATACAAACCAGTTGACAATGTTGAAACATCACTGGCACACATTCCTGAACTACCATCACTGAAATCATCACAATGTGATAACAACACAGAGGTTAACCTTGTTAACACTGATGCATACTTACCACCACAAAGTTGTACAACCAATGCCACATACTTCAACAGACTATGTGAATATAGTATGTGTAAGCATGATGATATTAACAACCAGACCAAAGCGTCTGATACTAACACTGCATTTTCAGTGACACCTGCGAAGACACAAAGTCATGTTCAAACCGCTCGAGAGCTTAAGGTACAAGTTTCCGAGGACCTGTCAAGAGAAGATCAAAATCTAATCCTTGACCTGATTGGGAAAAACCGGGAAGTGTTTGCCACTAAGCTCGAAGAACTAGGATGCTATGAAGGCTATGAACATCAAATTGACACAGGTGACAGCAAACCAGTAAAGTCCAGGTTCTATAGAGCATCACCTGAACAGAAACTAGAGATTGAGCGTCAAGTAGAACAACATATGAAGTGTGGCATCATAGAAAGAAGTACCAGCGACTGGTTATCACCCGTAATTCTGGTTAAAAAGCCCGACGGTTCCTTTCGCTTGGTGATCGACTACAGAGGCCTCAACAAATTAGTCAAGCCTATATATTTCCCCTTACCGAGGCAAGAAGACGTGATCGATGCATTAGGTAAGAGCCAGCCCACAGTCTTTTCAACACTGGACTTGGCTCAAGCCTTTCTTCAAACAAAACTGGATCCAGCCACCAAACATAAAACCGCTTTTATCACACACCATGGCGTGTTCCAGTTCACGCGTACGCCATATGGTTTGTCCAACTCACCCGCCAGTTTTGGCATAGTAATGTCTCAAATTCTACGTGATTTTAATTACATTTTTGCACTCACATATGCCGACGACATTTTGTTATTCTCGAAAGATGTGAAGACCCACATCCAACATCTACAGGCGGTCTTCAACAAATTAAGAGAGAACAATCTCACCCTCAAACCACAGAAATGTGTCTTTGGGGCTAGCAGAGTGAAGTTTCTTGGTCACATCTTCTCCAAGAATGGCGTTGAAGTCAACCCTGACAAGGTGAAAGCAGTACAAACCTTTCCAACACCGGAGTCACCTACAGCAACCCGGAGCTTCCTAGGACTGTGTCAGTACTATAGGAAATTCATCGCCAACTTCGCAAAGATCTGTAGCCCAATGAATGCCCTACTGCAGAAAAATGCCAAATTTGTATGGGACTCACATTGTAAAGACGCATTTGACACCTTGAAGGAAAAGCTGATGTCGAGCCCCATCTTAGCTTTTCCAAGGTTCGACAGAGAGTTCATACTATACACAGACGCTTCCTGTACAGCTATATCCTACATACTTGGACAGCGCAATGAGAAAAACCAGGAAGTTGTGATCGAATATGGAGGACGAGGTCTGCGCCCAGCTGAACGTCGCTGGAGTATAACCGAACTAGAGGGGCTAGCCATGATTGAAGGTATTAGACATTATCACGTCTACCTCACTGATAGACCATTCACAGCAGTCACCGATCATGCAGCGCTACAATATATCCAGAACAACAAGATGACAAATGGTCGCCTGAGTCGGTGGGCCCTGTTTCTACAGCAATATCGAATGAATGTAGTATACAAGAAAGGTAAACTCCACAAGAACGCTGATGCGCTAAGTCGTCGTGAATACTCCGCCCCAACCTCAGCACCATCAACTTGGATTGCAGCAGCGCAGATAAACACACTGTCGTTAACAGAAAATCAACCAACACCCTCACTCTACGAGTCGAAAACTGAAGCTGAAATGAGATATACTCAACTGAAATCAGCTCAACATTTGGCCCAAGTCATGAACTCCAACGTCCCCAACATTGTTGACATGCAGAGAGCCGATCCAGCACTGACACCCATCATCAACTACTTGGAGAAACAAACTCTACCAGATGACATTGATGATGCACAGACAAGAAAACTCATAGCTGAGAGTCAAGACTATGTGGTCGATGATGACAAACTTCTGTATCACCTGTACGCACCTCGTGGCAAAGGTCTGCGAGCGAACAGAATGGTGAAGCAGCTCGTCATCCCACAGAATCTAAAGCATGAAATCATGCTCAGTTATCATGATTCACTTCTTGCAGGTCATCAAGGATTCGACCGCACGTATCACCTGATACGTCTGAAGTATTACTGGACCAGAATGTACAATGATATCAAGCAATACGTCATATCTTGCCAAAAATGTCAACAAAATAAAGACGACAAACACAGCCACAGAAAAGCACCTCTCAAACCACTCCCATGTGATGGCATCTTTAAGCGAGTCCACATAGACCTGTTTGGACCACTCCCTGCAGTTAATGGCTACAAATACATTCTTTTAGTAGTTGATGCATTCTCGAAATGGCCAGAGGCCTTTCCAGTCAAAACGCTAAAAGGCGAGGAAATAGCCAAAATTCTGTACAGAGACATTATTTGCCGCTGGGGAGCGCCGTACTCCATCTTGAGCGATAGAGGGACCAATTTCTTATCAAAGATCGTCACGGAAGTCTGTAAACTGTTCAAAATCCACAAATTCAAGACAACAAGTTGGCATCCACAAACAAATGCAACAGTGGAACGTCGGATGTCACCTCTGGCGCAAACATTGAGAATGTTCTCCAACAAAAACCAGACCAACTGGCCAGATTTACTCCCGTCAGTCATGGCCGCATGGCGAGCTACACCTAACATCAATAGCACAATGTTCAGCCCTTTCAAACTACTCTTAGGAGAAGAAATGCGGATGCCGATAGATACAATGCTTCTTCCGAAGGATCCAACACCACCGGACACCTTCCGCCACCTAGAAGACCTGGCCGAAGAATTCAAGGTTACACATGAACTCGCCAAAAAGAATATTCAAGATGCTCAACAACAAAACAAAAGATACCACGACAAGAAGGCAGTGGAGCCAAAATTCAAACTCGGCGACCGTGTTTGGCTCAGCAACACAACACGCACTGTCGGCCTCAATCCTAAGCTGCAGCCAAAACACCTAGGTCCATATTACATCACCGATGTTGGCGACAACCACACTTATGAGCTCCGTGACTGTGAGAGCCACCGAACATTTCCATCCAGAGTAAATGCGCAGAGACTTAAGTCATACATCCCGACATCCATCCGCACCATCCCAAGTAACGAAACGGATGACACGCCAACAGTGGACGACACAGAAGCCACAGATGATCCACTAGACAAATCATCGGATGACCAGCCACAACCAGTCAGCAGCCAGAAACCAACTACATCTGCCGGTACACCTGAAACAGAAAAGACAGAATTAGATAACAACAGAACAGTTGAGTCCATCAGCAAATGTCAGAAATACAAAGGTAGAAAATGGTACTACGTAAAATGGACCAACCATAAGTTCAAACAGTGGCTGACTGAGGACATGGTCCCAGAAGACAAGATCCGAGAATTCCACATCAACAAAACTCAATCCGGCAAAGCCAGGAAAAAGGCTGCTTCAACATCACCAGCATGAACGACTGGAAAGTAACATTTGAAACGGACTTATGTGTATATTGTATATAAGTATATAGCTTTCTAGCTAATGTTTGCAACATGTCAATAAATGTACATCAAATTTGAAATAAAGTTTCACCTTACCACCTTCCATGAATTGTATACACCACTGAAAATAACAGTCCAACCATGACATTACACATATCACAACTTATCAACATACAAGTCTTAGACAACATACTCAGGGAGCGATACAAAGTGCACTATGATCAATCCCACCCGCCCTCAACCCACTCTCTTTGTTATTATGCCTCTCTCACCCAGAGTTATACAATTTATGTGTCTTGGGAGAATATTCAAAATCACCTTCAGGCCTGATCAAACAAATTTCTCTTTCGGTTATAATTATTAAATTCAACCCCTTACACATGTTTGTGTTATTTCATGGATGTTCAGGGTATGTTCTTAGAGAGAGCCTAGGGTATATTCCATTTTGTCTATACTTGGATACATCACAAGCATACAATTATGTTAAATGCATTATATTGATGTATGTGTCATGTGTGTAATTAATATACTCATGGGAACTGTGTATTTTCAATTACTATTGTATAATTTCAACTACTCACATTTGTAAGTTGATCATATATGTTGTACATGTACAGTGCTCCAAAGAAGCATGCAGTATACATGCAACCTAGGCCAGAATATATAATATGGCTATATCATTGTCCAACATGATTATTGAGCTTGACCTAGGAGTCGCTAACATTGACATAATTGTCACTGTCATAATGTATTATCATAATGTACCAGTATATAGTTTGTAGTATATTACCTTAGGATTAGCATGTTTGTTGCTAGTTCACAAATGTTGATATCAGTATAGTCCAATTGTACTTCATGTGTATGTATTTCTCTCGTCTTGCATTAGTCGAGTATGAAGAGTTCAGGCCCTTCTATATACTTTCAGCTATCTTTCAAAATCAGGAGATTTTGTTTTAAAACAGAGGGCATATATCAGAGTTGCATATTTTAATTGCTGTTTTATCATATAATATGATAATTACATACTAATTATTATTAGTACCTTTATTATGTAATACACATTGATTGTCAATGTTATTTAATCATTACTTATAAGTGTGAACAGTCACAAAATACTTTATTAATTTTATATTGTGCCAAACAACAATTCCATCAATGTTTTATATCGCGGGGCCAGTCAAACAAACTTAAATCCTCTAGTGTTTTCAACTTGTATCTCACCCCCCATAGCATGTATTATACTACTAGTACTCTAACCTCTGTGTGTGAGCTGTGCCTGGTACTACCTAGTACCAGCCAGACCCCAGTCACCCGATGTTTCCATGGTAACACTTATTTCCATGTCCATATTTGTTGTAAGCGTTCGACTCAGTACTCCAGAATTTAAAACAATAGGTGATCATTGGCTGATCCATATCTCACTGGTCCCCGCGATAATCTGATTGGCTGGCACACGAATTCTTTGTTTCTGAAACGGCCGCCAAAATCTTTGTAGCGTCAGTTCGGCTGGCGGCACAATCGGGACTAGACACAAAAGATCAGTGTCTCAATATTTGTAACCATAATCTCACCATCAATAACGAAGTCGGACTATCAATAAATTAAGATCGAACTGGACACGGCGTTTTGTATGTTTCTCGGACTAAGCCTAATAACTGGATTAAATAAACTAGATTAACCCCAATTTAAATTCTACAATATCAAATATCAGAACACCCACGTTCTGATAATATATATATACACCAAAAAAACGAAAGTACTTTATAATTCGTGGAATCCGAACTTTGAATTGACAAGTGCAAGATATTACATGAGATTTCCGAACATTCGCCAGGTTTCTGACCTAGTTCTCCGGCTGTGTTTATGTAAGATTCTTCTGGTGCCAGTCCCTATCGTCTCTGTCCGTCTGTATGTGTGTCTGCGTGTGTGCGTGCTTTGTGTTTGTTATCTCTGGGCGTTTTTTTTTGGCTGTTTCCATAATGACGGTAATTATCCACTCATACACGAGGATTCCGGGTTTTCTGATGTGTTTTTCTGCCGGGCCAGACCAGGAGCCAGTGGCGAAAATTATCGTCTCGGCAGAGCATTATTGAACCATCGAACATATTAATTTAGCAAAGCCTATTTGCAGAAAAAAAGTCTGGAATTTGGAAAGGGGGAAAAAGCAATTTGTTTCTGTCTAAATCGCAGAAATGTGAGGTCCGCATCCAATGTCTGTTCCTTTGGATAAAGCTTGGATTTCATTGCGGCTTTCACAGGTGAAACATGCTTTCAGAGGATTTTTCTGCTATATTGATCAGCCAACCTAAAAAACTACCAGTACAAGACTTGATCTGTACTGTTTTTCCTTGGGGTGGTATTTTCTGTCTAGTGACAACAGGTCTCTGTCATGTGTAACAGGTTGTTAGCCAGCCACAGGTGTTGTTTTACATGCTCTGGGGATGCTTTGACGATTTTCAGTCAATTTTCTGTACTTCCAAAAAAATTACCACAAATATGCAGTGATCAGTGTGCATAGAGTTTCCATAAAAGGGTTTACAAGTAGACTAAATTATGCCCAAGATGCTTGTTTGCTCTGTTACGAGAAAAGTCTTCATGCATTAGAAGAAATTGCAAAGCTATAATTACATCAGTTACTCTGTAAGACGAAAACCTGTCAATAGACAATTGTTGTAAATTTTGTCAGTCAAAAAGATAACTCAATGAGGTGATTATATATTTTAATTTTACCACAAGATGTGTTTGTTCCATTTTAAAATTCTCAAAAAAAAATTTTAATTCTCTAAAATCTCAGCTCTACTGCTAGTAAATATTGAAAATTCCAACTATCATGATTAAATGTATACATCAATGAACTATACGGCACAAAATAAATTATAGATTTCGTAATTGGCCTAGCTCCTGTATATTGGAGTAGCACATTAGGTGCCAAACCCCCCCCCCCCCCCCCCAATAAAAAAAAATGCTACAATTCAATTTGGAGGCAATATTGTTGCGCAGCTTAAAGTCCAGTGTACATTTGATTCAAGGGAAATGTACACAGCTTGTGGTGTTGACTACGCCCTTGATTAGATTACATACGGTGTAAATATTTGACGGCAGATCAAGTAAGCAGCAGATTTTGTAGCATGTTGTCGCCAAATGAGATTTTGTCACCAATAGTAATAATGCGCTCATTGGTCTTGGTTGCTATGGGGATAAAGCTTGGATACCATAGAGGTGATATTGCAAAGATAAACATCGTGAGAAGTGTTATTAATTTCCTATCCTCAGCTGAGACTGTTGTAGGTATGGGTCGGGTTTTGCTCTGTAACATATTCAGTCTAGCAAAATTACTGCTAAAAATTATTTATGATATTTAGATAAAATTGGGTGCTCTGATCTGAATAGATTAATTACTTATACTCTTGAAAAATGATTAAGACATCTCCTAAAATGGTGTATTGCTAGCACTCTCTCAAGTGCCACATGTTCAAGGCCTTTAGTTTCACAAATACATGGAGCAGAGGTGTAGCAGACAGACAGACAATAGCTGGCCTGACATTGAGACATCCTCACATTCCGGCAACTGATTGTCTAGGGTGGTGCTGGATGCTTAACACTCACGGGAACTGATCACCCAGGGTGGGAAACTATCCGGATTTGGGAAGTCTAATGGTTTGGGATGCTGGGAAATCTGGGAGCACAGTCAAAACCAGCTGCTTACTGAGCCCTCCAGTGTACAGGGCTTTGGAGAGTTGGGGGTGGGGGGGGGGGTGAGATTGACTGGTTGTTGAAGTTATTGATGAATACAGAGGTTAATTATTTGTTCCCGCCGCAGATGTCCTCAAACTGCGCTCACATTCAGATCCACGGGTGGTTTTGTGTCTGGATTGAGGGGTGGGGGGGGGGGGGGGGGCATGGGGGCAGTCTGTCATTGTATTAGCTCATTCCCAGGGCCAGCAGACAAGCAGGATGCTCTTCCCCACGCACCCCTTCATCAGTACTCTTGGTTCTGGACCAGGATTGGCTGTGGCTGTACAAAGGATTGAGTGCGTATTGTCTGTGTGGATCCTCGTACACGCTGCTCTCTGGGACTGCTTCTTTTCCCTCTCCAGAGTGGAAGCTTTCAGAAGCAAGGAATTCTCATCCGGATCATGGCAGCAATTATGTTTGGCGTCTGTATGTAAGTGGATTGATTTCTAAGGTGAGTGTGTGGGTGTTTGGGGTTGGGAAGGGGGGGGGGGGGGGTTTAGATGGCAGAGTATAGGTTGCTAGGGGGGTGGAGCCTGGTTAGATAGGTTGTAGAGTTATTTGGGTTGAGGAAATTCCAGATTGAATCCTTCATTCCGGAGCATTAGTCAATAGTTGTAGTTTTGATTGAAAGAACAGCTTGTATGCATGTTTTCTATGCGGTAAAACTTTCAGTGTAGACTGGGATGTTTCAGCAGAGAAGTGCTGGGGGTGAGGGGGGAGGGGGCTGGTGTGGGGGTAAACCAGTGTTTTGCCTGCTGTGTTACAAGCACATAACCCATGTTGTGATATCCTGGGATCCAAAAAACAGTGGTAAATATAGTGAAGGCTGGAGACCCGAGAAATCCTTGGCACCTCAGCCAGTAGACGCAAGCTCTTGACTGAAGCCATAAACAACTTGAGCACCAATCATCTATCATACACTGTCAGCATTGTGAATTACTCCACATAAATACCACTACAGGGCACATAAAGTATCCCTTTGTGGATTATAAAAAGCAAGAAGCAGTCGTTCACTGTGGAGAACTTGTACCAGGCATTTCTGGGACGTTTTCTTTGTTTGAATCATAACTCCTCTGCCACGTAACAAGAAGAAAACATGGCATAATTCTGGATTCCATCTGCCCCAGAGGAAACATGTTCAACAAGCTGCTCAATAATTCTCTTTCAAGTATCATGTCTGAACTTGGTTACCATGGAGACTGACTGACTCAGGGAGTACACTTTTGTTTCTCATGCAAACCCCGGCCCACCTGTGTACCAGACCAGACCCCACCCCCCCCCCCCACCCCCACCCAGTACACTGAGGCTCACAGTGTTAACTTCCTGGGATTTCCGGAGTTTCGGACAGAGTCACGCACAGTCTTGGCAGCGTGCTCTGCTGGTATTTCGACACTACCATGCAGGGGTGATAATTTATTCCAGCATGTAGTTACAAAGGTGTATGTTACATACTGTAACTGACTAGGTCTGACACTACATGTGACTCAAGCTGACTTGTGTATTGTAACCGTGGATACTGCAGTAGGAGCAGTTACTATGGACACCTGTTGCTCCTAGCGGGCTAGCAGCAAGCACATGGACTTGTGGATCTAGCGTCTGATGGATAATGTCACATCTAGATGTATTGGTCACAATTTTCACTCATACATAGATTTATGTGTAATTTGGCCAATTAACATCGCACCTGAAGCAGTTAACAACATAGATCAACGATCTGTATTCTCCATTCACACTGTGAGACTTGCACTGGTAGTCATGGATACTATTCTGACCTTGTAACCATGGATACGGACTGATGTTGCCATGGATACTCTAGATGTGGAGATACCTTTGGGTGACTCGGAGCTTCTAGAACATGGATACGATGTGTGCTGTCCGGGTAAGGCCTAGTTGCTATGGATACCTGACATTACCTGTTGTCATGGCTATTACCTTGGTAGTCATTGCATTTTTGTGTGTATGGATGAACGGAAATGACTTAATAATTCATTTCACGAAGATGGAAACATTAAAAATTCCATGTGTATCATGTCTTTTCGAACGTTATTTTCACAGATGTAATGTACATTTTGAGAGGTTCTTTAGAGGACAAAAGGACCATGTGTACATTGTAAAAAAAATATCCCACTTGAGAATAATTAGAAGGGCAGTGTTCAGAAGAAACATGTACTTCTAGATCTGTACTTGATACCAACTGGTGGTGAAAAAACTAAAGACAAAACAACTTATCATATTCTCAAGTAAATATTGCAAAGATATGCATCACTTGAATGTATACATCTATAGACCAACCCAAAAGTAATTACACTTTCTTCGGTGTGTTTGGGTGCGAATAGATGAGCAAAACCCATCATACTGTCAAGTATGGTAGACAAAAACAGAAGGCCTTTCAGTTATAATGGGGAGGAGAGGGGGGGGGGGGAACATCTCAGGGTAAAGGTCAACTTCAAAGGCAGGTATAGTAACTGCTGTGGGTGGGAGGGGAGGGTGGGGTGGGGGTCATGGAGATAGCGTGGTTCAGAGAGTGCAGATTTGTACATGTGGTTAATTATGAGCAAAAGTGGTTTTAGTTAATGAGCGGTCAGCGGTCAGACCATGTGTGTGTTTTGTCCCATGGCCTTTGCGTTTGCAGCATAATGTGTTTGTTTCCACTTCATAGGCTGTATGTGAATCTTGATATAACTACAAGTTGTAATATAACTTGATTGTTTTCGGAAGTAATGTTGTTAAATTGATAAATAGCAGAACAATGTTTTTGTGTTGACTTTTGAATGAATAAAGAGGAAATTGTTGAACATTAGAAGGAAATATAAATTTGATAGCAGGAAGGGTATCAGTTCTTTTGAAACCACAAATATGTATAGAATTCTGTGAGGATTTCCTAACGACCATGAATTGTGCTGGTACAGAAACTCTATTTAGTGATCTAGGGAGTATATTTCATTTCTTGATTTTCTTTCTCACAAAGTTTCAAAGACTTCATGGTCATTTTGTGGTCTGAACTTCCAAGAAACTGTGGGTGATCGGATGATTCAGATTTTATTGTTCGAAAATTTAGTTGAGCTTTGTTGTATGTTCATAATGTAGTATTTTGAAAACTTGTTTTGAGTTTACATCATTTGCATAGTACAATCCTGCACCCTCATACCAGATCTACTGTAGTTATCCTGGCTGGGGTTTTTCCATGTTTATTACATGTTTATTGGCCATTAATTTGCACAAAGTTTTCACACGAGTATCATGCTTATTTTCACAGTGTCACATGATATCTAGAAAATGCTACCATCCAGCTCTGTTGACCTTCTTCAAACGAAATATATGTAAATTAGGTAGAAATGTACTTGTAACTTTAACCTGTGCAGCGATTGATCTGACACCAGTGTGTGTTTTCGGTTACACTAATGTTGTGCAAAACGAAAACATTCCGAAAATGTTTGTTTCTGTTTCATGTGTTTTATGATGTTTGAATTGCAGGAGCTTGTTCATGTCACATGTACGCAAATCATAAATTTTAAAATTAATAAACTATGTTCTAGAGTTGGTGATAGATAAAAACGTGATAAAGTAGAGATTTTGACACAAATACATGTATCTGGTCACCAACTTGACACCCCCCCCCCCCCCATATCACCCTTCATTGTAGACATCTGGATACCACATGTTTGTTTTTCAGGTGACACCCATTCTAGTTAATATATTCAGTGATATATTCTCGATCTTGTGGCCGGGTGTGTCATCGCCTGGCGATAAAACACATGAGTTCTTCTGAGAAGTGACGAGTGTTGATGAGGTTCTGACCCAGTTTTGTCTCTTGACTATGCAAGCAATGTTAATTTGTTACAGTTGTAATGGTGTGAGCTCATATTTTATATTGATTTTTATTGCTATACCGTATATAATAGATCCTAATAGAATAGCAGTGCTCTATTGCAAGATTTAGTGTGCACTATAATACTCTAAAACAACTAATTTTGGCAGACGATTTATTTGACAGATTTGGCGGTTGGGAAAAACCGCCAAATTAACTAGATATATGATAAGAAATGTATATGTGGTTTTGAAACTGCCAAATTAAATCTCTGCCGAATAACGTGGGGCTCAAACTGCCAAATCTAATAGCTGCCAAAATTAGTCATTTTTTGTTAAATTTTAGGAACAATTGCTAGGAAATCATGGTTATAATTTGAATACCTGTACAGTGCTCATTATGTCTTGAATGAGTGAAATTACCATGAATTTGGTTTTCAAAACCACATAAGACCTTGCTGTAAGAAAATAAGGACAGTTATGAAGTTCTGTAAAAGATGGGGACATTCTTCTATTAGGAAGAGTACAGTGTTCACCAGTACATTATTTCTAAATTCACTTTTTATATCTCATTATAAATCTGTGAAACCGGATTTATCGGATATTGAATCTTATTTCATTACATTTAGAATTGTACATGGAACACAATTTAGGTCAGCCTAATTTAATATATGATTAAATTGTCTATGTCTCTTACATAAGAACTAACATTACCATCATCATTGGGAAGCACAATCTAGTCATCATGAATTTTATGAAGTTATGATATTTTTTGGGTTATGTCGGAATAATATCTCATGCCGTGGAGATAAGCAACTCTTTGTTGGGGAAGAATTATTTATATCATACCTCCTATCTTTCTGTGTTAGTGTCTGTGTCTGCTGATAAATCCAATAATCAGGCAGAAAAAGGCAAGGATACCCAAAGTCCAACATCTGTGTAGTATTACCACATAAAAATATTATTTATTTGACATTGACAAGGATTTAAAAATGGAAAGAACTCGACTCTAAAACCCAGATAGAATAGAAAATATTCCTCTGCACTCATCCCCTGTATTGAATTTATTTTGTAGAAGGTGCTAAGGATTCCTGTGAATTGGGATGAGTCTTTTCAGAGGCTAGAAACCCTTAAATCCAATATGCTGAATCAAAAATATTTCTTCATCCCATTTCAGATTTCACCATCGTTATTGCATGGTCCAAGTAATAATTGTATGAAATATTAGTACATGTTCATGATTATGATGGGAGAATTGATCTATATTTATGATCAATATGATCATAAATAACTTGTGATGGCAACTTCCACCAATATTCCCCGTTCAGTTTTTAGAAAAATTGTACAATACAATGTGATTAATTCTGTAATTTTGGATATTTTTATCAGTGCGTGTATGTATTTTACATTACATTCATGATGAGGAACAAATGTATTCAGGAAATGTTCAATGCAGGAAGGAAATTGTAAATTTTCCGTAATCCACACTACACCTACTTAGTAACTTTACACACGTCACTCATCATTTAGTGTACATGTATCTAGATACATGTATATTTGGCAAAATTTGTCACACAAATTGCACAAACAAAATAATTTATTACTAATAGTTTGTGACTGTGTAGGCTATTCATATGCTTCTACATTGTGACCTTAAATTATCGTTGACTGGTTACATAAGTAACTGTATTATAATCTGATAATAGTTAAATATCCATGTTATACACAGTTGTGTAGATGATATTTAGCATTATTGAAGAAATACATGATTGAATCTTTGCGTAGATTTTACTGCAGAGTAAGAAAATTATAAGCAATGTCCTTTTCTGACAGTTGAATGATTACTTTACCTGTAAACGATGGTAATGTTGTTTTTATTCCCAATGCCAAGCTCGGAAAGGCAGTTTATTTTAGTGTGATAGCTGCTCACCAGGTGGTGCCTCTAGAGTTTCTATGGCAACTGTTCAAAAATAACCAGTGAGAACATTTATAAATGAGTCTGCAGTATGCTCTTTGCTCATACATGAATGTACAGGAATACTATCTATAAATATAGTCTCACATCAATGTGAGTTGGCTTATGATGAACATATTTATTGCTTTTTCACTGAAGTTTGTGGAACACAAAAACAATTTATCGACTATTGAGCTAATTTTTGAATGTCATGGATTAATCTTTGTTGATTGTGACAAAATATGACTTCAAGGTAATATAACCACTGTAATAATAAATAAATTTTCTATTTTTCACAGGAATTGAGAACGCAGGTAGGAGCACAGATTGTCCATCTGAGGAGCCAAGGTCACCCCAAGGTCACGGTGAAGGTCAAGGTCAAAGTTCAGTGGTGGGGAGCGGGGCCACGCCAGAGGCTGAAGTGGACCAGTATAGGGACAGCTTAGAGGGCTCCGACTTCGTCTCCAAGGTCTCCAGGTTTGAGTTCTTGACCCACACTGGTAACGGTAACCGTGGTAATAGCTCTCCAGGGCACAGACCTGCAGCTGGTTGTCATGGTAACATCGCTCAGAGATCACCTGGGACCCCAAGTGTTAAAACTGAACCTTCCTTGAGTCCAAGGAAGGAAATACCAAGTCCATCACCATCACCATGGCAACGGCCTGACCCCCACAGCACTTATACCAGTGGTAACTATGAGGATATCTGGGAGCTCGCTGACCCTAAGAAAGCTGCCCACAACTCAGCACCAGGCAGGATCAAAGACTGTGTCTTCAAGTTCCCTGTTGTGAGCTCAGTACCAGAGAACATCAACAACTCGGCAGCACCTGAACCACAGATCAGTGACGACACTGGGATTTATGACAACTTGTACAACTTGAAATCTGCCCCAGCACCACCTAATCTCACAGCTAGTCCCCGGAAACATCATCCTGAATCCCAGCTGAGTCCAGCAAATGGACCAAGTCCAGTGCCTCCGCCTCGGATTCCATCACCCAATCAGAAGCCTCCAAGTCAGGTCACCACTGTGCCACGCCCACCCATACCAGTGTTCACACCGCTAGCTCAGAAGCGTGTTGCAGGGCGAGACAAAGGGAAAAATCCGCCAGTGCCAATCCCTAAACCACAATTACCTACCAAAGGACGAGTTCAGTTTGCAGACGTGGACGAGATCATCAGAGATTCTCGTGACTTGCGAGATTCTGTGCTCAGTTCTTGCTCTGGGGATAGTAGTCAGGGAAATGCAAGCGACCAATCACAAGTGACTTCTGGCAAGCTTTCAGAGAAAGTTCCGACCCCAGAACCTAAAAGTCCATCAGACGTCAAGGCTAAGATTCCATTGTCTGAATCTCTGTCAAAGGCAAAGTTCTTACAGTCTGCCAGTCCTCGGATAGAAACCAATGAAAAGCCCGGACAGGTGCAAAGTGAAAATGAAACCAAGGAAAAATCCCTGGTGATCGCCAACAGAGCAGTATTTGGGAATACTGACAAGGACTTAGGTTCACCGAAATCTTCTACAATTTTAGATACATCGGATACAAATGCCAGCAAAGTGAATACTCTTCCAAAGCAAAGTAAAAGTGACAGTAAAAACCAAGCAAATCCTGAAGTTGTCAAAAGGAATAAAGACTGTAGGAAGCAAGAAGTCAAAACTACTGCAAGTGACGCTAAGAACCCTCCACCAAAAGCAGCTAAACCCACAAAGGTTGACACAAAACCACCCACGCCTGAATCAACAACTGCAGCCCAATCAGAGGCACCTGTGCCAACCACGCCCACTAAAGCTGACCAATCAGCAGAGAGCAAGGCTCCACCCCCAGTTCCCCGGCGCGTCAAGATCAGTGGATGTCAATCACGCCCCCTGGAGAGATCGAAGGACACTAGGGGCTCTGTCGAGGTCAAACTGGACATCGCTAATGTTGACAAGCAGGAGAAAGATGACAAAAGTCCTGTAGTCTTGGAAACCAGCATCAAAGAGGACGAACAGACAGAGGATCCGGAACTGTCCATCACCATACCAGCGCCACCTATTGTCAAAACAGAACAACAAGGCATAGAGGACGAAGATCATTACTACGACCAGGTTTGTTTTCACAATTTAACTACAAATACTGATTATGCTGATATTGTTGCTAACGACCAATTAGGTGTAGGTTATGTACAACAAACTGTATAAACAAAACTAACTGAATACCTTCATATATGTCAGTTCTCATATGTAATTGCCTACGAATTGGCATGATTGAATTAGTCACTGATGTGAAAACCAACTAAACTAAAGTGAAACTCCAATATGTCTGAGTGATAACTCTCTTACTCATTGGAATGTGAAACACGAGTGAATGTGAAATCAGACAAGTGACAATGTTTTAGTGTGTTTACCATGTGTTCACTAGTTTTGGTTTTTGTTGTGAAATTTCATTTAGGTTGCTGTTGACCAAGATTATTGTGAGGTTCCGCCGATAGAAAACACGAAACCTTCGACAAAATCTGATGAAAACCCACCAAAATCCCCAACACCACAAAGTCCTTCAGACGAAACAGAAACCAAAACTTCGGAAAACCCCTGGCGGGTGAACTTGAAGCAGAGTTTGAAGCCAAATCTGAGTAACTTTGTTGGGGAGAAAGTTTTCAGCAAGGATACCGTGACAACCACCGTGGTGTTGCCGGGGTTCGACGGTTCCACGGCAACAGGCAGGGGCCATCAGTCCAGGAATAGGAACAGTCGAGATAGTAACCGACAGGTATACATGGTATAGAGACATCACAGCACTTCTGCTCTCAAAATTTCATACATATTTTTGCATGCTAGAAATTACTCCAGAAAAATATCAGAAAATTTGCTGCATGTGTGTCATCTCGAACACAATTTACAGAAATATCACAAGTATCTGTTTGCCACACAACACTGATTCTCTTCGCACCCTCCACCCTATCCAGGTTGACCAATCTCCCAGCAGACGGCGATCAGTGGACCAATCACCGTCGCGATCCAAGCGGACGCAGCAGTCACCGACTAGACTTCGGGAGGTTGACCGCTCGCCCACAAGGGGGGCTCGGAGAGTTGATCTCTCCCCCTCTCGTGGCACCCCTCCACACAGAGTGGACCAGTCCCCCACCAGGGCAGTCAGGGTGGATTGGTCCCCTTCGAGGGGTGTCAGGCGGGTCACCCCTTCACCCACTAGAAGCTCATCCGATCGATCCAGTCATAGTGAAAGTGAAGCTCGTGGCAGCCAAGGTGAAATACGTCTGAGCCAATGTGAAGGTCACAGGGCTCAGAAGGAAGGTCGTAAAAGTCAAGCTGAAGGTCGTCTGAGCCAAAGTGAGTCGGACTCTAATCAAAGTCGAGCATCGTATGAGGCAAAGCCGCCAGTGTGTTCACAGCATGGCCACAAGGCCAGGGATTCAGACCCGACGTGTGTGAGGTCAGGGATGTCCCAGCAATCGGCAGTGAGTGAACCAAACTGTCCAGTGACAGCCGCGCAGTCCAAATCTGTTCAGGAAAAGGATAAAAGCCTGGATAGTGCAAAGACTGTTTCTAGTGGTTCAAAAAATGACAAAGCTGAACAACGGCACACAAAGGATAAAGTACCTGAAGCAAAGAGCAAGAAGTCAACGGAAACTACACAAAGTTCAGTGATAAACAAACTGGATCAATCCCCGAATTCCACTGGGAGTAAATCTCCGATCCGCATCCCACCTGATGAACTAAATATCAAGCCTGAATGTAATGGCACATCAAAGATCACCGCTCCGACAGTCACAGTCGATTGGCTGAAGGAGTTCACGGACGAGGTTACCAACGGCAACGAGATGAGCGGAGGACAAGGTCAGATCTCGCTGGGCATCAACAGCCTTGTGCTGACACCTAGTGGAGATGAGGAGAAAGAGTTTACGGGAGCTGACCTCGATGCAATAGTGAATGGTGAGGAATGAAATATTCATGAAGATTTTTACCCTATTTGAATAAATATACAGTTGGGGCTATTGTATCCATTGGGAGAGCAGTGTACCCATACATAAACATGATGACTGTATTTTGCTGAGTCTTTGTATCACAGAGTAATGTAGTAACTGATAATTTCCTGCCCCACACAGGCACGCTGGAGGAAGTGGAGCGGCTCCACGCGGAGCTGTCCCCTGATGGCGTGGCGGACGACGCGGTGAGCGTGACTTCCAGTCTGGACTCCGCCGTCCTGGGCGAGCTGACGGACTCCCAACAGGATCTCCGTGAGGCCCACCGCCAGCAGCGTGAGAGACGCAAGGAGGACCAGCGACAGGCGAGCGCCGAGCAGGACAGACTCAACGACATCCTCGCAATGTGTGCGGAGTATGGTTCTGTGGAGCAGGGGGAGGGAGGAGAGAAAGGGGTCACCATGGCAGCATCATCAGTGACAGGATCGGGGAGTCGCAATTCAATGAGTAAAATCAAAACCAATGGATCGCTTACGAAGCTCACGTCACCAAGTTTGATTCATAAGGATGTCGGTAGTTTTGACTTCCGTTGGAGTCGGAATTCTGCGTCCTCGGCGGACGAAGAAGAAGAGGGTGAGAATGGAACGATTAAAAAGCGTCCTAATGGCTCACTGCAGTCACCCGTTGGAGGTATCAGTGGGTCTCCGAACTACGACAATGCTTTTCCCATGAACGATAATTCAGTGACTGACAATCAATGTGGGACGAGTTTAGACATCACAAACACAAACAATGCATCTACGGCTGTGAACGGAATCCTGGAGAGTGGATCGTCCGGTGAGCGGGATATTAACCAGAACAGTGTGAACCACACGGCGACCATACTACACTTAGACTCGGACAGTCCTGAGCGAACACTGGTGGAGACACCTGGTGCTGAACGGGGGCGAGAGTCAACCAGTCGCAATGACAACAATGCTAACGTAAGTCCAGATTTTAGGTGCTCAGCTTGGTGTTGAATCATATGCTTGATTTTGCACAATATTAATGTAAGCTTTTTTCGTAATATTTTTGCTGCCATTCCTCAATTATATTACCAGTTCGATGTTTGTACAATTTTCGTTCCACTCGCTGTATGGAAACTTATGTACATAACCTTCGTGAAGATATGAAACCTGTTGAGTCAATATGTACATGTATGTATATTGCTAGGTCTAGATGCTTTGCGAACGGTGTTGTGATTGTCTTGTTCAATGAGGTTTCCATGGTAAAATGCAGCTTAAATATACATGATATAATCACATTGTTAAAAACCAGATAATGCACACTGGTTAGAGTTTTATTGATAAAATGTACAATGTGGTCAATATTCTAAAGTATGCTATGAATATTGTTCATTTACAAACCCTTGAACTTTGATATTACCTTTCAAATTTTAATATTCATTGTATCCTTATAACTATGTGCTCTGTGAACAACCTTTAAAAATTCCAAGTTTGCAAATATAACACCAAATAATAACATTGAAATGTTGACAGTGAAAACATGAGTGCATGACATAACATAACCATTATGAAATGGTTAAATTTTCTCAGCAATTAACATGTTTTAACGAGCCCACATGATTAACGAAGGGGTCAAGTGTAAGTTACAATGGGGTCGATCGAGGTGAAACCACAGCAGACAAAAACAATATTTATGATGGGTTGTCGAGAGTTTCAGTCTCGCTAAACTTGTCACATCATAAACAACCCGCAAATGATACAGGACCCAAAACTCAAACCACTCAAGACATGCGACCAGCGTAGAGAGTGTGAGGGGAAATGGCAGAAAAAACACTGTGTTCATCAAACAGACATTGTACCTTGCGAAAAGTACTGTGAGTTTTTGTTGAGCAAATAGGTAACAAAGCAGGGAATTCCCTACGTCAATATTGAGCCATGGCAATGTCAACTCATAGATAACCCTTGTCATGTATACAATGAATTTCCAAGGCCCTTTTCTTGTCTGACACCCCCTACCCCCCCCCCCCCCCCCCCCTGCACCCAACCTATCAGTACATCTTGCTGTGAAAAACAAACCCTTATCGCAGGAAATGTAAAATACCAGTCTTTTTATGATGTTTGTATGCAAAGGCCCCATAATAATGTACTGAACATGTCCATAAGGATATTAAGTGCTTTGATATCAGCCCTATCTAAATCATGGGTATATATACACATACTGAGTCAGAGCCAGGTACTTCAGATAAAAACTTAGGTATAAATTGAGTTGTATGTTGTGAGTATAAAAAATTACCATATATCGTACATAAATATTTATGTATCCTTCTTCAAAAAAAAAAGGTTTGAACATATGTGAGAATTGCTATAAATTCAATTCAGTACACTCGTGAAAAGATTCCTCTCTGTGTAACTTGATGTCAATGTTTCATTTTGTACCCGGAGTTATGTTCAGTCTATACATCAAATACCAAAGATTTTAAACACGGACTGAAAAGAAAACCATCTCACATATTTGACAGCCTCAAGGCCTATCTAATGTCAATAGGCAACTCCAATTTACCAGTATTTATCTATGTCAGACATCTGTGACAAGTTGAATTCTATCTTTGTGATGCGAATGGGAACACTTAATGCGGTGATTACTGAATGGAAATTTATCTAAATGTGGAATTTATTTCTAGCCAGTAAAGCATATAGCACAGAAAACAACCGACCATAAAAATTGAATTTTTTGGTACCAATCGCTGCTCCAAATAACAACATGAACAATACTGTACCAAATTGGTGGTAATGTTCATGGCTTTTTGCCATATTTACTGTATTGTGATGGAGAAATGGTAGTCTATTCAATAGTTCTCCCATAAACATGATAGAACAAAATACGCAATTAACTCTCGTTGTTTACTGAATTAATGCAAGAGCAGACATGGAAAATGTTTGAAAATGAGGTAGATCACTAAAAAAAATTTACCAGCCATATTATATATTATGTTATCAAAATGTAAACAATCATGTTTCCACTGGAGTTTCGGTATATTGATAGGCCATAATATGTATTTATGTATCATAATGTCTATTTCTTGTACTCTTAATCCAAGTTGGGCTACTTTATATTTTTATATCAAGGTTATCAAAAACAGTATGATTCAGATATGCGCATGCAATTATAAATATTTTTATATATAAGTTAATTAACCAGCATCCTTGCCATTCACCCCTGCCCCCCACCCCTCCCTTTCTTTTTCCTAAATCCTGGAGGCACCTCCCTGGCCCCCTCTAAACACTAACATTTTGTTTAGGCTTCTTGCTTACATAAACTAACTAAAAAAAGCCAGTTTTTGTGAAGTATCTCTGACTCGGCCCGTTGTTGCTTCGTTCCCAAGCCTCCCTGCTATCCACCCATCCTGTTGCCGTGGCGACCGTGCTGATATAAAGAGCAAAACTATACTATGTAGGAAGTGTGATACATAACCCTTATCGTGCGTGGGTTGTGTTGCCATGGAAACTAGTACCTGCATGACGATGAAATTCATAATTTTATGTGTCAGGTTCCCATAAACATCATTGAATATCAAGAATATATTTTGCAAAAGGAAAAAAGCCAGACAATCAGAACAGAAGATGAGCTTTCCATACTTCTTTACTGGTACTAGTAGTATTTGGATCTTGTTTTATGCATCAAAATTGGATGATATCAGAAATACATTGTACCCAGTGAGAGATTTAGTGAAAAGGTCTAAAATATCATCTGAACATCAACGGTTATGGTGACATGAAACAAATCCAGTTAAACTTTAATAATAATTGATTGAACAGTTATACATGCTATATAATCTTATTATTAGCAACAATTATTTGCAAAAAAAAAAAAAAAACAGTTACAGTGAGCTCCAATATAACTGAGTGACCAACTTGTGGAGAGTGGTCCCTCATCTTGAATATTATGTTCGTGCACTGGGTTGGCCTGTACATGTATTTACAATGTATATACTTCTACAGTAGACTTATTGAAGTAGGCTGCAAAATTGTATAACCATGAAAATGAAGGATAAAATGCAAATGAAAGGGAGCTCTAATTATGAACAATACAAGTTGAAAGTGTGTTGTCAGATATAATCAGATTAATTATTAAGTGCAATTGATACATTGACTTATATAAACATTCTGGGTGCACAATACTATGTAATTATCTGAGATAACAATACCTGTGTATACAAAAGAAACTGACAGTAATAATTGGACATGGTGAAAGCAATCAAAAATAATAATACTAAATATATAACCTGATAACAATGGCTTACAAATTTACAACAAGACCAAACAATTTGGCATGAGCAAAAGACTATATTACATGGAAATATTTCACAAAAATTTATAATGTACGAAACATCACTTGGTGATAGTCATGATACTATCTAGAGTAATCGTAAATAAACGACCAGCATGTTATCATCCCACTATCCAAGTATCCAAACCTAAGCATGGATGTATGCATGTTTTATATTAGATACCGATCCTCCCAACCATTCACATTCACTCTACCACCTCTCACAAACAGAACCACGACGACAAACGTACACCCCTGTCGCAACTCATGGACCTCAAACAGCGGATACTCGACATTGAGGAACAGGAGCGCGAGGCCATTCAGGAGGTATGTTCTTGTCCAGTAGGTGTTCTTACAGGGTGTTCTTGAGGTATGTTCCTGTCCAGTAGGTGTTCTTACAGTGTGTTCTTGAGGTATGTTTCTGTCCAGTAGGTGTTCTTCCAGGGTGTTCTCGAGGTATGTTCCTGTCCAGTAGGTGTTCTTACAGGGTGTTCTCGAGGTATGTTCCTGTCCAGTAGGTGTTCTTACGGGGTGTTCTTGAGGTATGTTCCTGTCCAGTAGGTGTTCTTACAGGGTGTTCTCGAGGTATGTTCCTGTCCAGTAGGTGTTCTTACAGGGTGTTCTTGAGGTATGTTCCTGTCCAGTAGATGTTCTTACAGGGTGTTCTTGAGGTATGTTCCTGTCCAGTAGGTGTTCTTACGGGGTATTCTTGAGGTATGTTCCTGTCCAGTAGGTGTTCTTACAGGGTGTTCTGGAGGTATGTTTCTGTCCAGTAGGTGTTCTTCCAGGGTGTTCTCGAGGTATGTTCCTGTCCAGTAGGTGTTCTTACGGGGTGTTCTCGAAGTATGTTCCTGTCCAGTAGGTGTTCTTACAGGGTGTTCTCGAGGTATGTTCCTGTCCAGTAGGTGTTCTTACAGGGTGTTCTCGAGGTATGTTCCTGTCCAGTAGGTGTTCTTACAGGGTGTTCTTGAGGTATGTTCCTGTCCAGTAGGTGTTCTTACAGGGTGTTCATGAGGTATGTTCCTGTCAAGTAGGTGTTCTTACAGGGTGTTCTTGAGGTATGTTCCTGTCCAGTAGGTGTTCTTACAGGGTGTTCTTGTCCAGTAGGTGTTCTTACAGGGTGTTCTCGAGGTATGTTCCTGTCCAGTAGGTGTTCTTACAGGGTGTTCTTGAGGTATGTTCCTGTCCAGTAGGTGTTCTTACAGGGTGTTCTTGAGGTATGTTTCTGTCCAGTAGGTGTTCTTCCAGGGTGTTCTCGAGGTATGTTCCTGTCCAGTAGGTGTTCTTACGGGGTGTTCTTGAGGTATGTTCCTGTCCAGTAGGTGTTCTTACAGGGTGTTCTCGAGGTATGTTCCTGTCCAGTAGGTGTTCTTACGGGGTGTTCTTGAGGTATGTTCCTGTCCAGTAGATGTTCTTACAGGGTGTTCTTGAGGTATGTTCCTGTCCAGTAGGTGTTCTTACGGGGTGTTCTTGAGGTATGTTCCAGTCCACTAGGTGTTCTTACAGGGTGTTCTTGAGGTATATTCCTGTCCAGTAGGTGTTCTTACAGGGTGTTCTTGAGGTATGTTCCTGTCCAGTAGGTGTTGTTACAGGGTGTTCTTGAGGTATGTTCCTGTGCAGTAAGTGTTCTTACAGGGTGTTCTTGAGGTATGTTCCTGTCCAGTAGGTGTTCTTACAGGGTGTTCTCGAGGTATGTTCCTGTCCAGTAGGTGTTCTTACAGGGTGTTCTTGAGGTATGTTCCTGTCCAGTAGGTGTTCTTACAGGGTGTTCTTGAGGTTTGTTTCTGTCCAGTAGGTGTTCTTTTGGGTTGTTCTTGAGGTATGTTTCTGTCCAGTATGTGTTCTTACAGGGTGTTCTTGAGGTATGTTTCTGTCCAGTATGTGTTCTTTTGGGTTGTTCTTGAGGTATGTTCCTGTCCAGTAGGTGTTCTTACAGGGTGTTCTTGAGGTATGTTCCTGTCCAGTAGGTGTTCTTACAGGGTGTTCTTGAGGTATGTTTCTGTCCAGTAGGTGTCCTTACAGAGTGTTCTTGAGGTATGTTCCTGTCAAGTAGGTGTTCTTACGGGGTGTTCTTGAGGTATGTTTCTGTCCAGTAGGTGTTCTTACAGGGTGTTCTTGAGGTATGTTCCTGTCCAGTAGGTGTTCTTACGGGGTGTTCTTGAGGTATGTTTCTGTCCAGTAGGTGTTCTTACAGGGTGTTCTTGAGGTATGTTTCTGTCCAGTAGATGTTCTTACGGGGTGTTCTTGAGGTATGTTCCTGTCCAGTAGGTGTTGTTACAGGGTGTTCTTGAGGTATGTTCCTGTCCAGTAGGTGTTGTTACAGGGTGTTCTTGAGGTATGTTTCTGTCCAGTAGGTGTTCTTGAGGTATGTTCCTGTCCAGTAGGTGTTCTTACAGGGTGTTCATGAGGTATGTTCCTGTCAAGTAGGTGTTCTTACGGGGTGTTCTTGAGGTATGTTCCTGTCCAGTAGGTGTTCTTACAGGGTGTTCTTGAGGTATGTTCCTGTCCAGTAGGTGTTCTTACAGGGTGTTCTTGAGGTATGTTCCTGTCCAGTAGGTGTTCTTACGGGGTGTTCTTGAGGTATGTTCCTGTCCAGTACCGTATATACTCTACTATACGACGCACGCGACTATAAGACGCAGTAGATTCTGCAGCTGAATCGAGGAAATCATGGTTGATTCAAAGATAAGTCGCAGATCACTCGACCATATTGCCGACAGAAATTTCGTACGGTCAATTGACTGTCAGACGCCCGCCAAGTCGAGTGTTTTCACACTTCGTGTTAATCATCACAGCTTCAATACTGACAATAGCCCCAACGGTAAGTATGTTTTCACATGAATGAACAAAGTACCTTTTGTTCTCGCCATTATAATGAATAAATATTATGCAAACTCTTGTGTTTTTTGTCATTTCGTTGTATTTATCAGCAATGTCTAGCAAAAGTTTAGCGACCGGTAAATTTAGAAAAGGTCACATGACATAGCTTGTGTTAGCCAGCATTCATTCACTATTCTATTCTCAAGGTCGGGTGATTCGGTCAGTCAAAATTTGGAAAGCAGTTCATCGGTAGTTACTCTCATATGATTCAAGATACCACAATGACATAGACATAAAAGAACATCAAAAGACCATTAACTGACAAATTCGTTTATTGATCGTCATGATTACATAAATCATCGATTGCAATTTCACCCGCTCCTTAAGTGATGCATACAATGATGCGCAGTAAACCGCGCACAGAGCTGCCACCTTGTGAGAGCAATTGACAACATAACCAGAATTTTCAGCAACATGGCGCCGGCAGGAAATCGACTGAAAAGAGAAAATAAACAAGTTATTGTATGATTTTCAAATATACATTGCCACATGTAAAATTCATCTAACGTACATAACAGATCGTTTTTATGCACTTTATATTTCTTTTTATACACTTGAAAAGTGGGACTTGACTAAAGACGGTGACATGCCTCTATTATCGCCCATTCTCCAATGCGGTCTGGCAGTCATTCGGTGCGAGATCATGCAATTATGATGCCCCCTTTTGTGTGTGTCGCGAGTATAAGACGCAAACGATATAAAGGCAATATTTGGGGGCAAAAAACTGCGTCGTATAGTAGAGTATATACGGTAGGTGTTCTTACAGGGTGTTCTTGAGGTATGTTTCTGTCCAGTAGATGTTCTTACGGGGTGTTCTTGAGGTATGTTCCTGTCCAGTTTGATCACTCAGATCAGTGTTACTGTATTCTTGGAATGGATGAACTCATGAAAAGTTACGGGGTTCTGGCAACTTGTTATTGAGATGCTAGTTTCGATAGAATTCTTAGGATATGTCTGACAGAGTGTGTCAACTTCATCAATCCTGATCCTGTTGCCTGCCTTGCGTTCAGTGACAGCGAGCGCTCTGCGAACGTTCGCCGTTGCCCCCTAGTTGCTATGCAAGAACAATAGAAAATACTACTTCCGTCCCGTAGCGCCACAGAACGTTTTGTTCACTGAACGCAAGGCAGTTCTATATCTGTCCATACTATTACCATTGTTGCCATGGTTACTGAATGCATGGTTTAACTGCATGGTGTTGTACTGAAGTATACCTGGCCTTTTGACAAGATTCACTCTATATAATCCATGATAACCTATTAGGCAACATGGTTGTTTCACTAAAAGTGATGGGCTAAATATGTCATCAAATAATAATATCATGCATATATTTGTTGTTCAGTTTAACTATGTGAGTAGAAAGCTTAGAGATTGGTCTGTATGACTGTGGTCAGAATGCAGTTTGTGCATCTTGTGTCATTGTGCATTTTTCAATGCTGTGAACCCCAACTAGTTTGTGTTGCTTCTTTCTGTGCATTAGTGTCAAAATATTATTCTGATTAAATTTGTTTATATGACAAATTTTGATATCCATCATCTTGTTCAATAAATTTTTGGGTTTACTATGAATGAAGATACTGACATTACTAAATGTAATTTATGAAGGATGATTTCCTTCAAATTCACTGCCTAAATACCATGTCACTGGTTTGCAACAGGGTTATCCAATCCAATTCAGATAATATCCAAATATTGCACCATGAGTTTTGGCCAATTCATGTGATTTGCTTTTTTCAGGATTTTGCCAGTTTGTTCAAACTTATATACAAGACTTGTATATGTTTGTATGTTCTCACTTATATAAATTTTATGCAGCAAATTGGACAGGTAAAATCGAAGAAACATTCCCTGCTTCGTATTTGCTTCATACATGTTCTCGCAATATCCAAAATTTGCATTCAAATTTGGCGTGTTGGAAATTTTTCATCATTCTGATTCATATCTTCACACAATGATTGTGTTATATTCTGTACAAAAATTCAAACAGCTTTTATAGATTTTTCTTCAATGTATATTGTATGGTTTTACTGGCATGATTTGGTGGTATATTTTGCTAGCTACATGTTCTATGATTTTTTCCCCCCCAGCAAATAGTTATAATGTATTTTCTTTGAATTTTTGCAGGTTCATAGAATTCATACAAAGGTGAATGTTTTTTTTTTACTGAAATTTAACGTTGCCACTGCATAATTCCACGCTTACTGTATATGTATAGTGGCACTTCACGCAATGTTGCTTAAAACGCACCGAGGTTGTGGGTCCAATGCTTATTTCGTACAATTGTTTCCCTGTAAAACATTCTTTAGTTTGCTGGTGGACATTTTTGCACAAAGCACTGCTTTTCGCTATTAAATGTTCACACTCCATGTTATATGGATAAGAGGTGATGCTCTGTTGTATGCTCAGTCATCGTTAAAATATCACACTGTTAAAATTTATGTTGAAAAGTGTATTCAACATTTTGAAGCCTTAATTTGTTAATGAATTGTAGGGTATATTACTCAAATATATGTCTGGAAATCAATAAAAAATAACTGATATTCTCTCAAAAACTCAAAAATATCAAGGTTTGTACAACAACTCTGCTTTGCTTGATGTAGTAGTATTTTGGTACCATTATGATTTAAACTTCTATCATAATGTTTCTGTGCTTGAAATTCTGCTTTGTAGCTGTAGTAAAAGTAACTATACTAGAAAAATAGCTTTCAACTGCCTTTTGATGTGCATGTATTATGCTGAGTAGAAATATGTGCTCCATCCATAGTATTTTCTTTTATTATGTTTATTTGATAGGTTAGAGTGTGGTTTTCACAGATTTGATAACCATGCTTGTTTCCTGGTAATACTAATGTTCAAACAGACAAAATAATTATAACTGATATCCATATATATGATTTGATTCTCACCCATGATTAGATTTTGCAAATCTAAAACACAGTACAGATTCATGAAAATACTTACCACATATAATTACTGAGCTTCTTGACCCCGACAGTTGGAGATGGAGCGAGCGTTGTTAGAAGGCGAGCAGCATACAGAACTGTCACAGCTACAGCGAGACCAGCGAGATTTGGCTGCTCTGCGACGTCGTGAGATGGAGCTCATCGAGTCAGCCGCCGCTCATAGAGAGAGGGTCAGTCACATAGATATAACCAGAAACCCACAAGTGTCTCTTATGGGTTTCTGACTAACAGAATTAAAATCCTGGGAATGAATTATTTGTGATAGCTTCAATATTCTAGAGACTATGTTGTACCGTATTTTCCCATATGTATCTCAACCATATAACTTGAATGTTGTAGCTTGAATAGCGCTCAGTACTATACTTGATTTATTTAATCAAATATAGAAAGACATGTACTGATCACGGTAGCCAACTTGAGCCACAAGTATACAGTAAGAGCGAAAGTTGGAAAATAGAAGGAATAGAAAGAATTGAGAATGAGTTTCACCCCTTGTTTTGTGCCCTATTTGCCGTCCAGGAGCAGGAAGCCATCGACCACGCTCACCATGTCCTGCTACAGCTACGAGCCAAATACTCGCTGCTCGAGGTCCAGCTGTCCAGCTGTGATGGGCAGAGGGAGGGACGCCAGCTGCAGGAACAGCTGGCCCACACCCACGAAGCGATTGATACCCAGCGGCGGTTGTACGATGACCTTGAGTTCCAACAGCTTGAGGTGTGTGTCACTTGTACATGGGAAACTGAACTTAAAGCAGCTGCCTTCGAATGTATTTTCTTCAAAACTAAATCTTAGTGCAACACATCTAATACAAGATAATAAAACATGTGCACACTGATTTTGACGATTACACTCCATGCGATTTGTCTTTTCATCTGATTTATCACACATTTTATGCCAGTTTTGTTTATAAACAAACAAAGTGTATCCATCAAACTCGAATGTAAACAAATGCCCAAATTGGCCTTAATTAACATTCCACATTGAGTACTTTTTCCAGTTTGTATCTGCAAATATGGTGTAGTCAAGAGAAAATAATTAGTGATATACTGTTTTGTGTGTGGAATTGTCAGTTCATCTTGCATTTTTATGCTTTGTTTACATCTGCTTGTGATGGATACAGTTTGTTTGAATATATACAAAACTGGCATAAAATATGTGTTGAATCGGATGAAAAGACAATTCGGACGGAGTGTAATCGTCAAAATCAGTGTGCACATGTTTTATTATCTTGTATTAGATGTGTTGCACTAAGATTTAGTTTTGAAAAAAATATTGCATACATCCGAAGGCAGCTGCTTTAAACAAAAGCCAGTTTGTCTTTTTATGTCACTTTCGACATAATCTGCAATTTAGTATATTTGGTCAAAGATATCTTTGCTGACGTAATATGTGAAATTTAATTAAACAACTTTTGGGGGCATATGGAAGAGGTCAGTTAGGTACATGTGAACTTGAATTGATAGTCAAGCTGTGATTCAAAAGCCTGGAAACAGGTTGAGGTGTGACTCTGTTTTGGGTGCAAGGTGATTGTACTGTATGAGAATCGAGGGTAGCGGGAAGAATATATATAAATTTACATTAGATTTCATGGTGAAAAAATAGATTCTATTAAAATCAGCCAGTATTGATATTGCTAGACATACCGGTAGATTGGTTTGAATTCTATTGAAGTAGTTTTGGAGAAAGAACAACTTGGGCTACTATAAATGAAACTAATTGAAAATTTGTTTTCTGATGATACCACAGTTAATTAGTGGCGAGCATATTATTTCTTATTCTATTGTTAGAATGAATGCAACACAATTAGCCCATGTTCATTCAAGCATTGACTAATTGGATCTGATTATTTGCCAAGTTAGCAGATGTACAGCACAAAATGTAACTAATATTTAAGTGACAATTGCTGTATAGATACTGATAAATGATAGCCTAACTTGTTCGCAATTGTTTATTCAAATTGATTGATGTAGGTGTTAGGGTGAGCATTGTATTGTCTTGGTTGGGAGGTGAACACATTAATCTGTGTAAAATGTGGTGCTGGTACTAGACCTATACAGATCTTGTAAAATCTGCAGTCCATCTTTTACAACTGATTGAGGGTGTGGTTGCGAGTAATTTGTTTTTGCAGATATGTAATCTCTCCAAAGTGAATGGTATCCATGGCAACACAGATACACACTGAAAAAAACCCTGATACCATGATTCCACTGTGCGGCTGAATTCACATAGACTTTGTTCAGGGGATACAATAACTTTCTGATAACTAGCTGCTTGCCCGTTTTGTCTCCACAAGTTATTGGATAGAATGCTAGTTGGTAACCGTCGGTAACACTTCACCCCACAGGTCGAGGCCCACTATGAGGAGGAAAGGGAGAGAGTCCAACAACAACTGGAACAACAACAACAGCAGCTGCTCAGCAAGTACAAGGAACGGGAGGTTAGTCACCAGGTCACGACCTTCACCTTTAGCAAATTTAGCGGCATCGACGTGCATGACTATCAAGGAGATAGTCCTTATCAGATTTGTTACAGTTACATACTAAAGGGGAGTATCATATTGGCTGTGATGACCATGTGATGACTTTGACCTCTGTCCACTAGGCCAAGCTGTTGGAGATCGACCAGCAGCAGCAGAATCTCCTGGAGCAGGTTCGCTCGGAGCTCGGCACGCTGGAGTCGAGTCGACAAATCCTCGTGCACAACTACCAGCAGGAGCAGTCAGCCTTCTCCGGCCTTGAGAAACAGGTCCGCATGCTCGGCCACCAGGGAGCAGTCAATGGCAGTCTCCCGAGACAGGTGTGTGGCATCAACAGCAATCTATCATTTGAAATTCATTCTGCTATTTGTGAATACAGTTGTGTTGAAGACAGTTGTGCTGAAGACCGCTTTGTCTAGAGTGACCACACAAAATCTATAGATGTCTTTCAGCGATCCAAACGTTCCATATTTAAGGCAACCCAGCTATTCTGAGAGACCTTTTGGTATCAGCACTGCTGGTTACAAGCATTGATATTTACTGTATTCTTGTTTTGGCCATTACCACAGTACAACTTCTCAGACTCAGGCCCAGGCCGTGTATTCCTGGATAAGCTGGATTCCGACATGAACGGTCCCCTGAGTCCTGTGAGTCCAGTTAATCCGATCTCGTCGGCACCGCTAGGACCTCGTAGCCCTATGGACAGTCTCGGACGATCCCGTGGGCCAGCGACACTTCCCCGCACTCCAACCACCCCCCAGACTCCCGCGGTCACCACAGGCAGCCTTCACCGCCCCCACGGGCCTCGCTCGCCGCAGTCTCCCAGGGACTTTGGCTCAGATATCGGGTCTCCAAGCTCCCCCCAGAGCCCACTCTTCCCCTGCCAAAGCCCGACATCGCCGGGGGTGGTGGGGGAGGGCGCCCTCCGTACTGAGCGGGGGGTGCACTGGGCACAGCCTGGACGAGAAGCCAAGAGCTTCCACTCGATTGAGTCAGAGGAGTCCAGTGTAGCCAGCTCAGAAGGTCCCTCTGAGAAAGAAAGGTACGTTTCCAGGACAGCTTAGTGTTAGTCGAACTTTTTCTGTTCGAAAATTTTTTGTCACAGTTAAAACCCAAAGAGTGAAAAGAATAAAGCACAGCACATCAGCACATTTTCTTGAATATTCGCTGATAGTTTGGCACTTACATTGGTGGTTTGGTGAGATGTTACGATACTGTTATTTGTGTGTTTCCAGTGTCAGTGTGAGCAGTGGCGACGACGGACTGAGACATCCATCTCAATCACAGGTCAGTCAATGTGCTGAAAGATGGTCAAAGTCAATGCAACAGTGTAACGATTTAACTAAATTACCAATATGGGTAAGAAAATCCTACTCCTTTTAGACATTAGGTATTGGATTAAAACCAACCATGATTGACTGTCACTGATGTGGCTGTCAGTGCCGTGCAAGAGACAGCCAAAACTTCCTTGTTTTTCTGGCTCTTGTACTGCACTTGACCACAGTTGACTTCAATATTGCACAGATATTGAAAGCCCTTGACCATAATAGATGTCCTTATCACCAGCATTCCTCTACCCTTTGATGACCTGCCCCCCCCCCCCCCCCCCCCACACACACACACACACACACATCTGTCCACCAATTAGACACAAGCCAAGAGATAAGGTGACAGGGGGACAACTTTCATTAGACAGCGGCATTCTGAGTCGAGTTTGTTGTAGTATGGACTGCCAAGTGAGTAGTCTGTGTACAGAACGTGGAGTGTGATATTTCTGCTTTATTGCACTCTAATTGTCAGGTGTGATTTACAATGTATTGTCTTTTGTGTATACAAGTATGCTTTGGGACGTTCCTTCAGTCACTATTTTGACAACCTTTTAACCAGTTTTCTGACTGGACTACAATGGAAAATTTATTTGACTTGGATGTCAACACACTTTGCTATGCACACAATAATAGAATATACATGTAATACAAAAAATAAACATAAAGTGACCAGATTGTGATTGGCTCACGGTCAATAGCTTTGGTAGTGAACGTCTAGCAAAAAATTTACTGTCTTCAGATGGAAACTTTGGAGATGCTAACAGTGATAATGAACATACGAGAATGTGTTTGTTTACTTCAGTCCGGTGCCCCAATGTCGGAGTTGGACCATGAGCGCCGTCGCTGTCAGGAGCTGGAGCGCCGTCTGGTGGAGGAAGTGTCTCGCCGCGAGGAGCTCGTTGAGCAGCAGATCAAACTCCGTGAGCGTCAGAAGGCTCAGGTACGATATCGAATGTCCAGGGGTTAACTTGTGCTATCAAGCTATAGAACTATTTGTTATGAAAAGTGATATTGTGAGATGGTAAAGATGATGACACTCTTTTTGCAGAGTTATGTTTTGCATAGTAGTGCAGTAATGATTAGTTTATGCTTTTATTCATGTTCACTTGTATCGGTATGTTTACAGTCGCGACCTCTGACACGATACCTACCACAGAAAGGCGACTTTGACCTGCGGGCTTTCATAGAGGGCGCTGGTCACAATGTGGAGAACTGTAAGCAAGTGACCATCGACGCCAAGACATGTCGTGGTTTTCTCGTCAAAATGGGCGGCAAGATCAAGACCTGGAACCGGCGTTGGTTCGTCTTTGATCGCCCCAAGCGGTCGCTCATGTATTACACGGACAGATCCGAGCATAAACCTCGAGGCGGAATATATTTCCAGTCTGTGGAGGATGTTTATGTCGACCATCTCCGCACCGTCAAAAGTCCCACGCCCAAGCTGACATTTTGTGTTAAGACGTACAACAGGACATATTACCTCGTGGCGCCATCTGCCGAGGCTATGCGGATTTGGATAGACGTGATATTTACAGGCGCCGAGGGATATCAGGAATTCACATAGTCAATAACAACCAGCATGCGTTGGATTATCACGTTTTGACTCGTGCGTGTATTTTGTATTATGACATGGTGCTGTATTTCTCGTTCAGGTCACCGAGGTCAATGTTGGTCTCTATGGATACCAGTATCGTGTATGTGTAACTGTGAGCACATTGTGACAATGAATTTATCTTTGGAGTTTGGACACATTTTTATACAGGAACTCATTTTTTGACGCCAGATCACGAGATGTATTTTTGGGAGGATATTCTATGGTGGTATCAAATACCAAGTGAGAGTTTTATCTGAAATGAATATACACTTTTTTAAAACATGACCTATGTTTTGCTATACATAACTGTACACTTGACTTGTTAGCAGTGAACACGGGAAATATCTTATTGTCACAAATTATTGATATGGCTCATTTCTTATCAAAATGGTTTTCAGTGCGAGCTAATTTTAAATCAAGAAAATATCTAGGAGTGTTGTAATGTATGTGCATGTTGTTTACATTGTGGATGATAACTTTTGTGCACTGGGTGCTGTGCTGTGTTGTACTGTCTATTCATTAATATTTTATTGTGTATACATAATTATGTAGAGGAATGTATGATGTATCAATAAATTTATTTGTATAATACACGCCAGTCATTTCTCTCTGGTATCAATATGCTAATGGTGTTTTGGGGAAATTTCTATCACCACTAATTGAGGTCACTCTAACTGATCTACAGACAGATTCAAGGTCAGTTGAACACCTTGTCATGTGCTGTCAAGTACACACATACATTAAGGCGAAACACGTCATACATCCTATACTATAGGTATAGGACTCATAACTTCAATATAAATCCCACGGCATAAACACTGCATTTAGTGTCAAGACAGTAGAAACCTATATATGGCATTCTATCATCAGCCATTTGAGTACTTAAAGGGCCATGGACATGATATTTGATGTGATTGTATCCCCCGAACAAAGTTCGGCGGATACTATGGATTTGCGATCGTCGCGCCGCGTCCGCAGACACTTTCTTGTGAACGCGCTACAGCTTGCAAATCTGAACCGATTTTGATAATATTTTATAGGGACATGTCTTATGGTAAGATCCCGACACCAATCGATTTTGGTTGCCATAGCAACCAAATTGGTCGATTGGCGACACATTTTGTGCTCAAATTAGCCTGTTTACCACACATGGCTTGTGAACGCCCTATAGGTGGGAATTTTCGATGAATGATGATGAAATCGCACAGGCTCGATGAGAAAGACCGTCACACAAAACCTATTGTTTTTCAGAATGATCAAGTAAATATTAATTAGTTAGCAGGCTACATGTAACTTATTACGACCATTGAAATACCCACTTTGACGTCTGTGGTCAGTCCAATACCCTGTACTATGAAGGCGAATGGCACTGGATTCTTGTTCAGAATAGACAACTGATGCTTTTGGTGAAAACAAAACAATATTACCGAATAAGTTAACATTAGTTCTACTAGTTAAGTCTATTATTGACCAAAATAAAAATAGTTAAGACAAGAAACATTTATTATTGAGCTCAACAAGGTGAAGGTCTTGTCCAGTAGAGATTTCATGGCAGTAACTAAATAATTTAATATTAGGTTTACTAGTTAAGTCTATTATTGACCACAATAAAAATAGTTAAGACAGAAAACATTTATTATTGAGCTTAACAAGGTAAAGGTCTTGTCCAGTAGAGATTTCATGGCTGTAACTGAATAAGTTAACATCAGTTTTACTAGTTAAGTCTATTACTGACCGGTGTGAAATTAGTTAAGACAGGAAACATTTATTATTGGATTCAACAAGGTACAGATTCTACCCAGTAGAGATTTCATGGCTATAACTGAATAAGGTAACATTAGTTTTACTAATTAAGTCTATTATTGATCACAATAAAAAAGTTAAAACATGTAACATTTCTTATTGGGCTCAACAATGTAAAGGTTATGTTCAGTAGAGATTTCATGGCTGTCCCCATAATGTTGGGGGAGGTTTCGTATTCCATTCCTGTGACCAGCTACTGGAAAGTATTTGGTAAGAAAAAATAAGTTAATGAATGTTCTAGTTGTTATGAGTGTTACTGCATCGAATAGAAATAGTTAATGTCCGGAATACTGTTAAGGTCCGCAATACTGATATCGATGAAACACACTGCTCTGGTCGTATGATATTTTGTTTGAGTTATTAGTAACATATTTTGGGCAACAGGGATGATGGGGCCACAGGGGAATACACCCACGCGGTCGTTGGCGACCGAATCGTCTAGTTATTAAATTGCTCTACATGCAATAGTATTCATATATATATATGCATGCAGATGGGAATAGAGCCATTCTAAAAACACAGATGAGAACTACAGCGGTCCGAAGACAGATATTCCACGTGGAGAGCGGTCAGCATATTTTTACGTAAAATGACATTTCTGACGTCACGGGGGCAAAGAATTTCTGTGCAGAATCTTTGACGCTGGGAAGTGGTTGCAATTTTGTATGGTGCAAAGCACTGAATAACGGGGTTAGGTAGAGAGTGAGGGTCACGAAGATGTGTTTCAGGCTGAAATGGGGGCAGGGAAGCAGAAGATACAAGATTTAATCAGGATCAGTTGTATGTTTCGCTAGAGCTAAACATGCATACCAGGTAGGCCTACAAATGAGAGACAAAATACAAAGTATAACTTATGGATATGTGGTGATTTTGGCCAAAGATCGCGGCAGGTGTCCTTGTTAAACACTCTAGTTTTACGGCCTTTGTTTTGGACGAAGCACGCGCTGCCTAGCAACGCTCTCCAACTCTCTTGCCCAGTAAGCTATAACAATGGTCTTACGTCATCTCCTTCGTTTTTCTCATGCTCTGGGGTATTATATATACTCTGGAGTATATATAATATATACTCTGGTTTTGGTCTGGGAAGTTGTCTCAGAGCAAGGCGAGAGAGACGACGGAGAGCTCGGCCATGAGCTCTACGTCCTCGATCCATGGCTAAGGCCCTCACGGGCCCCTGGGGACGACTTCAATAGGGGCCCGAGTGGGGAAGACCTTGATGACTCGGGGGCGCACGCACTCTGGATCACCGGTCTCACACCCGGGATGGTGCGACACAGGCTCTGGCGGACTGTCGGGCTGTCCGGGGTTCCATCCCCCGAGGCGGACCGCGGCGAGCCGGCCTTACAGTTAACACCACGGTGATGATCTTGTATCTGAGTGGTGTCCGCATGTCTGGGCTCGCTGGGCGGGCTGCTACCTGGTTAACGTTCTAATGATAGAGTAAATACTGCGCCTGCAGTGACCCTCAGTGAGCGGACTATCCGCGAGGATCTGAAGATAGCGGGTGCGCGTCCGCAATGACCTGTGGTGAGAGGACTATCCTCGAGGATCCCGGATAGCGGACGACGTTAAAACTTTACATTGGTGCCGTGACCAGAATAAGTCCGACGGCGCTCCATTGCAGCCTAATGTTGCAGTGTTTTGCTCCCTCGTCCCTGGACCTCTTGCCTCCTCCGAAACACTTTTAGCAAAAATAATGAGCGAGAAAGAGAAAGATTAAGGTAGCCATATTGCGAAACGGACACGGATACTATGGATTTGCGATCGTCGCGCCGCGTCCGCAGACACTTTCTTGTGAACGCGCTACAGCTTGCAAATCTGAACCGATTTTGATAATATTTTATAGGGACATGTCTTATGGTAAGATCCCGACACCAATCGATTTTGGTTGCCATAGCAACCAAATTGGTCGATTGGCGACACATTTTGTGCTCAAATTAGCCTGTTTACCACACATGGCTTGTGAACGCCCTATAGGTGGGAATTTTCGATGAATGATGATGAAATCGCACAGGCTCGATGAGAAAGACCGTCACACAAAACCTATTGTTTTTCAGAATGATCAAGTAAATATTAATTAGTTAGCAGGCTACATGTAACTTATTACGACCATTGAAATACCCACTTTGACGTCTGTGGTCAGTCCAATACCCTGTACTATGAAGGCGAATGGCACTGGATTCTTGTTCAGAATAGACAACTGATGCTTTTGGTGAAAACAAAACAATATTACCGAATAAGTTAACATTAGTTCTACTAGTTAAGTCTATTATTGACCAAAATAAAAATAGTTAAGACAAGAAACATTTATTATTGAGCTCAACAAGGTGAAGGTCTTGTCCAGTAGAGATTTCATGGCAGTAACTAAATAATTTAATATTAGGTTTACTAGTTAAGTCTATTATTGACCACAATAAAAATAGTTAAGACAGAAAACATTTATTATTGAGCTTAACAAGGTAAAGGTCTTGTCCAGTAGAGATTTCATGGCTGTAACTGAATAAGTTAACATCAGTTTTACTAGTTAAGTCTATTACTGACCGGTGTGAAATTAGTTAAGACAGGAAACATTTATTATTGGATTCAACAAGGTACAGATTCTACCCAGTAGAGATTTCATGGCTATAACTGAATAAGGTAACATTAGTTTTACTAATTAAGTCTATTATTGATCACAATAAAAAAGTTAAAACATGTAACATTTCTTATTGGGCTCAACAATGTAAAGGTTATGTTCAGTAGAGATTTCATGGCTGTCCCCATAATGTTGGGGGAGGTTTCGTATTCCATTCCTGTGACCAGCTACTGGAAAGTATTTGGTAAGAAAAAATAAGTTAATGAATGTTCTAGTTGTTATGAGTGTTACTGCATCGAATAGAAATAGTTAATGTCCGGAATACTGTTAAGGTCCGCAATACTGATATCGATGAAACACACTGCTCTGGTCGTATGATATTTTGTTTGAGTTATTAGTAACATATTTTGGGCAACAGGGATGATGGGGCCACAGGGGAATACACCCACGCGGTCGTTGGCGACCGAATCGTCTAGTTATTAAATTGCTCTACATGCAATAGTATTCATATATATATATGCATGCAGATGGGAATAGAGCCATTCTAAAAACACAGATGAGAACTACAGCGGTCCGAAGACAGATATTCCACGTGGAGAGCGGTCAGCATATTTTTACGTAAAATGACATTTCTGACGTCACGGGGGCAAAGAATTTCTGTGCAGAATCTTTGACGCTGGGAAGTGGTTGCAATTTTGTATGGTGCAAAGCACTGAATAACGGGGTTAGGTAGAGAGTGAGGGTCACGAAGATGTGTTCCAGGCTGAAATGGGGGCAGGGAAGCAGAAGATACAAGATTTAATCAGGATCAGTTGTATGTTTCGCTAGAGCTAAACATGCATACCAGGTAGGCCTACAAATGAGAGACAAAATACAAAGTATAACTTATGGATATGTGGTGATTTTGGCCAAAGATCGCGGCAGGTGTCCTTGTTAAACACTCTAGTTTTACGGCCTTTGTTTTGGACGAAGCACGCGCTGCCTAGCAACGCTCTCCAACTCTCTTGCCCAGTAAGCTATAACAATGGTCTTACGTCATCTCCTTCGTTTTTCTCATGCTCTGGGGTATTATATATACTCTGGAGTATATATAATATATACTCTGGTTTTGGTCTGGGAAGTTGTCTCAGAGCAAGGCGAGAGAGACGACGGAGAGCTCGGCCATGAGCTCTACGTCCTCGATCCATGGCTAAGGCCCTCACGGGCCCCTGGGGACGACTTCAATAGGGGCCGAGTGGGGAAGACCTTGATGACTCGGGGGCGCACGCACTCTGGATCACCGGTCTCACACCCGGGATGGTGCGACACAGGCTCTGGCGGACTGTCGGGCTGTCCGGGGTTCCATCCCCCGAGGCGGACCGCGGCGAGCCGGCCTTACAGTTAACACCACGGTGATGATCTTGTATCTGAGTGGTGTCCGCATGTCTGGGCTCGCTGGGCGGGCTGCTACCTGGTTAACGTTCTAATGATAGAGTAAATACTGCGCCTGCAGTGACCCTCAGTGAGCGGACTATCCGCGAGGATCTGAAGATAGCGGGTGCGCGTCCGCAATGACCTGTGGTGAGAGGACTATCCTCGAGGATCCCGGATAGCGGACGACGTTAAAACTTTACATTGGTGCCGTGACCAGAATAAGTCCGACGGCGCTCCATTGCAGCCTAATGTTGCAGTGTTTTGCTCCCTCGTCCCTGGACCTCTTGCCTCCTCCGAAACACTTTTAGCAAAAATAATGAGCGAGAAAGAGAAAGATTAAGGTAGCCATATTGCGAACCGGACACGGTCGCAAGATGGCCGTGAGTCGCCCCAGTGTGACTCCGGCAATAGCCAGAGGCGTCCGGACGACCCCCCAGACCAGACCCAGTCTGTGGAGTCAACTCTGGCGTCTATGACTCCGTCTCCGGACGTAGAGTCGAGCCCTGCGGGGCCACAACAACCGTTGCCGACGAGGCCGAGCCTCGACGAGTTAGGCGCGATAGGCGGAGCTGGAAACGGCTTCACTCCGCGCCAGCCCTTGTCTGGACGACCTCATCGGCTGGCGCTCTTCCGCGGGACGTCTCCGGACATCCGGATTTCGAATGCCAGTCACCGCGGTCGGCCCCGGACAAATGGACCAACTGTTCCGGCTACCGACACCGGCTGGGTGGACTCCTTCGCGAGCTCCCGGCCTGGATGCTGGATGGTACGTACAGGGCGTGATAGATCAGCTCACTAATACCTTAGATGAGCTGGCTCCCTTGGGGCGCTATGACCGTGCCCGGTCGCCTCTTCAGAGACGACCAGATCGGCGGAACCGTTCACCCTCCCCGAACCCACCGAGCCTTTCGAAGGGCAATATCGGAGAGGGAGCAGCGGCTGATTTCCATCGCGCTTGAACAGTACAAGCGGAATCAGCCTGCTGCTTTGAGCGTCGATCTGGCGATCCCCTACAGTCCGGGGATGACTGGGCCAGTGGCCCCTCCCCCAGTTCTTCCAAGTCCGCAGACGCCGATGGTCTCAACCATGGGACCCGCGCCTGCTCCGCGACTTGAGGGCACCACGCTGGCCACCGCTTGACCGTTCCCACGGCTTGAGTGAATGCCACGTGGTCAGCCTATCCTGGCAGTCATGGTGATCCGGGAGCAAACTGGCAACCGGTGGTTTCGGCTCCCAGCTACACCAGTTATGTCGCCCCGTCTGGTTCCTATCCGTTAGGATCGACGGGAGTCCCGACCGCACCAAGTCAGGGTGGGCTACCTGTGGGTATGTACCCGGCGGCGAGCGCGAGCTTCCTGGCTCCCATGTCCGTGGCGTACGGATCTGCACCTGCGGACTCCGCCGCGGGAGTGGGTAGTGCTCGGCCCTTGCCGTCCTACACTGCCGACCCCGGAGCTGGATCCTCCAACCGGGCGCGCTCTACGCGCGACCGAAGGCCAGATCAGTCTTCCTGGCGGAAGAAGTTCAACGGGGATAACGCCGATCTGGAGGATTACTTACTCAAGGTATGGCGGATGGCGGTGTACGAAGGATGGACCCAGGAGGAAGCTGGGCATATCCTTTCGGGGAGCCTGGAAGGAAAGGTACCCGAGTTATGCAGTGTCTGCCGGTGGGGATGGCTACGTTCGGCAAGGTTGCCCAGCACGACGAACAGGCGGATGTTTGACCGACAGTTTAAAGCTCGACTCCGCCTACCGACTGAGTCCGACTGAGGTCGAGATGGACGAGAGTGATAGGGCTAAAACTGCCTTTGTTACCAAGAACGGGCTCTACCAATTTAAGGTAATGCCGTTCGGGCTCTGCAACGCCCCCGCGACGTTCGAGCGCCTCATGGAGATGGTCCTAAAAGAGTTCTTCTGGAAGCGATGTATGGTCTACATCGACGATGTCATCGTGTATGGCCGGTCGTTCAAGGAAACCCTCACCAACCTCCAGATGGTGCTCCATCGCATCCACGGAGCAGGCCTTGAATTGAGGCCCAGCAAGTGCGAGCTTTTCGCTGAGGCGATTCTATACTTGGGCTTCATGGTAACAGGCACCGGAGTTAGACCAGATCCCGCGAAGATCGAGGTCGTACAGAACTGGCCCCGGTCGTGTAACGTGGCGGACGTGAGGTCCTTTTTGGGCTTCGCGAGCTACCACCGCCGGTTCATTCGAGGCTTCGCGGAGATCGCGCGTCCCCTTACTATCCTCACGGAGAAAGGGCGCTGATTTTGTCTGGCAGGCTGAGCAGGCAATCGCCTTCGCGGACCTCCGGCAAGCTCTAGTAGCTGCCCCGGTGCTGCGGCACCCTCGTCCGGACTGCAAGTTCATCCTGGGCACTGACGCGAGTAACTCCTCGCTGTGGTAACCATGACCAAGCGGTTCCGACATTACTCGATGGGGCGCCATTTCTGGCTGCGGACTGATCACAGCTCGCTCCGGTGGCTCCTCAACTATAGTGAGGCCGATGGCTTGGTGGCCTGGTTGCTCGTCAAACTCCAGGAGTATGACATGCAGATTGAACACCGTGCCGGAAAGCTGCATGGCAACGCTGACGGACTGTCACGTTGTCATAAGTGCAAGAACCCTAACTGTGCTGGGATGACTCCATTCCACCGCGTTGGGGATTCTTGTTCAGACTCGGAATTGGACCTTCCGGGAAAGCCGCAGGCCGCCGCCCCCTCTAACAACACGGCGGCCCGAGCCACAAGAGTGTACCCCTGCGCGAGGACACGCCGTTACCTGCGATGGCGTCCCGCATTTGAACTGGAGGTGCGACTCAGCTCTAGCGAGTCTTCCTCGAGTCCGGCGGTGTACACCTCGTGGATACTCTCCGCGTCCTCGGGTGAGTCTGAGTACGAGCGGTCTTTGCCCCCTGTGGTGATGGCCACTGGTGCGCAGTCGGACGTATCAGATGAGGAGCCGGACTACTTGTGCGGCTACTCTCCGGCACAACTTGCTGCGAAGCAGAGAGCTGACAGTGCGCTGGCACTGGTTATAAAGGCCCTCGAGGCCGGCCAGAAACCCTTCAAGGATGAACGGAAGACCTACAGGGAGGAGACCCAGTCTCTTATCTCCCAGTGGGAATGGCTCGCCTTGAGGGACGGCCTCTTGTACCGGCGCTATGAGCCACCGAGCCCGCTGCCCCCTATTTGGCAGTTGGTGCTTCCGGCGGAGCTGCCCAAAGAAGCTGATGTCTGCCGTTCGTCCGCGTGACTCGTTCGGCACTCCGGACGCTTCCAGATGACGCATTTCGGTGTGTTATCAACCGTGAGCCACTACTGTAATGTTGTTTATAGTAGAATAAGGTTTCTAACGGCAGGAAACCATTTAACCATTATTTTTAATGGACCGGCTGTTAAGTCCGCGCGTGTGGACCAGCCGCGGCAGCGGGTAATGCTCATTTTCGTCCGGATCGCACCTTACAAAACACGGTCCAGCCGGAACGACCGGAACCCCGGCCTCCTTCTAAGAAGGGGGTCGTATTCTACATGCGCAGCATACTTTGTGGTTTCTAATCCCTATCATTACCATCGGATAAGGTCAATATGCCATGATATGGTGACTGTCTGGATCTGGACTTCGTCCGCGGGCAGTTCCGGACGAGCGCCGGCTATTGATTCCATCATGTTTGAGATTCTCTAGATTGGGTGCCGGCATGAAGGGTTCGCCCCCTAACCATTGAGGTTATGGACCTGCCGGCACCGCGTGTAAATCTATTGGATCCGCGCTCCGGTGGTCGTTGTATGGGCTCTGGTCTTGACCGCGGCATTGCTCTGTGGCTTTATTGTACGTTGGGGTTGCTAGTGGGCGCGTCATGATCGCCCACATGGCGCTCAATTGTCTTTAGGGCTACCATGGGCATGCTCGATCGCCTTGTAAGCGTACCAGCGGCTATGGGGAGTGTTTGTATTTATTTATCCATCTCATGTTATTAGTTACTGAGTGGATTATAAAAACCACAAGTATGTGTGCATTCCGTGGAAACGCTATTCTTACTCATTTGATCATACATTGAGATAAGTTTAGTGTTATATCTTTTTCCTAATGCAATAAAGAGTTAGAAATCGGGAGATTTCTGCTTTCGTTAGAGGGGTGTAGGAGATTGTGTGCTGTGTATCAAAAGCTTGTTAGCCGTGATCTATGAAAAAGTAGGCGAACGGTGGTGAATTTATTTTCATTACTGTTTGAGCGGTGGTAAATTTATTTTTATCGCTGCTGATAGGTGGACATAATCGTAACATTCACAAGTAGATCGACTTTTGATACATTGCATACAATCTTTATCCTGCTGGGGTGATTAATTTCACGTCATTTACCGCCAGTGCGGCAGCTATAGCTAACGACTGATTTTAATTACTGTATGTGATAGCGGGATCCCCCGGGATGGCCTGTATTTAGGTCACCTGTATACATGGCATGATGAGGAGTCACAGGGGGGAAATGTGTGTATATGTATGAGCCTGCAGAGAAAAAGTAATTTGTTTGTCAGCCTGTATCGATCAATGCTAAAAATAGACGTTTCCACGGAGACGCGTTATACTGCTGTGCGTGCAGAATAACTGTCAGCATTGATGCTGTAAAAACAATGTAAGCGGCAATCGCTGGTCATTCGAGCACTTGGCACTGTGGAGACAGATCTGCGGATCTGACTCCCAGTGTCTATGCATTAACAGCGCTTGAATACGGCTGAACACAGTAGCGGGAAAGGCAAGGGAGGGAAGGAGCCTCCGGACAGTGACTGCAAATTCCTGTCTGGAGATGAGTCCCTTGAGAGCGATAATTCACTTTCGGGACGATCGGGCTCTGAAGATGATGGCCGTGAGGCCGTCTCCGAGGGCCCAGACACGGGTTCCAAGGAATCCGACTCCAGCAGCAATGTCGAGAGTGTTGTCGACAGGCAGGAACACGTTGTAGAGAGCAACTTGGCTGCTATAGATGCCGAGAAGCTCCTCGATCCGTCTTCGCTTCCAGACGTGGAGGTGTTGATGGACTACAGCGAGGGGGGGCCTGCTGGTGTAGACATCGAGTTGCATCCGCTCGCGGAGATGCTGGCATCTCTTGGCGCGGATGAGAGTTCTCGTCCGGAAACCCGTCCGGATGACTGCGGTCATCCGGATACTGCACCCGACGAGAACCCCTCGAAGTCCGCACCTGCAGAGTCTGGTCTGCCTGTTGAGGGTAAGTCTGCGAGCTGGTCAGGCCAGGTTGATGCGGAATAGGCCGCATCCCAGGTCCCGCCGGAGTCGCAGCCACCCGGCTCGGAGAAGACCGCGGATGAGGATGACGGGTTTATATCGCCCGTCTCTAAGCACACCCGCATTCGAGCCCGGAAGATTGCCGAGAAGCAGTGGGAGGCCCAAATGAAACTGGAGGCCTCTAACCGTGGGCAATCTGAGTTCGGACCCAACAAGTGTACGGACTGATCCGCACGTAAGAAGAAGAGGAAACACCGGAAACGCTCGAAGCCTTCGGGTTCGCGTAGTGGTGCTCCTCCACCTGGGTCCGGACCTGAGTCTGGAGGATCCAAGGTGCCACCACCTAAGAAGGATGGCGCCGGAGGGTCCTCCGCCAAGTCCGGACGTACTAAAGTGCCAAATCCTTCGGGAGGCAGTGCGGACGGTACTTCCGCAAAGTCCGATCAAGGTGCGGGAGGTTCCAGTAAAGGGCCGCCCTCCGGGGGACCAAAAGGAACCTCCTCCGGCAAGTTCTCCGGTAAACGTAAACTGTCCAGAGCTGCCGAGTGCGGATCGTCGCCAGTAGACGCGGGCCGCCACATGCCACAGAAAGGAGATCTCCGGCTGGAGCTTCTCCAGAGGCAAGCGGAATTGGACGGGGCCACGGACATGTCCACGGCAGCGTTGAAGGCTGGGTGGCAGGCTTTCTGTGAACAACAACGGAAGGCCGCCGCTCAACGCGCGAAGAGTGTGCTTAGCCGAACTAGGTCGAAGTCTCGTTCGGGGGAATCATCACGCCAACGGTCCTCCTCAGAGCAGCCACTTCTCAAGAGGCTGTGGGCTGAGATGGGCCCCGAACTCCCTGGTGTGTGGCAGGGCATTCTGTTTCTTCTGCGGTATGGCAGGGATGCGTACTCCCGACGCTCGTTGGAGGCGGGTGCGACGGCTGACACGCCTATTACCAGGCCTCGTCCACTGACGGACGAGGAGCGTGTCGGGCTGCCACCCGTGACAGACAACGGGGTTATATGCCCATTCTGTCCGGAGTCCCTGGACGGGTATGAAGACCCTCATAATGCCCTCAACTGTGATCGTAGGTACCCTTCCTATGACCATTTCAGCCGGCATATTGCGGGTTATCATTACCCCTGGGTGAAGCTGTTTTTCTGTAGACAGTGCTTCGCACGTGGCCCTCGGGAGAGATACTTCCCCAGTTTAGAGGCCTTGAACGCTCACCGCGCGGGTGCACACCGCGGTGAGGGACTTCACACCGAAGGTGATGAAGCGGGTCCTGTATTCAATTATGGATACATTGCACCTTGGGTGGCGCCGGTTATGACCACGTCAGGATCGGCGAAGAACCATATCTTCCGGACCGTGGCGCTCCGGACAACGCGTCATGGACGATAGTTGGAGAGAGTCTGGCATTGTGTCGGTGGGCTTGAGCTACGCAGCTTGCCTTATTGTAACCATGGGCCAGAACCCGGCGGAGTACGCGACGGCAGCAGACACCGTCCGGACAGCAGCAGAGGCTGTCCCTCAGCCACCGGAAGTCCGACCAGAGGAAGAACAGACCCGGATTACCACGGTCGTGTCAGAGATGCCGCATATTGCGGCCCGGACACGTGTGGCCTCCCCTAAGCCACGCAGCACCCCCTCAAAGACCAAGGGGAAGAGCTCGTCCTCCGGAACTGCTCCGAACCGGACGAACCCTCTTCGGTCTCCGGGTGCCTTGTCGGCGGAGGAATTTCCGGCTTCGCTGGAAGTGACGGTCCCTGGAGGCCCGTCAGAGAGACGTGTGGTGGTGGACACCACCGCCTCCTCGAGCTCCACGGCAGTGGTCAGACCTAAGACCCCCTGTGAGGCTCCCTCTAAAGCGAGTGGATCCGGACGTGCGCCACCACTTTCGAGGTCAATGTCCACGTCCTCTATACCGATTGAAGGGACGTCCGCGGGTTAGCAAAGCATTGCCTCCCTCAACATGGACCCCCTCAATCCGGTAGAAGATGTGTTCCAACAGTACGATTCCACCACTGCCACAGTCTGCGGGCCAGGCGGTCGGCCATCACCGAGATGGTCAGGAGCATATACCGTTGGATCCAGCGCTGGCCAACCTGCCGGTACCCCGAGCAGGTCTGCCTATTACCCTTGGTGACAAGGTGTATATGACAGAGGCACTCGTTGCGGATATCAGAGTGGATACCGGGATCATTGGGAAGAACTTTCTCCCGATCCACCGGGTGATCGCCAACTTCAGTGCCAGCGAACTCCGGATGGGAGAGGACACACACTTCCTCTTCCAGGCGGGTCCCACCCGTTCATTCCAACTGCGGGTGGTGCGCACAACCACTGTGCTACCTATGAGTGAGATGATCATTGAGGCGAGGCCGCATCACCCATGCATGCCCTTCATGGTCGTCCGTGTATAATGCAACCCGTGAGTAATTTTGATAGTCGTCCGTGTATAATGCAACCCGTGAGTAATTTCGCCCGGGAAACGGGGCTAGCACTGGGTGGTCAAGTCCGACGCCCATGCGGTGCCTATTCTCGTGGTGAATCCCACTGATGCTCCGGTTGTACTGCGTCGCGGTTGTGTGGCAGCCATCGCCACACTCGCGGCGTCAAGCTGGTTTATCCCCAATGATCCTGTTTGTCGCGCAGCTTACGCGCAAGCAGCCGCCGGAGATGATCCATTCACCCTGCCGGACCATTTGGAATCTCGTGCTCCGAAGGACCGGCTGGATGAAGATCAGCGTCAAGCTCTCCGCAAACTGCTCTGGCAGTATGCGGATGTGTTTATGAGTCCTGGTGATGTGGCTGGCAAGACAGACGTGGCCAAACACCGCATCGACCTCCTGGACGAGCGTCCGATCAAACAGTGTCTACGACGAGCAGCTATAGTGCACCAAGAGGTCATTGACCAGGAGGTGCAGAAGATGCTCGAGCTAGACATCATCAAACCCAGTGATAACCCTTGGGCGAGTCCTGTGGTTATGGTGAAGAAGAAGGACGGCTCATTGACCAGGAGGTGCAGAAGATGCTCGAGCTAGACATCATCAAACCCAGTGATAACCCTTGGGCGAGTCCTGTGATGACCCTTGGGCAACCCTGTGATAACCCAGTGATAACCCTTCGGCGAGTCCTGTGGTTATGGTGAAGAAGAAGGACGGCTCATTGACCAGGAGGTGCAGAAGATGCTCGAGCTAGACATCATCAAACCCAGTGATAACCCTTGGGCGAGTCCTGTGGTTATGGTGAAGAAGAAGGACGGCTCATGGAGGTTCTGCGTGGACTATCGTAAACTCAACGATGCCACGCGGAAGGACTCATATCCTCTCCCACACATCGAGGACACCCTTGATGCCCTGGCCAGATCGCACTACTTCTGTGCTCTGGATTTGGCCTTCGGGTATTGGCATGTCCAGATGGACGAGAGTGATAGGGCGAAAACTGTCTTTGTTACCAAGAACGAGCTCTACCAATTTAAGGTAATGTCAGTCGAGCTCTGCAACGCCCCCGCGACGTTTGAGCGCCTCATGGAGATGGTCCTAAAAGGGTTCCTCTGGAAGCAATGTATGGTCTACATCGACGATGTCGTTGTGTATGGCTGGTCATTCGAGGAAACCTTCGCCAACCTCCAGATGGTGCTCCATCACTCCATCGTCCAGCAAGTGTGAACTCTTCGCCGAACAGATTTTATACTAGGGCTTCATGATAACAGGCACCGGAGTTAGACCAGACCCCGCGAAGATCGAGGACTACAACACTGGCCCTGGCCTTGTAACGTGGCGGACGTGAGGTCCTTTCTGGGCTTCGCGAGCTACCACTGCCAGTTTATTCGATGCTTCGTGGAGATTGCACGCCCCCTTACCCTCCTCACAGAAAAGAGCGCCGATTCAGTATGAGGACCAGAGCAGGCAATCGCCTTCTCGGACCTCCACCAAGCTTTGGTGGCCGCCCCGGTGCTGGGGCACCCCTGTCCAGATTGTGAGTTCATCCTGGACACTGACGCGAGTAATTTTGCACTCGGCGGTGTCCTCTCACAGATCGTGGGCGGGCAGGAGTGTGTAGTGGCTTATACGAGTGTGGCTCTCAGCCGCTCTCAAATGAACTACTGCACGACTCACTGTGAGCTCCTCGCGGTGATAGCCATGACCAAGCGGTTCTGGCATTACTTGTTGGGGCGGCACTGCTGGTTGCAGACTGATCACAGTTCGCTCTGGTGGCTCCTCAACTATTGTGAATCCGACGGCTTGGTGGCCCGGTGGCTCGTCAAACTCCAGGAGTATGACATGCAGATTGAGCACCGCACCGGAAAGCTGCACGACAACGCTGACGGACTGTCACGTTGTCATAAGTGCGAGAACCCCGTCTGTGCATGAATGACTCCATTCCAGCACGTTGGGGATTCTTCCTCAGACTCGGAACCTTCCGGGAAGACTGCAGGCCACCGCCCCCTTTAACAACACGGCGGCCCGAGCCACAGGAGTCCACCCCCGCGCGAGGACACGCCGTCACCGGCGATGGTGTCCCACATTTGAACCGGAGGTGCGGCTCAGCTCTAGCGAGTTTTCCTCGAGTCTGGCGGTGTACTCCTCGTGGGTGCCCTCCGCGTTCTCAGGTGAGTCTGAGTACGAGCGGTCCTTGCCCCCTGTGGTGATGGCCGCTGGTATGCAGCCGGACGTAACGGATGAGGAGCCGAACTACTTGGGCGGCTACTCTCTGGCACAACTGGCTGTGAAGCAGAGAGCTGATAGTGCTCTGGCACGTGTTATAAAGGCCCTTGAGGCCGGCCAGAAGCCCTCCAAGGCTGAGCGGAAGACCTACAGGGAGGAGACACAGTTTTTAGTCTCCCAGTGGGAACGTCTCGCCTTGAGGGATGGCCTCTTGTACCGGCGCTATGAGCCACCGAGCCCACTGCCTCTGATTTGGCAGTTGGTACTTCCGGCGGAGCTACGCAAAGAAGTGCTCCATCAGTTGCACGACCTCCGGGTAACCGGTCACTTGGGAATCCGGAGGACTGTCCATCGGCTGCAACAGCGCTTTCACTGGCCTGGTAGCGGATTGTCCAGCGGACTATTTTATGTCCAGCGGACCGGTGCGGCGACAAACTGTGGACGAGGTAGCTAGGTTGCTGGTGAATAGGTGGGTGGTTTACCATGGTGTACCTAAGCAGGTGCATTGGGATCAGGGCACACAATTTGAGAGCAACCTGTTCCGGAACCTGGCACAGATGCTAGGGAGTACCAAGGTCCGGACCACCCCTTACAGGCCCCAGTCTGAAGGACAGGTCGAACTATTTAATCGATCTATCCTGAATATGCTGGCGGCCTTTGTAAATGATTGTGCGAATGATTGGGATGACCACCTCCCGTATGTCTTGATGGCGTACAGGTCGTCGGTCCACTCTTCGACTGGAGTAACTCCGCACGCGATGTTGTATGGCCGGGAGCTCAATCTGCCTGTAGATATTATGTATCCAACCATGGCGGAAACCGGTCCGGCACCTCAGTGCGGTCCGGAGTACGAGAGTGGGTTCGCCGCGCCCTGGCAAATGCCCATGACTTCGCGCGAGCGCACCTGGACAAGTCTGCTTTCCAGCAGAAGCGTGGCTATGACGCCCATGCTAAGGGTGGGCCCGCTTTTGCAGAAGGGGACAAGGTGCATTATTACTATCCACCGGCTAAGCAAGGAAATAAGTTTGCAAAGCCGTGGATCAGCCCGTTCACCGTACTGAAGCAGGTGACAGAGGTGGACTACTGGATACGTCGGGATTCCAATCTGGACAAGGTACTGGTGGTCCATATTGACAACCTGAAGAAGTACGAGGGCCCGCTCGTCATGGATCCGCTCATACAGGATGCGGAGTCGGATGATGTTCCACTTTTGGACACTTCTGGTCAGCATCCGCGGACGCCGGACGAGCGTGTGTGCCGTATGGTGGGTCTTCAGATGCTTCAGATGGAAGTCCGGATGACACTACACCTATTCTTGGTGATCCGCAGGTTCCCCCAATACCTCCTGGACCTGCGGTTGATGGACGGCCACACTGGAAACCCCGTGTGCCGTCCCGATAAGGGTGGAACTAACGTTCCGCTCATGCGGATGCGTCTACGGTATCCATCTATCACACCAGGGATGGACTTTAGGCTTTATTCTGTGAGTGGTCACATTGTGGCTATATCCGGATGGCCTATGTGGCTATCTCCGGATCTCCAAGCTGCGTTGGCGGCCGGCTTGCAAAGTTTCTGCGATAGGCAGCAGAAACAGGCAGCCGAACGCGCGAAGAGCATGCCTGGCCACACCGCTCGGGTCCGACGCGCCGGCGGTGCTACCTTCGTGGCCCACGGGAGAGATACATCCCCAGTTTGGAGGCCTTGAACGCTCACCGCTCGGGTGTACACCGTGTAAGGGACTTCACATTAAAGTTGATGAAGTGGGGCCTGTATTTAATTATGGTTGCATTCTACCTCAGGTGGCGCCGGTCATGACCACGTCAGGATCGGCAAAGAACCGTATCTTCCACTACAGTTCATGGCGCTTTGCACAGCGCATCATGGACGATAGTTGTAAAGAGTCTGGTATCGTGTCAGCAGGACCGGAATATGTCGGCAGCACATGACCGGCAGGCTTTCGAAGAAGGTAAAGCCGCTGCTCGAGTCGTTGAGTCCGATCAGGTCTGCGTCACCCCCGAGGTTGCCGCTGAACTGCATAGGCTGGTGGCTGAGAATGAGAGGCTACGGCATCATTCAGACGAAGCCGAGGCCGCTCAGACTCGCCTGCACCAAGGTGTTGATGACCCGATTTCGACCGCCTTGGCGCAGTTTATTGCATAGCGGGCGGATGCAACTCCGGAGCTTCCCCTCTACCCCATTCTAGTCAAGAAATGGGGAGAGCGCATGATCGGTCCACAGGGCACCCGCGATGCGGTAGAGATGTTCGTAGCCGTAGCAGCTCTCAGTGCAACAAATCTACCGGCCTCTTTTCTGTTGGTTCCGACAGGGCCGGGCACGCAGGGTACTCCTTCTAAACCCCTGCAACCGCCGCCTGACCTGCCTCGTCTGCCCGTGCAGCCGGAGTTTCGACTCCCGGCTCCGCTTGTGAAGCGTCCTGCTCCGGAGCGTGGGGAAGGGCGGGACGCACGAGCAGCCGATGGAAGAAGAGGAAGGCTAATTATGGTTACATTCCACCTCAGGTGGCGCCGGTCATGACCACGTCAGGATCGGCAAAGAACCGTATCTTCCACTACAGTCCATGGCGCTTTGCACAGCGCATCATGGACGATAGTTGTAAAGAGTCTGGTATCGTGTCAGCAGGACCGGAATATGTTGGCAGCACATGACCGGCAGGCTTTCGAAGAAGGTAAAGCCGCTGCTCGAGTCGTTGAGTCCGATCAGGTCTCCGTCACCCCCGAGGTTGCCGCTGAACTGCATAGGCTGGTGGCTGAGAATGAGAGGCTACGGCATCATTCAGACGAAGCCGAGGCCGCTCAGACTCGCCTGCACCAAGGTGTTGATGACCCGATTTCGACCGCCTTGGCGCAGTTTATTGCATAGCGGGCGGATGCAACTCCGGAGCTTCCCCTCTACCCCATTCTAGTCAAGAAATGGGGAGAGCGCATGATCGGTCCACAGGGCACCCGCGATGCGGTAGAGATGTTCGTAGCCGTAGCAGCTCTCAGTGCAACAAATCTACAGGCCTCTTTTCTGTTGGTTCCGACAGGGCCGGGCACGCAGGGTACTCCTTCTAAACCCCTGCAACCGCCGCCTGACCTGCCTCGTCTGCCCGTGCAGCCGGAGTTTCGACTCCCGGCTCCGCTTGTGAAGCGTCCTGCTCCGGAGCGTGGGGAAGGGCAGGACGCACGAGCAGCCGATGGAAGAAGAGGAAGGCTAATGTAGCCTCGTCGGTGCGGAGACGCGGCGACGTGCAAGAAGGGCGGCACGCACGAGCAGCCGATGGAAGAAGAGGAAGGCTCATGTAGCCTCTTACCGCGGCTCTGCACTGCCTCGGACTCGCTCCGCGGGTCTGAGGGGCCGGCCGGCCGGGTAGTACCCCTTTTAGAGGTACTACCACTTTTGGTCACTCGGTGTGTCGTTTTACAAAATTTCTAAATTTAAAGGTTAACCTTAAAGATCTTCCAAAGACTCAACACACCATCCCTTTCGGCGGATGACCAAGGTCATCATCCTTTTTGGACTACCTCAGTCAAAATTTTAGCTGGTCTATTAGGGTTTATTCTAAATTCTAGAGCGTGTTACACCTTACTTCGTAAGTCTGGGGGTCGTTCCCCATTCTTCCAAAACGGACCCTTAAGGTCTGAGTCTTCTGCGCTGTGACTTCCGGGTATTGCTCACCTGGCTTCCTTCTGGTTCCACCATGCGATGCTTGCATCGTGTCTCGCAGGCTTTTGGGCGCAGGCGGAGCATGTTGGGGACCAACATTGTAAGAAGGGGGTAATGTGGCGATTTTGCTCAAAGATCGCAGCAGGTGATTCTTTCTAAATACGCTTGCTTCTGGCCTTTGTTTTTTTCGACGCCTTATGTCAATTCCGTCGTTTCTCGTGCTTCAGGGACTATATATACTCTGGAGCCGTTTTGTTTAGTGAAGTTGTCTCAGAGCTGAGCAAGATGAGAGAACGACGGAGGGCTCGGCCATGAGCTCTACGTCCTCGCTCTCTGGCTAAGGCCCTCTCGGGCCCCTGAGGACAATTTCTATAGGGGGCCCAGGTGGGGCAGATCTTGATGACTCATGGGCTCACGTCCTCTGGATCACCAGTCTCCCACCTGGGATGGTGCAAAACACAGGCTCTGGCGGACCGTCGGGCTGTCCGGGGTTCCACCCTCACGGCGGACCGCGGCGAGCCGGCCTTATAGTTAACACCACGGTGATGATCCTGTATCTGAGTGGTGTCCGCATGTCTGGGCTCACTGGGTGGGCTGCTACCTGGTTAACGTTCTGATGATAAAATAGGCACTGCACCCACAGTGACCCTCGGTGAGCAGACTATCCACGAGGATCCGAGGATAGTGGGTGTGCGTCCGCCGTGACCCGTGGTGAGAGGACTATCCTCGAGGATCCCGGATAGCGGACGATGTTAAAACTTTACAACAATATCAACCTATATTTACTTCATATGCATTACCAATACATAACAGGAACTACCGACCTCCGAGTAAATATTTTCCGGTGAACTCAGTTCGTATGTGGGCTGACTTCTCACCAATTCGGTTGGTTTGGGCGTGGGTTCGATCCCCGGCCTCGGCAGTATGTAAGATAATATGTGGTCACCTAACCGGCACAAAAACATCATAAAGGTACATAGATCGAATCTTTTGAAACAAAAATCTCAAATCTGATCAGCCAGCTTTTGAGAAAATGACCGCCAAAGTCCAAAATTGGCCATTTTTCGTCAAAAATAGCCGCCATTTTGAGAAAATGCGAAAATAAAAAAACTAAAAAAATAACGTCATCTTGAAATATATTTAGGCATTTTTGTGCAAAATTTCAGGAAAATTCGACTGTAAACTTTAAAGATAAAAATGTGGACGGACGGATGATGGACGCAACGCACGGCAATAGGTTATCGGACCAAAGGTCCGCAAACCTAAAATGCGGACAAACGTACGGACGGACGACCGTACGCTCCACCATACGATGGACATGCGACGCTCCACCGTACGTTGGACATGGGTTGCTCCTGCATATGATGGACATGCGACACTCCATTGCACGATGGACATGCGACGCTCCACCATACATAGACATGGGTCGCTCCACCGTACGATGGACATGCAATGCCCCACTGTGCGATGGACATGGGTCACTCCTCCGTACGATGGAGATGCGACGCTTCACCGTAGGAAGGACATGCGACGCTCCACCATACGATGGACACGGGACGCTCCACTGTATGATGGACATGCGACGTTCTACCGTGGGAAGGACATGTAACGCTCAACCGTATGATGGACATGCCACGCTCCACCATACGCTCCACCCTATGCTCCAATGTATGACGGACATGCGACACTAAACCATATGATGGACATGGGACGCTCCAACGTATGATGGACATGCGACACTCGACTGTACATTGGACATGCGACGCTCCACCGTACGATGGACATGCGAAGCTCGACTGTAGGAAGGACATGTGACGCTCCACCGTTCGATGGACATGCGACGTTTCACCGTATAATAATAATAATAATAATAATAATAATAATAATAATCAGATTTATTTAACGACGAAAGATAGGCAATTATGCCTGTCTTCCCCATCCCCCGTCGAGTGACAATTTTGAAGTTGGAAAGCACATTCGAATGGAGAAACCTTTGCAGTGCCAGGATGAAAACTCCACCTACTTTGTGAAGGTGACAGGGATCGATGGACATGGGACACTCCACCGAACGATGGACATGCGATGCTCGACCGTAGGAAGGACATGCGATGCACCACTGTACAATGGACATGCGACGCTCCACCGTATGATGGACATGGGTCGCTCCAACGTACGCTCCACCGTACGATGGACATGCGACGCTCCATCGTTCGATGGAGATGTGACGCTCCACCGGACGATGGACATGGGACGCTCCACCGTACGATGGATATGCGACGCTCCACCGTTCGAAGGACATGGGACGCTCTACCGTATGATGGACATGCGACGCTCCACCGTATGATGGACATGGAGCGCTCCACCGCACGATGGACATGCAAAGCTCGACCGTAGGAAGGACATGCGACACTCCACCATAGGAAGGACATGCGATGCACCACCATAGGAAGGACATGCGACTCTCAACCGTAGGAAGGACATGTGACGCTCCACTGTTCGATGGACATGCGATGCTTCACCGTATGATGGACATGCGATGCTCCACGTATGATGGACATGCGAAGCTTGACTGTAGGAAGGACATGCGGTGCACGACTGTAGTGAGGACATGTGACGCTCCACCTTTTGATGGACTTGCGACGCTTCACTGTATGATGGACATGCGATGCTCCCCATAAGATGGACATGCGAAGCTCGACCATAGGAAGGATATGCGAAGTTCCACCGTAGGAACGACAGGCAACGCTCGACTGAAAAAAGGACATGTGATGCTCCACCGTTCGATGGACATGCGACGCTCCACCGTACGATGGCCATGGGACGCTCCACCTTTCGATGGACATGTGACGCCCCACCGTACGATGGACATGCGACGCTCGACTGTACATTGGACATGCGACGCTCCACCGTACGATGGACATGGGACGCTCCACCGTACGATGGACATGCGATGCTCGACCGTAGGAATGACATGTGACGCTCCACCGTACGATGGACATGTGACGCTCCACCGTACAATGGACATGCGACACTCGGCTGTACATTGGACATGCGACGCTCCACCGTACAATGGACATGCGACGTTCCACCGTTCGATGGACCTTTCGACGCTTCACTGTATGAAGGACAAGGTCCACCATATGATGGACATGCGTCGCTTCACTGTATGATGGACAAGGGACGCTCAACCGTATGACGCATATGCAACGCTCGACCATAGGAGTGACATGCGACACTCAACCGTACGATGGACATGCGACGCCCCACGGTTCGATGGACATACGATGCTCTACCGTAGGATGAGCCATGATAGCTCAATTGGTTAAGGCGTCAGGGTTGAGTGCGGGAGGTACCGGGTTCAATCCTTGGCGCCGGCGCTGAAAGACTTTCATTGGGGGATCTGTTTCACCCATCAGTAAAATGGGTACCTGGCTATAAACAGAGATGGCAATGTGTATGAATACTGTATGTGCACCAGAGATGGTTGCCTAAGTCACAGCTCGGTGTGTCGTTTTACAAAATTTCTAAATTTAAAGGTTAACCTTAAAGATCTTCCAAAGACTCAACACACCATCTCTTTCGGCGGATGACCAAGGTCATCATCCTTTTTGGACTACCTCAGTCAAAATTTTAGCTGGTCTATTAGGGTTTATTCTAAATTCTAGAGCGTGTTACAGCTTACTTCGTAAGTCTGGGGGTCGTTCCCCATTCTTCCAAAACGGACCCTTAAGGTCTGAGTCTTCTGCGCTGTGACTTCCGGGTATTGCTCACCTTGCTTCCTTCTGGTTCCACCATGCGATGCTTGCATCGTGTCTCGCAGGCTTTTGGGCGCAGGCGGAGCATGTTGGGGACCAACATTGTAAGAAGGGGGTAATGTGGCGATTTTGCTCAAAGATCGCAGCAGGTGATTCTTTCTAAATACGCTTGCTTCTGGCCTTTGTTTTTTTCGACGCCTTATGTCAATTCCGTCGTTTCTCGTGCTTCAGGGACTATATATACTCTGGAGCCGTTTTGTTTAGTGAAGTTGTCTCAGAGCTGAGCAAGATGAGAGAACGAGGGCTCGGCCATGAGCTCTACGTCCTCGCTCTCTGGCTAAGGCCCTCTCGGGCCCCTGAGGACAATTTCTATAGGGGGCCCAGGTGGGGCAGATCTTGATGACTCATGGGCTCACGTCCTCTGGATCACCAGTCTCCCACCTGGGATGGTGCAAAACACAGGCTCTGGCGGACCGTCGGGCTGTCCGGGGTTCCACCCTCACGGCGGACCGCGGCGAGCCAGCCTTATAGTTAACACCACGGTGATGATCCTGTATCTGAGTGGTGTCCGCATGTCTGGGCTCACTGGGTGGGCTGCTACCTGGTTAACGTTCTGATGATAAAATAGGCACTGCACCCGCAGTGACCCTCGGTGATCAGACTATCCACGAGGATCCGAGGATAGTGGGTGTGCGTCCGCCGTGACCCGTGGTGAGAGGACTATCCTCGAGGATCCCGGATAGCGGACGATGTTAAAACTTTACAACAATATCAACATATATTTACTTCATATGCATTACCAATACATAACAGGAACTACCGACCTCCGAGTAAATATTTTCCGGTGAACTCAGTTCGTATGTGGGCTGACTTCTCACCAATTCGGTTGGTTTGGGCGTGGGTTCGATCCCCGGCCTCGGCAGTATGTAAGATAATATGTGGTCACCTAACCGGCACAAAAACATCATAAAGGTACATAGATCGAATCTTTTGAAACAAAAATCTCAAATCTGATCAGCCAGCTTTTGAGAAAATGACCGCCAAAGTCCAAAATTGGCCATTTTTCGTCAAAAATAGCCGCCATTTTGAGAAAATGCGAAAATAAAAAAACTAAAAAAATAACGTCATCTTGAAATATATTTAGGCATTTTTGTGCAAAATTTCAGGAAAATTCGACTGTAAACTTTAAAGATAAAAATGTGGACGGACGGATGATGGACGCAACGCACGGCAATAGGTTATCGGACCAAAGGTCCGCAAACCTAAAATGCGGACAAACGTACGGACGGACGACCGTACGCTCCACCATACGATGGACATGCGACGCTCCACCGTACGTTGGACATGGGTTGCTCCTGCATATGATGGACATGCGACACTCCATTGCACGATGGACATGCGACGCTCCACCATACATAGACATGGGTCGCTCCACCGTACGATGGACATGCAATGCCCCACTGTGCGATGGACATGGGTCACTCCACCGTACGATGGAGATGCGACGCTTCACCGTAGGAAGGACATGCGACGCTCCACCATACGATGGACACGGGACGCTCCACTGTATGATGGACATGCGACGTTCTACCGTGGGAAGGACATGTAACGCTCAACCGTATGATGGACATGCCACGCTCCACCATACGCTCCACCGTATGCTCCAATGTATGACGGACATGCGACGCTAAACCATATGATGGACATGGGACGCTCCAACGTATGATGGACATGCGACACTCGACTGTACATTGGACATGCGACGCTCCACCGTACGATGGACATGCGAAGCTCGACTGTAGGAAGGACATGTGACGCTCCACCGTTCGATGGACATGCGACGTTTCACCGTATAATAATAATAATAATAACAATAATAATAATAATCAGATTTATTTAACGACGAAAGATAGGCAATTATGCCTGTCTTCCCCATCCCCCGTCGAGTGACAATTTTGAAGTTGGAAAGCACATTCGAATGGAGAAACCTTTGCAGTGCCAGGATGAAAACTCCACCTACTTTGTGAAGGTGACAGGGATCGAACCCGCGTCACCTACCGCCTCTGAGCTTCGTTGCTTCAAAAGCCAACAGTCCAATCCACTCGGCCACAGAGGCGGTTTTGATGGACATGCGACGCTCCGCCGTACGATGGACATGCGACGCTTCACTGTATGATGGACAAGAGACTCTTCACCGTACGACGCACATGCGATGCTCGACCGTAGGAATGACATGCGACGCTCCACCGTACGATGGACATGCGACGCTCCATCGTACGATGGACATGCGACGCTCGAGTGTACATTGGACATGCGACGCTTCACCGTATGATGGACATGCAACGCTCCACTGTACGATGGACATGCGACGCTTCACCGTATGATGAACATGGGACGCTCCATCGTACGATGGACATGCGACGCTCGACTGTACATTGGACATGCGACGCTCCACCATACGAGTCACAGCTGTATGCCTCCCGGGAGGTTGAAAATGTGTCGGAATGAACAGGTCTGCCAGGGGTAATAATTGTAAAGCGCTTTGAGCATGTTGTACATGGAAAAGCGCTATATAAAAGCTTGCAATTATTATTAATTATTACTGTACGATGGACATGCGATGCTCCACTGTACGATGGACATGCGAAGCTCCACCGTAGGAAGGACATGCGATGCTCCACCATAGGAAGGACATGCGATGCTCGACCATAGAAAGGACATGCGACGCTTCACCGTATGATGGACATGCAACGCTCCACTGTACGATGGACATGCGACACTTCACCATTCGATGAACAAGTGACGCTCCACCGTACAACGGATATGCGACGCTCGACTGTGCATTGGACATGCGACGCTCCACCATACGATGGACATGGGACACTCCACCAAACGATGGACATGCGACGCTCGACCGTAGGAAGGACATGCGATGCACCACTGTACAATGGACATGCGACGCTCCACCGTACGATGGACATGGGACACTCCACCGAACGATGGACATGCGATGCTCGACCGTAGGAAGGACATGCGATGCACCACTGTACAATGGACATGCGACGCTCCACCGTATGATGGACATGGGTCGCTCCACCGTACGCTCCACCGTACGATGGACATGCGACGCTCCATCGTTCGATGGAGATGTGACGCTCCACCGGACGATGTACATGGGACGCTCCACCGTACGATGGATATGCGACGCTCCACCGTTCGAAGGACATGGGACGCTCTACCGTATGATGGACATGCGACGCTCCACCGTATGATGGACATGGAGCGCTCCACCGCACGATGGACATGCAAAGCTCGACCGTAGGAAGGACATGCGACACTCCACCATAGGAAGGACATGCGATGCTCCACCATAGGAAGGACATGCGACTCTCGACCGTAGGAAGGAAATGTGACGCTCCACTGTTCAATGGACATGCGATGCTTCACCGTATGATGGACATGCGATGCTCCACGTATGATGGACATGCGAAGCTTGACTGTAGGAAGGACATGCGATGCACGACTGTAGTGAGGACATGTGACGCTCCACCTTTTGATGGACTTGCGACGCTTCACTGTATGATGGACATGCGATGCTCCCCGTAAGATGGACATGCGAAGCTCGACCATAGGAAGGATATGCGAAGTTCCACCGGTGGAACGACAGGCAACGCTCGACTGAAAAAAGGACATGTGATGCTCCACCGTTCGATGGACATGCGACGCTCCACCGTACGATGGCCATGGGACGCTCCACCTTTCGATGGACATGTGACGCCCCACCGTACGATGGACATGCGACGCTCGACTGTACATTGGACATGCGACGCTCCACCGTACGATGGACATGGGACGCTCCACCGTACGATGGACATGCGATGCTCGACCGTAGGAATGACATGTGACGCTCCACCGTACGATGGACATGTGACGCTCCACCGTACAATGGACATGCGACACTCGGCTGTACATTGGACATGCGACGCTCCACCGTACAATGGACATGCGACGTTCCACCGTTCGATGGACCTTTCGACGCTTCACTGTATGAAGGACAAGGTCCACCATATGATGGACATGCGTCGCTTCACTGTATGATGGACAAGGGACGCTCAACCGTATGACGCATATGCAACGCTCGACCATAGGAGTGACATGCGACACTCAACCGTACGATGGACATGCGACGCCCCACGGTTCGATGGACATACGATGCTCTACCGTAGGATGAGCCATGATAGCTCAATTGGTTAAGGCGTCAGGGTTGAGTGCGGGAGGTACCGGGTTCAATCCTTGGCGCCGGCGCTGAAAGACTTTCATTGGGGGATCTGTTTCACCCATCAGTAAAATGGGTACCTGGCTATAAACAGAGATGGCAATGTGTATGAATACTGTATGTGCACCAGAGATGGTTGCCTAAGTCACAGCTGTATGCCTCCCGGGAGGTTGAAAATGTGTCGGAATGAACAGGTCTGCCAGGGGTAATGATTGTAAAGCGCTTTGAGCATGTTGTACATGGAAAAGCGCTATATAAAAGCTTGCAATTATTATTAATTATTACCGTACGATGGACATGCGATGCTCCACTGTACGATGGACATGCGAAGCTCCACCGTAGGAAGGACATGCGACGCTCCACCATAGGAAGGACATGCGATGCTCGACCGTAGAAAGGACATGCGACGCTTCACCGTATGATGGACTTGCAACGCTCCACTGTACGATGGACATGCGACACTTCACCATTCGATGAACAAGTGACACTCCACCGTACAACGGATATGCGACGCTCGACTGTGCATTGGACATGCGACGCTCCACCGTACGATGGACATGGGACACTCCAGCGAACGATGGACATGCGACGCTCGACCGTAGGAAGGACATGCGATGCACCACTGTACAATGGACATGCGACGCTCCACCGTGCGATGGACATGGGACACTCCACCGAACGATGGACATGCGATGCTCGACCGTAGGAAGGACATGCGATGCACCACTGTACAATGGACATGCGATGCTCCACCGTATGATGGACATGGGTCGCTCCACCGTACGCTCCACCGTACGATGGACATGCGACGCTCCATCGTTCGATGGAGATGTGATGCTCCACCGGACGATGGACATGGGACGCTCCACCGTACGATGGATATGCGACGCTCCACCATTCGAAGGACATGGGACGCTCTACCGTATGATGGACATGCGACGCTCCACCGTACGATGGACATGGAGCGCTCCACCGCACGATGGACATGCAAAGCTCGACCGTAGGAAGGACATGCGACACTCCACCATTGGAAGGACATGTGATGCTCCACCATAGGAAGGACATGCGACTCTCGACCGTAGGAAGGACATGTGACGCTCCACTGTTCGATGGACATGCGATGCTTCACCGTATGATGGACATGCGATGCTCCACGTATGATGGACATGCGAAGCTTGACTGTAGGAAGGACATGCGACGCACGACTGTAGTGAGGACATGTGACGCTCCACCTTTTGATGGACATGCGACGCTTCACTGTATGATGGACATGCGATGCTCCCCGTAAGATGGACATGCGAAGCTCGACCATAGCAAGGATATGCGACGTTCCACCGTAGGAACGACAGGCAACGCTCGACTGAAAAAAGGACATGTGATGCTCCACCGTTCGATGGACATGCGACGCTCCACCGTACGATGGCCATGGGACGCTCCACCTTTCGATGGACATGTGACGCCCCACCGTACGATGGACATGCGACGCTCGACTGTACATTGGACATGCGACGCTCCACCGTACGATGGACATGGGACGCTCCACCGTACGATGGACATGCGATGCTCGACCGTAGGAATGACATGTGACGCTCCACCGTACGATGGACATGTGACGCTCCACCGTACAATGGACATGCGACACTCGGCTGTACATTGGACATGCGACGCTCCACCGTACAATGGACATGCGACGTTCCACCGTTCGATGGACCTTTCGACGCTTCACTGTATGAAGGACAAGGTCCACCATATGATGGACATGCGTCGCTTCACTGTATGATGGACAAGGGACGCTCAACCGTATGACGCATATGCAACGCTCGACCATAGGAGTGACATGCGACACTCAACCGTACGATGGACATGCGACGCCCCACGGTTCGATGGACATACGATGCTCTACCGTAGGATGAGCCATGATAGCTCAATTGGTTAAGGCGTCAGGGTTGAGTGCGGGAGGTACCGGGTTCAATCCTTGGCGCCGGCGCTGAAAGACTTTCATTGGGGGATCTGTTTCACCCATCAGTAAAATGGGTACCTGGCTATAAACAGAGATGACAATGTGTATGAATACTGTATGTGCACCAGAGATGGTTGCCTAAGTCACAGCTCGGTGTGTCGTTTTACAAAATTTCTAAATTTAAAGGTTAACCTTAAAGATCTTCCAAAGACTCAACACACCATCCCTTTCGGCGGATGACCAAGGTCATCATCCTTTTTGGACTACCTCAGTCAAAATTTTAGCTGGTCTATTAGGGTTTATTCTAAATTCTAGAGCGTGTTACAGCTTACTCCGTAAGTCTGGGGGTCGTTCCCCATTCTTCCAAAACGGACCCTTAAGGTCTGAGTCTTCTGCGCTGTGACTTCCGGGTATTGCTCACCTTGCTTCCTTCTGTATCGGAATGAACAGGTCTGCCAGGGGTAATAATTGTAAAGCGCTTTGAGCATGTTGTACATGGAAAAGCGCTATATAAAAGCTTGCAATTATTATTAATTATTACTGTACGATGGACATGCGATGCTCCACTGTACGATGGACATGCGAAGCTCCACCGTAGGAAGGACATGCGACGCTCCACCATAGGAAGGACATGCGATGCTCGACCGTAGAAAGGACATGCGACGCTTCACCGTATGATGGACATGCAACGCTCCACTGTACGATGGACATGCGACACTTCACCATTCGATGAACAAGTGACGCTCCACCGTACAACGGATATGCGACGCTCGACTGTGCATTGGACATGCGACGCTCCACCGTACGATGGACATGGGACACTCCACCAAACGATGGACATGCGACGCTCGACCGTAGGAAGGACATGCGATGCACCACTGTACAATGGACATGCGACGCTCCACCGTACGATGGACATGGGACACTCCACCGAATGATGGACATGCGATGCTCGACCGTAGGAAGGACATGCGATGCACCACTGTACAATGGACATGCGACGCTCCACCGTATGATGGACATGGGTCGCTCCACCGTACGCTCCACCGTACGATGGACATGCGACGCTCCATCGTTCGATGGAGATGTGACGCTCCAACGGACGATGGACATGGGACGCTCCACCGTACGATGGATATGCGACGCTCCACCGTTCGAAGGACATGGGACGCTCTACCGTATGATGGACATGCGACGCTCCACCGTATGATGGACATGGAGCGCTCCACCGCACGATGGACATGCAAAGCTCGACCGTAGGAAGGACATGCGACACTCCACCATAGGAAGGACATGCGATGCTCCACCATAGGAAGGACATGCGACTCTCGACCGTAGGAAGGACATGTGACGCTCCACTGTTCGATGGACATGCGATGCTTCACCGTATGATGGACATGTGATGCTCCACGTATGATGGACATGCGAAGCTTGACTGTAGGAAGGACATGCGATGCACGACTGTAGTGAGGACATGTGACGCTCCACCTTTTGATGGACTTGCGACGCTTCACTGTATGATGGACATGCGATGCTCCCCGTAAGATGGACATGCGAAGCTCGACCATAGGAAGGATATGCGAAGTTCCACCGTAGGAACGACAGGCAACGCTCGACTGAAAAAAGGACATGTGATGCTCCACCGTTCGATGGACATGCGACGCTCCACCGTACGATGGCCATGGGACGCTCCACCTTTCGATGGACATGTGACGCCCCACCGTACGATGGACATGCGACGCTCGACTGTACATTGGACATGCGACGCTCCACCGTACGATGGACATGCGATGCTCGACCGTAGGAATGACATGTGACGCTCCACCGTACGATGGACATGTGACGCTCCACCGTACAATGGACATGCGACACTCGGCTGTACATTGGACATGCGACGCTCCACCGTACAATGGACATGCGACGTTCCACCGTTCGATGGACCTTTCGACGCTTCACTGTATGAAGGACAAGGTCCACCATATGATGGACATGCGTCGCTTCACTGTATGATGGACAAGGGACGCTCAACCGTATGACGCATATGCAACGCTCGACCATAGGAGTGACATGCGACACTCAACCGTACGATGGACATGCGACGCCCCACGGTTCGATGGACATACGATGCTCTACCGTAGGTTGAGCCATGATAGCTCAATTGGTTAAGGCGTCAGGGTTGAGTGCGGGAGGTACCGGGTTCAATCCTTGGCGCCGGCGCTGAAAGACTTTCATTGGGGGATCCGTTTCACCCATCAGTAAAATGGGTACCTGGCTATAAACAGAGATGGCAATGTGTATGAATACTGTATGTGCACCAGAGATGGTTGCCTAAGTCACAGCTGTATGCCTCCCGGGAGGTTGAAAATGTATCGGAATGAACAGGTCTGCCAGGGGTAATGATTGTAAAGCGCTTTGAGCATGTTGTACATGGAAAAGCGCTATATAAAAGCTTGCAATTATTATTAATTATTACCGTACGATGGACATGCGATGCTCCACTGTACGATGGACATGCGAAGCTCCACCGTAGGAAGGACATGCGACGCTCCACCATAGGAAGGACATGCGATGCTCGACCGTAGAAAGGACATGCGACGCTTCACCGTATGATGGACTTGCAACGCTCCACTGTACGATGGACATGCGACACTTCACCATTCGATGAACAAGTGACACTCCACCGTACAACGGATATGCGACGCTCGACTGTGCATTGGACATGCGACGCTCCACCGTACGATGGACATGGGACACTCCACCGAACGATGGACATGCGACGCTCGACCGTAGGAAGGACATGCGATGCACCACTGTACAATGGACATGCGACGCTCCACCGTACGATGGACATGGGACACTCCACCGGACGATGGACATGCGATGCTCGACCGTAGGAAGGACATGCGATGCACCACTGTACAATGGACATGCGACGCTCCACCGTATGATGGACATGGGTCGCTCCACCGTACGCTCCACCGTACGATGGACATGCGACGCTCCATCGTTCGATGGAGATGTGATGCTCCACCGGACGATGGACATGGGACGCTCCACCGTACGATGGATATGCGACGCTCCACCGTTCGAAGGACATGGGACGCTCTACCGTATGATGGACATGCGACGCTCCACCGTACGATGGACATGGAGCGCTCCACCGCACGATGGACATGCAAAGCTCGACCGTAGGAAGGACATGCGACACTCCACCATTGGAAGGACATGTGATGCTCCATCATAGGAAGGACATGCGACTCTCGACCGTAGGAAGGACATGTGACGCTCCACTGTTCAATGGACATGCGATGCTTCACCGTATGATGGACATGCGATGCTCCACGTATGATGGACATGCGAAGCTTGACTGTAGGAAGGACATGCGACGCACGACTGTAGTGAGGACATGTGACGCTCCACCTTTTGATGGACATGCGACGCTTCACTGTATGATGGACATGCGATGCTCCCCGTAAGATGGACATGCGAAGCTCGACCATAGCAAGGATATGCGAAGTTCCACCGTAGGAACGACAGGCAATGCTCGACCGAAAAAAGGACATGTGATGCTCCACCGTTCGATGGACATGCGACGCTCCACCGTACGATGGCCATGGGACGCTCCACCTTTCGATGGACATGTGACGCCCCACCGTACGATGGACATGCGACGCTCGACTGTACATTGGACATGCGACGCTCCACCGTACGATGGACATGGGACGCTCCACCGTACGATGGACATGCGATGCTCGACCGTAGGAATGACATGTGACGCTCCACCGTACGATGGACATGTGACGCTCCACCGTACAATGTACATGCGACACTCGGCTGTACATTGGACATGCGACACTCCACCGTACAATGGACATGCGACGTTCCACCGTACGATGGACATGGGTCGCTCCACCATATGATGGAGATGCGACGCTCCACCGTTCGATGGACATGGGACGCTCCACCGTACGATGGAAATGCAACGCTCCACCGTAGGAATGACATGCGACGCTCCACCGTACGATGGACATGCGACGCTCCACCGTTCGATGGACATGTGACGCTCCACCGTACGATGGACATGCGACGCTCGAATGTACATTGGACATGCGACACTCCACTGTACAATAGACATGGAACGCTCCACTGTATGATGGACAAGCAAAGCTCTAACGTAGGAATTACATGCGACCTCCACCGTAGGAAGGACATGCAACGCTCGACTGCAGGAAGGACATGTAATACTCCACCGTTCAATGGACATGCCACGCTTCACCGTATGATGGACATGTGACGCTCCACAGTACGATGGACATACGATGTTTCACCGTATGATGGACATGGGACGCTCCACCGTACGACGGACATGCGAAGCTCGACCGTAGGAAGGACATGCGACGCTCCACCGTAGGAAGGACATGCGATGCTCGACCGTAGAAAGAACATGCGACGCTTGCGACATGTCCACTGTACGATGGACATACGACACTTCACCATTCGATGAACAAGTGATGCTCCACCGTACGACGGATATGTGACACTCGAATGTGCATTGGACATGCTACGCTCCACCGAACGATGGACATGGGACACTCCACCGAACGATGGACATACGACGCTCGACCGTAGGAAGGACATACGATGCACCACTGTACAATTGACATGCGACGCTCCACCGTATGATGGACATGGGCCGCTCCACCGTATGATCCACCGTACGATGGACATGCGACGCTCCATCGTTCGATGGACATGTGACGCTCCACCGGACGATGGACATGGGACGCTAAACCGTACGATGGATATGCGACGCTCCACCGTACGATGGACATGGAGCGCTCCACCGCACGATGGACATGCGAAGCTCGACCGTAGGAAGGACATGCGACACTCCACCATAGGAAGGACATGCGATGCTCCACCATAGGAAGGACATGCGACTCTCGACCGTAGGAAGGACATGTGATGCTCTACTGTTCGATGGACATGCGATGCTTCACCGTATGATGGACATGCGATGCTCCACGTACGATGGACATGCGAAGCCTGACTGTAGGAAGGACTTGCGACACTCCACCGTAAGAAGGACATGCGACGCTCGACCGTAGTGAGGACATGTGACGCTCCACCTTTTGATGGACATGGGACACTCCACCGAACGATGGACATGCGACGCTCGACCGTAGGAAGGACATGCGATGCACCACTGTACAATGGACATGGGACGCTCCACCGTTCGATGGAGATGTGACGCTCCACCGGACGATGGACATGGGACGCTCCACCGTATGATGGACATGGGTCGCTCCACCGTACGCTCCACCGTACGATGGACATGCAACGCTCCATCGTTCGATGGAGATGTGACGCTCCACCGGACGATGGACATGGGACGCTCCACCGTACGATGGATATGCGACGCTCCACCGTTCGAAGGACAAGGGACGCTCTACCGTATGATGGACAATGCGACGCTCCACCGTACGATACACATGGAGCGCTCCACCGCATGATGGACATGCGAAGCTCGACCGTAGGAAGGACATGCGACACTCCACCATAGGAAGGACATGCGATGCTCCACCATAGGAAGGACATGCGACTCTCGACCGTAGGAAGGACATGTGACGCTCCACTGTTCGATGGACATGCGATGCTTCACTGTATGATGGACATGCGATGCTCCCCGTATGATGGACATGTGAAGCTCGACCATAGGAAGGATATGCGACGTTCCAAATTTGGAACGACAGGCGACGCTCGACCGAAAAAAGGACATGTGATGCTCCACCGTTCGATGGACATGCGACGCTCCACCGTACGATGGACATGGGACGCTCCACCGTTCGATGGACATGTGATGCCCCACCGTACGATGGACATGCGACGCTCGACTGTACATTGGACATGCGACGATCCACCGTACGATGGACATGTGACGCTCCACCATTCGATGGACATGTGACGCCCCACCGTTCGATGGACATGTGACGCTCCACCGTACAATGGACATGCGACGCTCAGCTGTACATTGGACATGCGACGCTCCACCGTACGATGGACATGGGACACTCCACCGTAACATGGACATGCGACGCTCCACCATATGATAGACATGCGAAGCTCGACCGTAGGAAGGACATGTGACACTCCACCATATGATGGACATGCGACGCTCGACCATAGGAAGGACATGCAATGCTCCACTGTACGATGGACATGCGACGCTCCACCGCACGATGGACATGGGTCGCTCCATTGTACGATGGAAATGCGAAGTTCAACCATAGGAAGGACATGCGACGCTCCACCATAGGAAGGACATGCGACGCTCGACTGTAGGAAGGACATGTGAAGCTCGACTGTACATTGGATATGCGATGCTCCACCGTACGATGGACATGCGACGCTCGACCGTAGGAAGGACATGCGACGCTCCACCGTATGATGGACATGCGATGCTCCACCGTGCGATGGACATGGGTCGCTCCATTGTACCCTCCAATGTATGATGGACATGCAACGCTAAAGCATACGATGGACATGCGAAGCTCGACCGTAGGAAGGACATGTGACACTCCACCATACGATGGACATGCGATGCTCGACCATAGGAATGACATGCAATGCTCCAATGTATGATGGACATGCGACGCTCGACTGTAGGAATGACATGCGACGCTCCACCGTACGATGGACATGCGATGCTTCACCGTATGATGGACATGCGACGTTCCACCATACGATGGACATGCGTCGCTTCACTGTATGAAGGACAAGGTCCACCATACGATGGACATGCGTCGCTTCACTGTATGATGGACAAGGGACGCTCCACCGTATGACGCATATGCAATGCTCGACCGTAGGAGTGACATGCGACGCTCAACCGTACGATGGACATGCGACGCTCCATGGTTCGATGGACATACGATGCTCTACCGTACGATGGACATGCGACGCTCCATCGTACGATGGACATGCGAAGCCCGACTGTAGGAAGGACATGTGACACTCCATTGTACGATGGACATGCGACGCTCGACCGTACGATGGACATGGGACACTCCACCGTACGATGGACATGCGACGCTCCACCGTACGATGGACATGGGACACTCCACCGAACGATGGACATGCGACGCTCGACCGTAGGAAGGACATGCGATGCACCACTGTACAATGGACATGCGACGCTCCACCGTATGATGGACATGGGTCGCTCCACCGTACGCTCCACCGTACGATGGACATGCAACGCTCCATCGTTCGATGGACATGGGACGCTCCATGGTACGATGGACATGCGACGCTCCACCGTACGATGGACATGCGAAGCCCGACCGTAGGAAGGGCATGTGACACTCCATTGTACGATGGACATGTGACGCTCCACCGGGCGATGGACATGGGACGCTCCACCGTACGATGGATATGCGACGCTCCACCGTTCGAAGGACATGGGACGTTCTACCGTATGATGGACATGCGACGCTCCACCATACGATGGACATGGAGCGCTCCACCGCACGATGGACATGCGAAGCTCGACCGTAGGAAGGACATGCGACACTCCACCATAGGAAGGACATGCGATGCTCCACCATAGGAAGGACATGCGACTCTCGACCGTAGGAAGGACATGCGACGCTCCATGGTTCGATGGACATACGATGCTCTACCGTACGATGGACATGCGACGCTCCACCGTACGATGGACATGTGAAGCTCAACCGTAGGAAGGACATGTGACACTCCATTGTACGATGGACATGCGACGCTCGACCGTACGATGGACATGGGACACTCCACCGTACGATGGACATGCAAGGCTCGACCGTAGGAAGGACATGCAACGCTCCACTATAGGAAGGACATGCGACGCTCGACCGTAGGAAAGACATGTGACGCTCCACCCTTCGATGGACATGGGACACTCCACCGAACGATGGACATGCGACGCTCCATCATACTATAGACATGCGAAGCTCGACCGTAGGAAGGACATGTGACACTCCAACGTACGATGGACATGCGAAGTTCGACCGTAGGAAGGACATGTGACACTCCAACGTACGATGGACATGCGACGCTCGACCGTAGGAAGGACATGCGATGCTCCACTGTACGATGCACATGCGACGCTCCACCGTACGATGGACATGTGCCGCTCCACCGTACGATGGACATGTGACGCTCCACCGTTCGATGGACATGTGATGCTCCACTGTACGATGGACATGTGACGCTCGACTGTACATTGGACATACGATGCTCCACCATACAATGGACATGGAACGCTCCACCGTACGATGGAAGTGCAAAGCTCGATCGTAGGAAGGACATGCGATGCTCCATCGTAGGAAGGACATGTAACGCTCGACTGTACATTTGACATGAGACGCTCCACCATACGATGGACATACGACGCTCCACCGTTCAATGGACATGTGACCCTCCACCGTACCATGGACATGCGACGCTCGACTGTGCATTGGACATGCGACGCTCCATCGTACGATGGATATGGGACACTTCATCGAACGATGGAGATGCGATGCTCCACCGTGTGATGGACATGGGTCGCTCCACTGTACGATGGACATGCGACACTCCACCGTACGATGGACGAGGGTCGCTTCACGGTACGATGGACATGCGACGCTCCACTGTTCGATAGACATTTGACGGTCCACCGGACAATGGACATGGGATGCTCCACCGTACGATGGACGTGCGATGCTCCACCGTTCGATGGACATGCGACGCTCCACCGTACGATGGACATGGAGGGCTCCACCGTACGATGGACATGCCAAGCTCGACCGTAGGAAGGACTAGCGACACTCCACCATAGGAAGGACATGTGACGCTCCACTGTTCGATGGACATGCGATGCTTCACCGTATGATGGACATGCGACGTTCCACCTTAGGAAGGACATGCGTCACTCGACCGTAGGAAGGACATGCGACGCTCCACCGTAAGAAGGACATGCGAGGCTCGAAAATAGCAAGGACATGTGACGCTTCACCGTTCGATGGACATGCGACACTCCCCGTATGATGGACATGCGAAGTTCGACCGTAGGAAAGATATGCGAAGTTCCACCGTAGGAACGACAGGCAACGCTCGACCGAAAAAAGGACATGTGATGCTCCACTGTTCGATGGACATGTGGCGCTCCACCATACGATGGACATGGGACGCTCCATCGTTCGATGGACATGTGATGCCCCACCGTACGATGGACATGTGACGCTCGACTGTACATTGGACATGCGACGCTCCACCGTACGATGGACATGCGACGCTCGACCGTAGGAAGGATATGTGACGCTCGACTGTACATTGCACAGGCAACGCTCCATGGTACGATGGACAGGCGACGCTCGACCATAGGAGGACATGCGACGCTCCACCGTTCGATGGACATGCGACGCTTTATCGTATGATGGACAAGGGAAGCTCCACCGTACGATCGACTTGCGACGCTCGACCGTAGGAATGACATGCGACGCTCCACCGTACGATGGACATGCGACGCTCCACCGTTTGATGGACATGCGATGCTCGACCGTAGGAATGACATGTGACGCTCCACCGTACGATGGACATGCGACGCTCCACCGTTTGATGGACATGTGACGCTCCACCGTACGATGGACATGCGATGCTCGGCTGTACATTGGACATGCAACGCTCCACCATACAATGGACATGGGACACTCCATCGTATGATGGACATGCGATGCTCCACCATACGATAGACATGTGAAGCTCGACCGTAGGAAGGACATGTGACACTCCACCATAAGATGGACATGCGACGCTCGACCATAAGAAGGACATGCAATGCTCCACTGTACGATGGACATGCGACGCTCCACCGTACGATGGACATGGGTCGCTCCACTGTACGATTTAAATGTGAACCTCCACCGTAGGAAGGACATGCGATGCTCCACCGTAGGAAGGACATGCGATGCTCGACCGTAGGAAGGACATGTGATGCTCGACTGTACATTGGACATGCGACGCTCCACCGTACGATGGACATGCAACGCTCGACCGTAGGAAGGACATGCGACGCTCCACCGTATGATGGACATGCGATGCTCCACTGTACGATGGACATGCGACGCTCCACCGTACGATGGACATCGGACACTCCATCGTTCGATGAACATGTGATGCTCGAATGTACATTGGACATGGAAAACTCCACCGTACAATGGACAAGCGAAGCTCGACCGTAGGAATTACATGCGACTCTCCACCGTAGGAAGAACATGCGACCCTCAACTGTAGGAAGGACATGTTCCACCTTAGGAAGGACATGCGTCACTCGACCGTAGGAAGGACATGCGACGCTCCACCGTAAGAAGGACATGCGACGCTCGAAAATAGCAAGGACATGTGACGCTTCATCGTTCGATGGACATGCGACACTCCCCGTATGATGGACATGCGAAGTTCGACCGTAGGAAAGATATGCGAAGTTCCACCGTAGGAACGACAGGCAACGCTCGACCGAAAAAAGGACATGTGATGCTCCACTGTTCGATGGACATGTGGCGCTCCACCATACGATGGACATGGGACACTCCATCGTTCGATGGCCATGTGATGCCCCACCGTACGATGGACATGTGACGCTCGACTGTACATTGGACATGCGACGCTCCACCGTACGATGGACATGCGACGCTCGACCGTAGGAAGGATATGTGACGCTCGACTGTACATTGCACAGGCAACGCTCCATGCTACGATGGACATGCGACGCTCGACCATAGGAGGACATGCGACGCTCCACCGTTCGATGGACATGCGACGCTTTATCGTATGATGGACAAGGGAAGCTCCACCGTACGATCGACTTGCGACGCTCGACCGTAGGAATGACATGCGACGCTCCACCGTACGATGGACATGCGACGCTCCACCGTTTGATGGACATGCGACGCTCGACCGTAGGAATGACATGTGACGCTCCACCGTACGATGGACATGCGACGCTCCACCGTTTGATGGACATGTGACGCTCCACCGTACGATGGACATGCGATGCTCGGCTGTACATTGGACATGCAACGCTCCACCATACAATGGACATGGGACACTCCATCGTACGATGGACATGCGATGCTCCACCATACGATAGACATGTGAAGCTCGACCGTAGGAAGGACATGTGACACTCCACCATACGATGGACATGCGACGCTCGACCATAAGAAGGACATGCAATGCTCCACTGTACGATGGACATGCGACGCTCCACCGTACGATGGACATGGGTCGCTCCACTGTATGATTTAAATGTGAAGCTCCACCGTAGGAAGGACATGCGATGCTCCACCGTAGGAAGGACATGCGATGCTCGACCGTAGGAAGGACATGTGACGCTCGACTGTACATTGGACATGCGACGCTCCACCGTACGATGGACATGCAACGCTCGACCGTAGGAAGGACATGCGACGCTCCACCGTATGATGGACATGCGATGCTCCACTGTACGATGGACATGCGACGCTCCACCGTACGATGGACATCGGACACTCCACCGTTCGATGAACATGTGATGCTCGAATGTACATTGGACATGGAAAACTCCACCGTACAATGGACAAGCGAAGCTCGACCGTAGGAATTACATGCGACTCTCCACCGTAGGAAGAACATGCGACCCTCAACTGTAGGAAGGACATGTGATGTTCCACCGTTGGATGGACATGCGATGCTTCACCGTATGATGGACATGCGTTGCTTCACCGTATGATGGACATACGACGCTTCACCGTATGATGGACATGGGATGCTCCACCGTACAACGGACATGCGACGATCGACCGTAGGAATGACATGCGACGCTCCACCGTACAATGACATGCTACGCTCCACCGTACAATGGACATGCGACGCTCCACCGTTCGATGGACATGTGACGCCCCACCGTACGATGGACATGCGACGCTCGACTGTACATTGGACATGCGACGCTTCACCGTACAATGGACATGGGACGCTCCACCATACGATGCACATACAAACCTCCACCGTAGGAAGGACATGCGACGCTGCACCGTAGGAAGGACATGCGACGCTCGACCGTAGGAAGGACATGTGACGCTCAACTGTACATTGGACATGCGACGCTCCACCGTACGATGGACATGCAACGCTCGTCCGTAGAAAGGACATGCGACGCTCCACCGTACGATGGACATGCGATGCTCCACCGTACGATGGACATGCGACGCTCCACCGTACGATGGACGAGGGTCGCTCCACCGTACGATGGACATGCAACGCTCCACTGTTCGATGGACATGTGACGGTCCACCGGACGATGGACATGTGACGCTCCACCGTATGATGGACATGCAAGGCTCGACCGTAGGAAGGACATGCGACGCTCCACTATAGGAAGGACATGCGACGCTCGACCGTAGGAAGGACATGTGACACTCCACCATTCGATGGACATGCGACGCTTCACCATATGATGGACATGGGACGCTCCACCGTACGATGGACATCCAACGCTCAATTGTAGGAATGACATGCGACGCTCCAACGTATGAGGGACATGCGATGCTTCACCGTACGATGGACATGCAATGCTTCACCGTATGATGGACATGCAACGCTCCACCGTATGATGGACATGCGACCCTTCACCGTATGATGGACATGGAATGCTCTACCGTACGATGGACATGCGACCCTCCACCATTCAATGGACATGTGGCGCTCCATCGTACAATGCACATGCGACACTCGACTGTACATTGGACATGCGACGCTCCACAGTACGATGGACATGGGACACTCCACCGAACGATGGACATGCAACGCTCTACCATTCAATGGACATGTGGTGCTCCATCATACCTTGGACATGCGACGCTCGACTGTACATTGGACATGCGATGCTCCACTGTACGATGGACATGGGACACTCCACCGTACGATGGACATGCGACCCTCTAGCATACAATAGACATGCAAAGCTCAACCATAGGAAGGACATGTGACACTCCACCGTACGATGGACATGCGACGCTCCACTGTACGATGGACATGTGATGTTCGACCATAGGAAGGACATGCGATGCTCCACTGTATGATGGACATGGGATGCTCCACCGTTCGATGGACATGTGACACTCGACCATAGGAAGGACATGCGATGCTCCACTGTATGATGCACATGCGACGCTCCACCATACGATGGACATGGGTCGATCCACCGTACGATGGAAATGCGAAGCTCGACCGTAGAAAGGACATGCGACGCTCCACCGTAGGAAGGACACGTGACGCTCGACTGTACATTGGACATGCGACACTCCACCGTACGAAGGACATGCGACTCTCGACGGTAAGAAGGACACGCGAAGCTCCACCGTACGATGGACATGCGATGCTCCACCGTATGATGGACTTGGGTCGCGCCACTGTACGAGGTACATGCGACGCTCCACCGTTCGATGGACATGTGACGCTCGACTGTACATTGGACATGCGACGCTCCACCGTACGATGGACATGGGACACTCCACCGTACGATGGACATGCAAAGCTCGACCATAAAAAGGACATGCAACGCTCCACCGTAATAAGGATATGCGACGCTCGACCGTAGGAAGGACATGTGACGCTCCACCGTTCAATGGACATGCGACGCTTCACCATAGGATGGACATGCGATGCTCCACAGTACGATGGACATGCAACGCTTCACCATATGATGAGCATGGGATGCTCCATTGTATGAAGGACATGCGATGCTCGACCGTAGGAATGACATGCGATGCTCCACCGTACAATGGACATGTGACGCTCCACCGTACGATGGACATGTGACGCTCGACTGTACATTGGACATGCGGTGCTCCACTGTACAATGGACATGGAACGCTCCACCGTACGATGGAAATGCGAAGCTCAATAGTAGGAAGGACATGCGACGCTCCACCGTAGGAAGGACATGTGACTCTCGACTGTACATTGGACATGCAACGCTCCACCGTACGATGGACATGTGACGCTCCACCATACTATGGACATGCGACGTTCGACTGTGCATTGGAGATGTGACGCTCCACCGTACGATGGACATGGGACACTCCACCGAATGATGGACATGGGACACTCCACCGAACAATGGACATGCGACGCTCGACCGTAGGAAGGACATGCGATGCTCCACTGTATGATGGACATGCGACGCTCCAACGTACCATGGACATGGGTCGCTCCATCGTACGATGGAAGTGCGAAGCTCAACCATAGGAAGGACATGCGACGTTCCATCATAGGAAGGGCATGCGATGCTCGACCGTAGGAAGGACATGGGATGCTCCACCGTTGCATGAACATGCGACGCTTCACCGTATGATGGACATGCGATGCTTCGCTGTACGATGGACATGCGACGCTTCACCGTATGATGGACATTGGATGCTCCACCGTACGATGGACATGCGATGCTCGACCATAGGAATGACATGAGACGAACCGTGGACATGCGACGCTCGACTGTACATTGGACTTGCGATGCTCCAACGTACGATGGACATGCGACGCTCCACCGTTCGATAAACATGCGACGCTTCACCGTATGATGGACATGCGACGCTTCACTGTACGATGGACATGCGACCCTTCACCGTATGATGGATATGGGATGCTCTACCGTACGATGGACATGCGACTTTCAACCATTCAATGGACATGTGGCGCTCCATCGTACGATGGACATGCAACGCTTCACCGTATGATGGACATGCGACGCTTCACCGTACGATGGACATGCGATGCTTCACCGTATGATGGACATTGAACGATCCACCGTACCATGGACATGCCATGCTCGACCATAGGAATGACATGCGACGCACGGTGGACATGCGATGCTCGACTGTACATTGGACATGCGACGCTCCACCGTACGATGGACATGGGACACTCCACCGTACGATGGACATGCAACGCTCCACCATACTATAGACATGCGAAGCTCAACCGTAGGAAGCACATGTGACGCTCCACCGTACGATGGACATGGGACACTCCACCGTACGATGGACATGCGATGCTCGACCATAAGAAGGACATGCGATGCTCCACTGTACGATGGACATGCGACACTCCACTGTACGATGGACATGTGACGTTCGACCATAGGAAGGATATGCGATGCTCCACTGTATGATGGACACGGGATGCTCCACCGTTCGATGGACATGTGACACTCGACCATAGGAAGGGCATGCGATGCTCCACTGTATGATGGACATGCGACGCTCCACCGTACGATGGACATGGGTCGATCCACCGTACGATGGAAATGCGAAGCTCGACCGTAGGAAGGACATGCGACGCTCCACCGTAGGAAGGACATGTGACGCTCGACTGTACATTGGACATGCGACACTCCACCGTACGATGGACATGCGACGCTCGACGGTAGGAAGGACATGCGACGCTCCACCGTACGATGGACATGCGACGCTCCACCGTATGATGGACATGGGTCGCTCCACTGTGCGATGGACATGCGACGCTCCACCGTACGATGGACATGCAAAGCTCGACCATAAAAAGGACATGCGACGCTCCACCGTAATAAGGATATGCGACGCTTGACCGAAGGAAGGACATGTGACGCTCCACCGTTCGATGGACATGCGACGCTTCACCGTATGATGGACATGCGATGCTCCACAGTACGATGGACATGCAGCGCTTCACAATATGATGGGCATGGGATGCTCCACTGTACGAAGGACATGCGATGCTCGACCGAGGAATGACATGCGACGCTCCACCATACGATGGACATGCGTTGCTCGAATGTACATTGGACATGCGACGCTCCACCGTAGGAAGGACATGTGACGCTCCACCGTTCGATGGACATGCGACGCTTCACCGTATGATGGACATGCGATGCTCCACCGTACGAAGGACATGCGATGCTCCACCGTACGAAGGACATGCGATGCTCCACCATTCGATGGATATGCGATGCTCGAATGTACATTGGACATGCGACGCTCCACCGTACAATGGGCATGGAACGCTCCACCGTACGATGGACATGCGACGCTTCACCGTACGACGGACATGCGACGCTCGACTGTAGGAATGACATGCGACGCTCCACCGTACGATGGACATGCGACGCTCCACCGTATGATGGACATGGGTCGCTCCACTGTGCGATGGACATGCGACGCTCCACCGTACGATGGACATGCAAAGCTCGACCATAAAAAGGACATGCGACGCTCCACCGTAATAAGGATATGCGACGCTCCACCGTTCGATGGACATGCGACGCTTCACCGTATGATGGACATGCGATGCTCCACAATACGATGGACATGCAGCGCTTCACAATATGATGGGCATGGGATGCTCCACTGTACGAAGATCATGCGATGCTCGACCGAGGAACGACATGCGATGCTCCACCATACGATGGACATGCGTTGCTCGAATGTACATTGGACATGCGACGCTCCACCGACGCTCCACCGTAGGATGGACATGCGATGCTCCACCGTACGAAGGACATGCGATGCTCGACCGTAGGAATGACATGCGACGCTCCACCATTCGATGGATATGCGATGCTCGAATGTACATTGGACATGCGACGCTCCACCGTACAATGGACATGGAACGCTCCACCGTACGATGGACATGCGACGCTTCACCGTATGACGGACATGCGACGCTCAACTGTAGGAATGACATGCGACGCTCCACCGTATGATGGACATGCAACGCTCCATCGTACGTTGGACATGCGATGCTTCACCGTATGATGGACATGCAACGCTCCATCGTACGATGAACATGCGACCCTCCACCTTTCAATGGACATGTGGCGCTCCATCGTACGTTGGACATGCGACGCTCGACTGTAGGAATGACATGCGATGCTCCACCGTATGATAGACATGCAACGCTCCATCATACGATGAACATGCGACCCTCCACCTTTCAATGGACATGTGGCGCTCCATCATACCATGGACATGCGTCGCTCGACTGTACATTGGACATGCGATGCTCCACTGTACGATGGACATGGGACACCCCACCGTACGGTGGACATGCGACGCTCGACCGTTGGAAGGATATGTGATGCTCGACTGTACATTGCACAGGCAACGCTCCATGGTACGATGGACATGCGACGCTCGACCATAGGAGGACATGCGACGCTCCACCGTTCGATGGACATGCGACGCTTTATCGTATGATGGACAAGGGAAGCTCCACCGTACGATCGACTTGCGACGCTCGACCGTAGGAATGACATGCGACGCTCCACCGTACGATGGACATGCGACGCTCCACCGTTTGATGGACATGCGACGCTCGACCGTAGGAATGACATGTGACGCTCCACCGTACGATGGACATGCGACGCTCCACCGTTTGATGGACATGTGACGCTCCACCGTACGATGGACATGCGATGCTCGGCTGTACAATGGACATGCAACGCTCCACCATACAATGGACATGGGACACTCCATCGTACGATGGACATGCGATGCTCCACCATACGATAGACATGTGAAGCTCGACCGTAGGAAGGACATGTGACACTCCACCATACGATGGACAAGCGACGCTCGACCATAAGAAGGACATGCAATGCTCCACTGTACGATGGACATGCGACGCTCCACCGTACGATGGACATGGGTCGCTCCACTGTACGATTTAAATGTGAAGCTCCACCGTAGGAAGGACATGCGATGCTCCACCGTAGGAAGGACATGCGATGCTCGACCGTAGGAAGGACATGTGATGCTCGACTGTACATTGGACATGCGACGCTCCACCGTACGATGGACATGCAACGCTCGACCGTAGGAAGGACATGCGACCCTCCACCGTATGATGGACATGCGATGCTCCACTGTACGATGGACATGCGACGCTCCACCGTACGATGGACATCGGACACTCCACCGTTCGATGAACATGTGATGCTCGAATGTACATTGGACATGGAAAACTCCACCGTACAATGGACAAGCGAAGCTCGACCGTAGGAATTACATGCGACTCTCCACCGTAGGAAGAACATGCGACCCTCAACTGTAGGAAGGACACGTTCCACCTTAGGAAGGACATGCGTCACTCGACCGTAGGAAGGACATGCGACGCTCCACCGCAAGAAGGACATGCGACGCTCCACCGTAGGAAGGACATGTGACTCTCGACTGTACATTGGACATGCAACGCTCCACCGTACGATGGACATGTGACGCTCCACCGTACCATGGACATGCGACGTTCGACTGTGCATTGGAGATGTGACGCTCCACCGTACGATGGACATGGGACACTCCACCGAATGATGGACATGGGACACTCCACCGAACAATGGACATGCGACGCTCGACCGTAGGAAGGACATGCGATGTTCCACTGTATGATGGACATGCGACGCTCCAACGTACCATGGACATGGGTCGCTCCATCGTACGATGGAAGTGCGAAGCTCAACCATAGGAAGGACATGCGACGTTCCATCGTAGGAAGGGCATGCGATGCTCGACCGTAGGAAGGACATGGGATGCTCCACCGTTGCATGAACATGCGACGCTTCACCGTATGATGGACATGCGATGCTTCGCTGTACGATGGACATGCGACGCTTCACCGTATGATGGACATTGGATGCTCCACCGTACGATGGACATGCGATGCTCGACCATAGGAATGACATGAGACGAACCGTGGACATGCGACGCTCGACTGTACATTGGACTTGCGATGCTCCAACGTACGATGGACATGCGACGCTCCACCGTTCGATAAACATGCGACGCTTCACCGTATGATGGACATGCGACGCTTCACTGTACGATGGACATGCGACCCTTCACCGTATGATGGATATGGGATGCTCTATCGTACGATGGACATGCGACTTTCAACCATTCAATGGACATGTGGCGCTCCATCGTACGATGGACATGCAACGCTTCACCGTATGATGGACATGCGACGCTTCACCGTACGATGGACATGCGATGCTTCACCGTATGATGGACATTGAACGATCCAACGTACGATGGACATGCCATGCTCGACCATAGGAATGACATGCGACGCACGGTGGACATGCGACGCTCGACTGTACATTGGACATGCGACGCTCCACCGTACGATGGACATGGGACACTCCACCGTACGATGGACATGCAACGCTCCACCATACTATAGACATGCGAAGCTCAACCGTAGGAAGCACATGTGACGCTCCACCGTACGATGGACATGGGACACTCCACCGTACGATGGACATGCGATGCTCGACCATAAGAAGGACATGCGATGCTCCACTGTACGATGGACATGCGACGCTCCACCGTACGATGGACATGCGACGCTCCACCGTTTGATGGACATGCGACGCTCGACCGTAGGAATGACATGTGACGCTCCACCGTACGATGGACATGCGACGCTCCACCGTTTGATGGACATGTGACGCTCCACCGTACGATGGACATGCGATGCTCGGCTGTACAATGGACATGCAACGCTCCACCATACAATGGACATGGGACACTCCATCGTACGATGGACATGCGATGCTCCACCATACGATAGACATGTGAAGCTCGACCGTAGGAAGGACATGTGACACTCCACCATACGATGGACATGCGACGCTCGACCATAAGAAGGACATGCAATGCTCCACTGTACGATGGACATGCGACGCTCCACCGTACGATGGACATGGGTCGCTCCACTGTACGATTTAAATGTGAAGCTCCACCGTAGGAAGGACATGCGATGCTCCACCGTAGGAAGGACATGCGATGCTCGACCGTAGGAAGGACATGTGATTCTCGACTGTACATTGGACATGCGACGCTCCACCGTACGATGGTCATGCAACGCTCGACCGTAGGAAGGACATGCGACCCTCCACCGTATGATGGACATGCGATGCTCCACTGTACGATGGACATGCGACGCTCCACCGCACGATGGACATCGGACACTCCACCGTTCGATGAACATGTGATGCTCGAATGTACATTGGACATGGAAAACTCCACCGTACAATGGACAAGCGAAGCTCGACCGTAGGAATTACATGCGACTCTCCACCGTAGGAAGAACATGCGACCCTCAACTGTAGGAAGGACACGTTCCACCTTAGGAAGGACATGCGTCACTCGACCGTAGGAAGGACATGCGACGCTCCACCGTAAGAAGGACATGCGACGCTCCACCGTAGGAAGGACATGTGACTCTCGACTGTACATTGGACATGCAACGCTCCACCGTACGATGGACATGTGACGCTCCACCGTACCATGGACATGCGACGTTCGACTGTGCATTGGAGATGTGACGCTCCACCGTACGATGGACATGGGACACTCTACCGAATGATGGACATGGGACACTCCACCGAACAATGGACATGCGACGCTCGACCGTAGGAAGGACATGCGATGTTCCACTGTATGATGGACATGCGACGCTCCAACGTACCATGGACATGGGTCGCTCCATCGTACGATGGAAGTGCGAAGCTCAACCATAGGAAGGACATGCGACGTTCCATCGTAGGAAGGGCATGCGATGCTCGACCGTAGGAAGGACATGGGATGCTCCACCGTTGCATGAACATGCGACGCTTCACCGTATGATGGACATGCGATGCTTCGCTGTACGATGGACATGCGACGCTTCACCGTATGATGGACATTGGATGCTCCACCGTACGATGGACATGCGATGCTCGACCATAGGAATGACATGAGACGAACCGTGGACATGCGACGCTCGACTGTACATTGGACTTGCGATGCTCCAACGTACGATGGACATGCGACGCTCCACCGTTCGATAAACATGCGACGCTTCACCGTATGATGGACATGCGACGCTTCACTGTACGATGGACATGCGACCCTTCACCGTATGATGGATATGGGATGCTCTATCGTACGATGGACATGCGACTTTCAACCATTCAATGGACATGTGGCGCTCCATCGTACGATGGACATGCAACGCTTCACCGTATGATGGACATGCGACGCTTCACCGTACGATGGACATGCGATGCTTCACCGTATGATGGACATTGAACGATCCAACGTACGATGGACATGCCATGCTCGACCATAGGAATGACATGCGACGCACGGTGGACATGCGACGCTCGACTGTACATTGGACATGCGACGCTCCACCGTACGATGGACATGGGACACTCCACCGTACGATGGACATGCAACGCTCCACCATACTATAGACATGCGAAGCTCAACCGTAGGAAGCACATGTGACGCTCCACCGTACGATGGACATGGGACACTCCACCGTACGATGGACATGCGATGCTCGACCATAAGAAGGACATGCGATGCTCCACTGTACGATGGACATGCGACGCTCCACCGTTTGATGGACATGCGACGCTCGACCGTAGGAATGACATGTGACGCTCCACCGTACGATGGACATGCGACGCTCCACCGTTTGATGGACATGTGACGCTCCACCGTACGATGGACATGCGATGCTCGGCTGTACAATGGACATGCAACGCTCCACCATACAATGGACATGGGACACTCCATCGTACGATGGACATGCGATGCTCCACCATACGATAGACATGTGAAGCTCGACCGTAGGAAGGACATGTGACACTCCACCATACGATGGACATGCGACGCTCGACCATAAGAAGGACATGCAATGCTCCACTGTACGATGGACATGCGACGCTCCACCGTACGATGGACATGGGTCGCTCCACTGTACGATTTAAATGTGAAGCTCCACCGTAGGAAGGACATGCGATGCTCCACCGTAGGAAGGACATGCGATGCTCGACCGTAGGAAGGAGATGTGATGCTCGACTGTACATTGGACATGCGACGCTCCACCGTACGATGGACATGCAACGCTCGACCGTAGGAAGGACATGCGACCCTCCACCGTATGATGGACATGCGATGCTCCACTGTACGATGGACATGCGACGCTCCACCGCACGATGGACATCGGACACTCCACCGTTCGATGAACATGTGATGCTCGAATGTACATTGGACATGGAAAACTCCACCGTACAATGGACAAGCGAAGCTCGACCGTAGGAATTACATGCGACTCTCCACCGTAGGAAGAACATGCGACCCTCAACTGTAGGAAGGACACGTTCCACCTTAGGAAGGACATGCGTCACTCGACCGTAGGAAGGACATGCGACGCTCCACCGTAAGAAGGACATGCGACGCTCCACCGTAGGAAGGACATGTGACTCTCGACTGTACATTGGACATGCAACGCTCCACCGTACGATGGACATGTGACGCTCCACCGTACCATGGACATGCGACGTTCGACTGTGCATTGGAGATGTGACGCTCCACCGTACGATGGACATGGGACACTCTACCGAATGATGGACATGGGACACTCCACCGAACAATGGACATGCGACGCTCGACCGTAGGAAGGACATGCGATGTTCCACTGTATGATGGACATGCGACGCTCCAACGTACCATGGACATGGGTCGCTCCATCGTACGATGGAAGTGCGAAGCTCAACCATAGGAAGGACATGCGACGTTCCATCGTAGGAAGGGCATGCGATGCTCGACCGTAGGAAGGACATGGGATGCTCCACCGTTGCATGAACATGCGACGCTTCACCGTATGATGGACATGCGATGCTTCGCTGTACGATGGACATGCGACGCTTCACCGTATGATGGACATTGGATGCTCCACCGTACGATGGACATGCGATGCTCGACCATAGGAATGACATGAGACGAACCGTGGACATGCGACGCTCGACTGTACATTGGACTTGCGATGCTCCAACGTACGATGGACATGCGACGCTCCACCGTTCGATAAACATGCGACGCTTCACCGTATGATGGACATGCGACGCTTCACTGTACGATGGACATGCGACCCTTCACCGTATGATGGATATGGGATGCTCTATCGTACGATGGACATGCGACTTTCAACCATTCAATGGACATGTGGCGCTCCATCGTACGATGGACATGCAACGCTTCACCGTATGATGGACATGCGACGCTTCACCGTACGATGGACATGCGATGCTTCACCGTATGATGGACATTGAACGATCCAACGTACGATGGACATGCCATGCTCGACCATAGGAATGACATGCGACGCACGGTGGACATGCGACGCTCGACTGTACATTGGACATGCGACGCTCCACCGTACGATGGACATGGGACACTCCACCGTACGATGGACATGCAACGCTCCACCATACTATAGACATGCGAAGCTCAACCGTAGGAAGCACATGTGACGCTCCACCGTACGATGGACATGGGACACTCCACCGTACGATGGACATGCGATGCTCGACCATAAGAAGGACATGCGATGCTCCACCGTACGATGGACATGCGACGCTCCACCGTACGATGGACATGCGACGCTCCACCGTTTGATGGACATGCGACGCTCGACCGTAGGAATGACATGTGACGCTCCACCGTACGATGGACATGCGACGCTCCACCGTTTGATGGACATGTGACGCTCCACCGTACGATGGACATGCGATGCTCGGCTGTACAATGGACATGCAACGCTCCACCATACAATGGACATGGGACACTCCATCGTACGATGGACATGCGATGCTCCACCATACGATAGACATGTGAAGCTCGACCGTAGGAAGGACATGTGACACTCCACCATACGATGGACATGCGACGCTCGACCATAAGAAGGACATGCAATGCTCCACTGTACGATGGACATGCGACGCTCCACCGTACGATGGACATGGGTCGCTCCACTGTACGATTTAAATGTGAAGCTCCACCGTAGGAAGGACATGCGATGCTCCACCGTAGGAAGGACATGCGATGCTCGACCGTAGGAAGGACATGTGATGCTCGACTGTACATTGGACATGCGACGCTCCACCGTACGATGGACATGCAACGCTCGACCGTAGGAAGGACATGCGACCCTCCACCGTATGATGGACATGCGTTGCTCCACTGTACGATGGACATGCGACGCTCCACCGCACGATGGACATCGGACACTCCACCGTTCGATGAACATGTGATGCTCGAATGTACATTGGACATGGAAAACTCCACCGTACAATGGACAAGCGAAGCTCGACCGTAGGAATTACATGCGACTCTCCACCGTAGGAAGAACATGCGACCCTCAACTGTAGGAAGGACACGTTCCACCTTAGGAAGGACATGCGTCACTCGACCGTAGGAAGGACATGCGACGCTCCACCGTAAGAAGGACATGCGACGCTCCACCGTAGGAAGGACATGTGACTCTCGACTGTACATTGGACATGCAACGCTCCACCGTACGATGGACATGTGACGCTCCACCGTACCATGGACATGCGACGTTCGACTGTGCATTGGAGATGTGACGCTCCACCGTACGATGGACATGGGACACTCCACCGAATGATGGACATGGGACACTCCACCGAACAATGGACATGCGACGCTCGACCGTAGGAAGGACATGCGATGTTCCACTGTATGATGGACATGCGACGCTCCAACGTACCATGGACATGGGTCGCTCCATCGTACGATGGAAGTGCGAAGCTCAACCATAGGAAGGACATGCGACGTTCCATCGTAGGAAGGGCATGCGATGCTCGACCGTAGGAAGGACATGGGATGCTCCACCGTTGCATGAACATGCGACGCTTCACCGTATGATGGACATGCGATGCTTCGCTGTACGATGGACATGCGACGCTTCACCGTATGATGGACATTGGATGCTCCACCGTACGATGGACATGCGATGCTCGACCATAGGAATGACATGAGACGAACCGTGGACATGCGACGCTCGACTGTACATTGGACTTGCGATGCTCCAACGTACGATGGACATGCGACGCTCCACCGTTCGATAAACATGCGACGCTTCACCGTATGATGGACATGCGACGCTTCACTGTACGATGGACATGCGACCCTTCACCGTATGATGGATATGGGATGCTCTACCGTACGATGGACATGCGACTTTCAACCATTCAATGGACATGTGGCGCTCCATCGTACGATGGACATGCAACGCTTCACCGTATGATGGACATGCGACGCTTCACCGTACGATGGACATGCGATGCTTCACCGTATGATGGACATTGAACGATCCAACGTACGATGGACATGCCATGCTCGACCATAGGAATGACATGCGACGCACGGTGGACATGCGACGCTCGACTGTACATTGGACATGCGACGCTCCACCGTACGATGGACATGGGACACTCCACCGTACGATGGACATGCAACCCTCCACCATACTATAGACATGCGAAGCTCAACCGTAGGAAGCACATGTGACGCTCCACCGTACGATGGACATGGGACACTCCACCGTACGATGGACATGCGATGCTCGACCATAAGAAGGACATGCGATGCTCCACTGTACGATGGACATGCGACACTCCACTGTACGATGGACATGTGACGTTCGACCATAGGAAGGATATGCGATGCTCCACTGTATGATGGACACGGGATGCTCCACCGTTCGATGGACATGTGACACTCGACCATAGGAAGGGCATGCGATGCTCCACTGTATGATGGACATGCGACGCTCCACCGTACGATGGACATGGGTCGATCCACCGTACGATGGAAATGCGAAGCTCGACCGTAGGAAGGACATGCGACGCTCCACCGTAGGAAGGACATGTGACGCTCGACTGTACATTGGACATGCGACACTCCACCGTACGATGGACATGCGACGCTCGACGGTAGGAAGGACATGCGACGCTCCACCGTACGATGGACATGCGACGCTCCACTGTATGATGGACATGGGTCGCTCCACTGTGCGATGGACATGCGACGCTCCACCGTACGATGGACATGCAAAGCTCGACCATAAAAAGGACATGCGACGCTCCACCGTAATAAGGATATGCGACGCTTGACCGTAGGAAGGACATGTGACGCTCCACCGTTCGATGGACATGCGACGCTTCACCGTATGATGGACATGCGATGCTCCACAGTACGATGGACATGCAGCGCTTCACAATATGATGGGCATGGGATGCTCCACTGTACGAAGGACATGCGATGCTCGACCGAGGAATGACATGCGACGCTCCACCATACGATGGACATGCGTTGCTCGAATGTACATTGGACATGCGACGCTCCACCGTAGGAAGGACATGTGACGCTCCACCGTTCGATGGACATGCGACGCTTCACCGTATGATGGACATGCGATGCTCCACCGTACGAAGGACATGCGATGCTCCACCGTACGAAGGACATGCGATGCTCCACCATTCGATGGATATGTGATGCTCGAATGTACATTGGACATGCGACGCTCCACCGTACAATGGGCATGGAACGCTCCACCGTACGATGGACATGCGACGCTTCACCGTACGACGGACATGCGACGCTCGACTGTAGGAATGACATGCGACGCTCCACCGTACGATGGACATGCGACGCTCCACCGTATGATGGACATGGGTCGCTCCACTGTGCGATGGACATGCGACGCTCCACCGTACGATGGACATGCAAAGCTCGACCATAAAAAGGACATGCGACGCTCCACCGTAATAAGGATATGCGACGCTCCACCGTTCGATGGACATGCGACGCTTCACCGTATGATGGACATGCGATGCTCCACAATACGATGGACATGCAGCGCTTCACAATATGATGGGCATGGGATGCTCCACTGTACGAAGATCATGCGATGCTCGACCAAGGAACGACATGCGATGCTCCACCATACGATGGACATGCGTTGCTCGAATGTACATTGGACATGCGACGCTCCACCGACGCTCCACCGTAGGATGGACATGCGATGCTCCACCGTACGAAGGACATGCGATGCTCGACCGTAGGAATGACATGCGACGCTCCACCATTCGATGGATATGCGATGCTCGAATGTACATTGGACATGCGACGCTCCACCGTACAATGGACATGGAACGCTCCACCGTACGATGGACATGCGACGCTTCACCGTATGACGGACATGCGACGCTCGACTGTAGGAATGACATGCGACGCTCCACCGTATGATGGACATGCAACGCTCCATCGTACGTTGGACATGCGATGCTTCACCGTATGATGGACATGCAACGCTCCATCGTACGATGAACATGCGACCCTCCACCTTTCAATGGACATGTGGCGCTCCATCGTACGTTGGACATGCGACGCTCGACTGTAGGAATGACATGCGATGCTCCACCGTATGATAGACATGCAACGCTCCATCATACGATGAACATGCGACCCTCCACCTTTCAATGGACATGTGGCGCTCCATCATACCATGGACATGCGTCGCTCGACTGTACATTGGACATGCGATGCTCCACTGTACGATGGACATGGGACACCCCACCGTACGATGGACATGCGACGCTCGACCGTAGGAAGGATATGTGACGCTCGACTGTACATTGCACAGGCAACGCTCCATGGTACGATGGACATGCGACGCTCGACCATAGGAGGACATGCGACGCTCCACCGTTCGATGGACATGCGACACTCCCCGTATGATGGACATGCGAAGTTCGACCGTAGGAAAGATATGCGAAGTTCCACCGTAGGAACGACAGGCAACGCTCGACCGAAAAAAGGACATGTGATGCTCCACTGTTCGATGGACATGTGGCGCTCCACCATACGATGGACATGGGACGCTCCATCGTTCGATGGACATGTGATGCCCCACCGTATGATGGACATGTGACGCTCGACTGTACATTGGACATGCGACGCTCCACCGTACGATGGACATGCGACGCTCGACCGTAGGAAGGATATGTGACGCTCGACTGTACATTGCACAGGCAACGCTCCATGGTACGATGGACATGCGACGCTCGACCATAGGAGGACATGCGACGCTCCACCGTTCGATGGACATGCGACGCTTTATCGTATGATGGACAAGGGAAGCTCCACCGTACGATCGACTTGCGACGCTCGACCGTAGGAATGACATGCGACGCTCCACCGTACGATGGACATGCGACGCTCCACCGTTTGATGGACATGCGACGCTCGACCGTAGGAATGACATGTGACGCTCCACCGTACGATGGACATGCGACGCTCCACCGTTTGATGGACATGTGACGCTCCACCGTACGATGGACATGCGATGCTCGGCTGTACAATGGACATGCAACGCTCCACCATACAATGGACATGGGACACTCCATCGTACGATGGACATGCGATGCTCCACCATACGATAGACATGTGAAGCTCGACCGTAGGAAGGACATGTGACACTCCACCATACGATGGACATGCGACGCTCGACCATAAGAAGGACATGCAATGCTCCACTGTACGATGGACATGCGACGCTCCACCGTACGATGGACATGGGTCTTTCCACTGTACGATTTAAATGTGAAGCTCCACCGTAGGAAGGACATGCGATGCTCCACCGTAGGAAGGACATGCGATGCTCGACCGTAGGAAGGACATGTGATGCTCGACTGTACATTGGACATGCCACGCTCCACCGTACGATGGACATGCAACGCTCGACCGTAAGAAGGACATGCGACCCTCCACCGTATGATGGACATGCGATGCTCCACTGTACGATGGACATGCGACGCTCCACCGTACGATGGACATCGGACACTCCACCGTTCGATGAACATGTGATGCTCGAATGTACATTGGACATGGAAAACTCCACCGTACAATGGACAAGCGAAGCTCGACCGTAGGAATTACATGCGACTCTCCACCGTAGGAAGAACATGCGACCCTCAACTGTAGGAAGGACACGTTCCACCTTAGGAAGGACATGCGTCACTCGACCGTAGGAAGGACATGCGACGCTCCACCGTAAGAAGGACATGCGACGCTCGAAAATAGCAAGGACATGTGACGCTTCACCGTTCGATGGACATGCGACACTCCCCGTATGATGGACATGCGAAGTTCGACCGTAGGAAAGATATGCGAAGTTCCACCGTAGGAACGACAGGCAACGCTCGACCGAAAAAAGGACATGTGATGCTCCACTGTTCGATGGACATGTGGCGCTCCACCATACGATGGACATGGGACGCTCCATCGTTCGATGGACATGTGATGCCCCACCGTACGATGGACATGTGACGCTCGACTGTACATTGGACATGCGACGCTCCACCGTACGATGGACATGCGACGCTCGACCGTAGGAAGGATATGTGACGCTCGACTGTACATTGCACAGGCAACGCTCCATGGTACGATGGACATGCGACGCTCGACCATAGGAGGACATGCGACGCTCCACCATTCGATGGACATGCGACGCTTTATCGTATGATGGACAAGGGAAGCTCCACCGTACGATCGACTTGCGACGCTCGACCGTAGGAATGACATGCGACGCTCCACCGTACGATGGACATGCGACGCTCCACCGTTTGATGGACATGCGACGCTCGACCGTAGGAATGACATGTGACGCTCCACCGTACGATGGACATGCGACGCTCCACCGTTTGATGGACATGTGACGCTCCACCGTACGATGGACATGCGATGCTCGGCTGTACATTGGACATGCAACGCTCCACCATACAATGGACATGGGACACTCCATCGTACGATGGACATGCGATGCTCCACCATACGATAGACATGTGAAGCTCGACCGTAGGAAGGACATGTGACACTCCACCATACGATGGACATGCGACGCTCGACCATAAGAAGGACATGCAATGCTCCACTGTACGATGGACATGCGACGCTCCACCGTACGATGGACATGGGTCGCTCCATTGTACGATTTAAATGTGAAGCTCCACCGTAGGAAGGACATGCGATGCTCCACCGTAGGAAGGACATGCGATGCTCGACCGTGGGAAGGACATGTGATGCTCGACTGTACATTGGACATGCGACGCTCCACCGTACGATGGACATGCAATGCTCGACCGTAGGAAGGACATGCGACGGTCCACCGTACGATGGACATGCGACGCTCCACCGTATGATGGACATGGGTCGCTCCACTGTGCGATGGACATCGGACACTCCACCGTTCGATGAACATGTGATGCTCGAATGTACATTGGACATGGAAAACTCCCCCGTACAATGGACAAGCGAAGCTCGACCGTAGGAATTACATGCGACTCTCCACCGTAGGAAGAACATGCGACCCTCAACTGTAGGAAGGACATGTGATGTTCCACCGTTGGATGGACATGCGATGCTTCACCATATGATGGACATGCGTTGCTTCACCGTATGATGGACATACGACGCTTCACCGTATGATGGACATGGGATGCTCCACCGTACAACGGACATGCGACGATCGACCGTAGGAATGACATGCGACGCTCCACCGTACAATGACATGCTACGCTCCACCGTACAATGGACATGCGACGCTCCACCGTTCGATGGACATGTGACGCCCCACCGTACGATGGACATGCGACGCTCGACTGTACATTGGACATGCGACGCTTCACCGTACAATGGACATGGGACGCTCCACCATACGATGCACATACAAACCTCCACCGTAGGAAGGACATGCGACGCAGCACCGTAGGAAGGACATGCGACGCTCGACCGTAGGAAGGACATGTGATGCTCGACTGTACATTGGACATGCGACGCTCCACCGTACGATGGACATGCAACGCTCGTCCGTAGAAAGGACATGCGACGCTCCATCGTACGATGGACATGCGACGCTCCACCGTACGATGGACGAGGGTCGCTCCACCGTACGATGGACATGCGATGCTCCACTGTTCGATGGACATGTGACGGTCCACCGGACGATGGACATGGGACGCTCCACCGTATGATGGACATGCAAGGCTCGACCGTAGGAAGGACATGCGACGCTCCACTATAGGAAGGACATGCGACGCTCGACCGTAGGAAGGACATGTGACACTCCACCATTCGATGGACATGCGACGCTTCACCGTATGATGGACATGGGACGCTCCACAGTACGATGGACATCCAACGCTCGATTGTAGGAATGACATGCGACGCTCCACCGTATGAGGGACATGCGATGCTTCACCGTACGATGGACATGCAATGCTTCACCGTATGATGGACATGCAACGCTCCACCGTATGATGGACATGCGACCCTTCACCGTATGATGGACATGGAATGCTCTACCGTACGATGGACATGCGACCCTCCACCATTCAATGGACATGTGGCGCTCCATCGTACAATGCACATGCGACACTCGACTGTACATTGGACATGCGACGCTCCACTGTACGATGGACATGGGACACTCCACCGAACGATGGACATGCAACGCTCTACCATTCAATGGACATGTGGTGCTCCATCATACCTTGGACATGCGACGCTCGACTGTACATTGGACATGCGATGCTCCACTGTACGATGGACATGGGACACTCCACCGTACGATGGACATGCGACCCTCTAGCATACAATAGACATGCAAAGCTCAACCATAGGAAGGACATGTGACACTCCACCGTACGATGGACATGCGACGCTCGACCGTAAGAAGGACATGCGATGCTCCACTGTACGATGGACATGCGACACTCCACTGTACGATGGACATGTGACGTTCGACCATAGGAAGGACATGCGATGCTCCACTGTATGATGGACATGGGATGCTCCACCGTTCGATGGACATGTGACACTCGACCATAGGAAGGACATGCGATGCTCCACTGTATGATGCACATGCGACGCTCCACCATACGATGGACATGGGTCGATCCACCGTACGATGGAAATGCGAAGCTCGACCGTAGAAAGGACATGCGACGCTCCACCGTAGGAAGGACACGTGACGCTCGACTGTACATTGGACATGCGACACTCCACCGTACGAAGGACATGCGACTCTCGACGGTAAGAAGGACATGCGAAGCTCCACCGTACGATGGACATGCGATGCTCCACCATATGATGGACTTGGGTCGCTCCACTGTACGATGGACATGCGACGCTCCACCGTTCGATGGACATGTGACGCTCGACTGTACATTGGACATGCGACGCTCCACCGTACGATGGACATGGGACACTCCACCGTACGATGGACATGCAAAGCTCGACCATAAAAAGGACATGCGACGTTCCACCGTAATAAGGATATGCGACGCTCGACCGTAGGAAGGACATGTGACGCTCCACCGTTCAATGGACATGGGACGCTTCACCATAGGATGGACATGCGATGCTCCACAGTACGATGGACATGCAACGCTTCACCATATGATCAGCATGGGATGCTCCATTGTATGAAGGACATGCGATGCTCGACCGTAGGAATGACATGCGATGCTCCACCGTACAATGGACATGTGACGCTCCACCGTACGATGGACATGTGACGCTCGACTGTACATTGGACATGCGGTGCTCCACTGTACAATGGACATGGAACGCTCCACCGTACGATGGAAATGCGAAGCTCAATCGTAGGAAGGACATGCGACGCTCCACCGTAGGAAGGACATGTGACTCTCGACTGTACATTGGACATGCAACGCTCCACCGTACGATGGACATGTGACGCTCCACCGTACCATGGACATGCGACGTTCGACTGTGCATTGGAGATGTGACGCTCCACCGTACGATGGACATGGGACACTCCACCGAACGATGGACATGGGACACTCCACCGAACAATGGACATGCGACGCTCGACCGTAGGAAGGACATGCGATGCTCCACTGTATGATGGACATGCGACGCTCCAACGTACCATGGACATGGGTCGCTCCATCGTACGATGGAAGTGCGAAGCTCAACCATAGGAAGGACATGCGACGTTCCATCGTAGGAAGGGCATGCGATGCTCGACCGTAGGAAGGACATGGGATGCTCCACCGTTGCATGAACATGCGACGCTTCACCGTATGATGGACATGCGATGCTTCGCTGTACGATGGACATGCGACGCTTCACCGTATGATGGACATTGGATGCTCCACCGTACGATGGACATGCGATGCTCGACCATAGGAATGACATGAGACGAACCGTGGACATGCGACGCTCGACTGTACATTGGACTTGCGATGCTCCAACGTACGATGGACATGCGACGCTCCACCGTTCGATAAACATGCGACGCTTCACCGTATGATGGACATGCGACGCTTCACTGTACGATGGACATGCGACCCTTCACCGTATGATGGATATGGGATGCTCTACCGTACGATGGACATGCGACTTTCAACCATTCAATGGACATGTGACGCTCCATCGTACGATGGACATGCAACGCTTCACCGTATGATGGACATGCGACGCTTACATTGCACAGGCAACGCTCCATGGTACGATGGACATGCGACGCTCGACCATAGGAGGACATGCGACGCTCCACCATTCGATGGACATGCGACGCTTTATCGTATGATGGACAAGGGAAGCTCCACCGTACGATCGACTTGCGACGCTCGACCGTAGGAATGACATGCGACGCTCCACCGTACGATGGACATGCGACGCTCCACCGTTTGATGGACATGCGACGCTCGACCGTAGGAATGACATGTGACGCTCCACCGTACGATGGACATGCGACGCTCCACCGTTTGATGGACATGTGACGCTCCACCGTACGATGGACATGCGATGCTCGGCTGTACATTGGACATGCAACGCTCCACCATACAATGGACATGGGACACTCCATCGTACGATGGACATGCGATGCTCCACCATACGATAGACATGTGAAGCTCGACCGTAGGAAGGACATGTGACACTCCACCATACGATGGACATGCGACGCTCGACCATAAGAAGGACATGCAATGCTCCACTGTACGATGGACATGCGACGCTCCACCGTACGATGGACATGGGTCGCTCCATTGTACGATTTAAATGTGAAGCTCCACCGTAGGAAGGACATGCGATGCTCCACCGTAGGAAGGACATGCGATGCTCGACCGTGGGAAGGACATGTGATGCTCGACTGTACATTGGACATGCGACGCTCCACCGTACGATGGACATGCAACGCTCGACCGTAGGAAGGACATGCGACGGTCCACCGTACGATGGACATGCGACGCTCCACCGTATGATGGACATGGGTCGCTCCACTGTGCGATGGACATCGGACACTCCACCGTTCGATGAACATGTGATGCTCGAATGTACATTGGACATGGAAAACTCCCCCGTACAATGGACAAGCGAAGCTCGACCGTAGGAATTACATGCGACTCTCCACCGTAGGAAGAACATGCGACCCTCAACTGTAGGAAGGACATGTGATGTTCCACCGTTGGATGGACATGCGATGCTTCACCATATGATGGACATGCGTTGCTTCACCGTATGATGGACATACGACGCTTCACCGTATGATGGACATGGGATGCTCCACCGTACAACGGACATGTGACGATCGACCGTAGGAATGACATGCGACGCTCCACCGTACAATGACATGCTACGCTCCACCGTACAATGGACATGCGACGCTCCACCGTTCGATGGACATGTGACGCCCCACCGTACGATGGACATGCGACGCTCGACTGTACATTGGACATGCGACGCTTCACCGTACAATGGACATGGGACGCTCCACCATACGATGCACATACAAACCTCCACCGTAGGAAGGACATGCGACGCAGCACCGTAGGAAGGACATGCGACGCTCGACCGTAGGAAGGACATGTGATGCTCGACTGTACATTGGACATGTGACGCTCCACCGTACGATGGACATGCAACGCTCGTCCGTAGAAAGGACATGCGACGCTCCACCGTACGATGGACATGCGACGCTCCACCGTACGATGGACGAGGGTCGCTCCACCGTACGATGGACATGCGATGCTCCACTGTTCGATGGACATGTGACGGTCCACCGGACGATGGACATGGGACGCTCCACCGTATGATGGACATGCAAGGCTCGACCGTAGGAAGGACATGCGACGCTCCACTATAGGAAGGACATGCGACGCTCGACCGTAGGAAGGACATGTGACACTCCACCATTCGATGGACATGCGACGCTTCACCGTATGATGGACATGGGACGCTCCACAGTACGATGGACATCCAACGCTCGATTGTAGGAATGACATGCGACGCTCCACCGTATGAGGGACATGCGATGCTTCACCGTACGATGGACATGCAATGCTTCACCGTATGATGGACATGCAACGCTCCACCGTATGATGGACATGCGACCCTTCACCGTATGATGGACATGGAATGCTCTACCGTACGATGGACATGCGACCCTCCACCATTCAATGGACATGTGGCGCTCCATCGTACAATGCACATGCGACACTCGACTGTACATTGGACATGCGACGCTCCACTGTACGATGGACATGGGACACTCCACCGAACGATGGACATGCAACGCTCTACCATTCAATGGACATGTGGTGCTCCATCATACCTTGGACATGCGACGCTCGACTGTACATTGGACATGCGATGCTCCACTGTACGATGGACATGGGACACTCCACCGTACGATGGACATGCGACCCTCTAGCATACAATAGACATGCAAAGCTCAACCATAGGAAGGACATGTGACACTCCACCGTACGATGGACATGCGACGCTCGACCGTAAGAAGGACATGCGATGCTCCACTGTACGATGGACATGCGACACTCCACTGTACGATGGACATGTGACGTTCGACCATAGGAAGGACATGCGATGCTCCACTGTATGATGGACATGGGATGCTCCACCGTTCGATGGACATGTGACACTCGACCATAGGAAGGACATGCGATGCTCCACTGTATGATGCACATGCGACGCTCCACCATACGATGGACATGGGTCGATCCACCGTACGATGGAAATGCGAAGCTCGACCGTAGAAAGGACATGCGACGCTCCACCGTAGGAAGGACACGTGACGCTCGACTGTACATTGGACATGCGACACTCCACCGTACGAAGGACATGCGACTCTCGACGGTAAGAAGGACATGCGAAGCTCCACCGTACGATGGACATGCGATGCTCCACCATATGATGGACTTGGGTCGCTCCACTGTACGATGGACATGCGACGCTCCACCGTTCGATGGACATGTGACGCTCGACTGTACATTGGACATGCGACGCTCCACCGTACGATGGACATGGGACACTCCACCGTACGATGGACATGCAAAGCTCGACCATAAAAAGGACATGCGACGTTCCACCGTAATAAGGATATGCGACGCTCGACCGTAGGAAGGACATGTGACGCTCCACCGTTCAATGGACATGGGACGCTTCACCATAGCATGGACATGCGATGCTCCACAGTACGATGGACATGCAACGCTTCACCATATGATCAGCATGGGATGCTCCATTGTATGAAGGACATGCGATGCTCGACCGTAGGAATGACATGCGATGCTCCACCGTACAATGGACATGTGACGCTCCACCGTACGATGGACATGTGACGCTCGACTGTACATTGGACATGCGGTGCTCCACTGTACAATGGACATGGAACGCTCCACCGTACGATGGAAATGCGAAGCTCAATCGTAGGAAGGACATGCGACGCTCCACCGTAGGAAGGACATGTGACTCTCGACTGTACATTGGACATGCAACGCTCCACCGTACGATGGACATGTGACGCTCCACCGTACCATGGACATGCGACGTTCGACTGTGCATTGGAGATGTGACGCTCCACCGTACGATGGACATGGGACACTCCACCGAACGATGGACATGGGACACTCCACCGAACAATGGACATGCGACGCTCGACCGTAGGAAGGACATGCGATGCTCCACTGTATGATGGACATGCGACGCTCCAACGTACCATGGACATGGGTCGCTCCATCGTACGATGGAAGTGCGAAGCTCAACCATAGGAAGGACATGCGACGTTCCATCGTAGGAAGGGCATGCGATGCTCGACCGTAGGAAGGACATGGGATGCTCCACCGTTGCATGAACATGCGACGCTTCACCGTATGATGGACATGCGATGCTTCGCTGTACGATGGACATGCGACGCTTCACCGTATGATGGACATTGGATGCTCCACCGTACGATGGACATGCGATGCTCGACCATAGGAATGACATGAGACGAACCGTGGACATGCGACGCTCGACTGTACATTGGACTTGCGATGCTCCAACGTACGATGGACATGCGACGCTCCACCGTTCGATAAACATGCGACGCTTCACCGTATGATGGACATGCGACGCTTCACTGTACGATGGACATGCGACCCTTCACCGTATGATGGATATGGGATGCTCTACCGTACGATGGACATGCGACTTTCAACCATTCAATGGACATGTGACGCTCCATCGTACGATGGACATGCAACGCTTCACCGTATGATGGACATGCGACGCTTCACCGTACGATGGACATGCGATGCTTCACCGTATGATGGACATTGAACGATCCACCGTACGATGGACATGCCATGCTCGACCATAGGAATGACATGCGACGCACGGTGGACATGCGACGCTCGACTGTACATTGGACATGCGACGCTCCACCGTACGATGGACATGGGACACTCCACCGTACGATGGACATGCAACGCTCCACCATACTATAGACATGCGAAGCTCAACCGTAGGAAGCACATGTGACGCTCCACCGTACGATGGACATGGGACACTCCACCGTACAATGGACATGCGATGCTCGACCATAAGAAGGACATGCGATGCTCCACTGTACGATGGACATGCGACACTCCACTGTACGATGGACATGTGACGTTCGACCATAGGAAGGATATGCGATGCTCCACTGTATGATGGACACGGGATGCTCCACCGTTCGATGGACATGTGACACTCGACCATAGGAAGGGCATGCGATGCTCCACTGTATGATGGACATGCGACGCTCCACCGTACGATGGACATGGGTCGATCCACCGTACGATGGAAATGCGAAGCTCGACCGTAGGAAGGACATGCGACGCTCCACCGTAGGAAGGACATGTGACGCTCGACTGTACATTGGACATGCGACACTCCACCGTACGATGGACATGCGACGCTCGACGGTAGGAAGGACATGCGACGCTCCACCGTACGATGGACATGCGACGCTCCACCGTATGATGGACATGGGTTGCTCCACTGTGCGATGGACATGCGACGCTCCACCGTACGATGGACATGCAAAGCTCGACCATAAAAAGGACATGCGACGCTCCACCGTAATAAGGATATGCGACGCTTGACCGTAGGAAGGACATGTGACGCTCCACCGTTCGATGGACATGCGACGCTTCACCGTATGATGGACATGCGATGCTCCACAGTACGATGGACATGCAGCGCTTCACAATATGATGGGCATGGGATGCTCCACTGTACGAAGGACATGCGATGCTCGACCGAGGAATGACATGCGACGCTCCACCATACGATGGACATGCGTTGCTCGAATGTACATTGGACATGCGACGCTCCACCGACGCTCCACCGTAGGAAGGACATGTGACGCTCCACCGTTCGATGGACATGCGACGCTTCACCGTATGATGGACATGCGATGCTCCACCGTACGAAGGACATGCGATGCTCGACCGTAGGAATGACATGCGACGCTCCACCATTCGATGGATATGCGATGCTCGAATGTACATTGGACATGCGACGCTCCACCGTACAATGGGCATGGAACGCTCCACCGTACGATGGACATGCGACGCTTCACCGTACGACGGACATGCGACGCTCGACTGTAGGAATGACATGCGACGCTCCACCGTACGATGGACATGCGACGCTCCACCGTATGATGGACATGGGTCGCTCCACTGTGCGATGGAAATGCGACGCTCCACCGTACGATGGACATGCAAAGCTCGACCATAAAAAGGACATGCGACGCTCCACCGTAATAAGGATATGCGACGCTCCACCGTTCGATGGACATGCGACGCTTCACCGTATGATGGACATGCGATGCTCCACAATACGATGGACATGCAGCGCTTCACAATATGATGGGCATGGGATGCTCCACTGTACGAAGATCATGCGATGCTCGACCGAGGAATGACATGCGACGCTCCACCATACGATGGACATGCGTTGCTCGAATGTACATTGGACATGCGACGCTCCACCGACGCTCCACCGTAGGATGGACATGCGATGCTCCACCGTACGAAGGACATGCGATGCTCGACCGTAGGAATGACATGCGACGCTCCACCATTCAATGGATATGCGATGCTCGAATGTACATTGGACATGCGACGCTCCACCGTACAATGGACATGGAACGCTCCACCGTACGATGGACATGCGACGCTTCACCGTATGACGGACATGCGACGCTCGACTGTAGGAATGACATGCGACGCTCCACCGTATGATGGACATGCAACGCTCCATCGTACGTTGGACATGCGATGCTTCACCGTATGATGGACATGCAACGCTCCATCGTACGATGAACATGCGACCCTCCACCTTTCAATGGACATGTGGCGCTCCATCGTACGTTGGACATGCGACGCTCGACTGTAGGAATGACATGCGATGCTCCACCGTATGATAGACATGCAACGCTCCATCATACGATGAACATGCGACCCTCCACCTTTCAATGGACATGTGGCGCTCCATCATACCATGGACATGCGTCGCTCGACTGTACATTGGACATGCGATGCTCCACTGTACGATGGACATGGGACACTCCACCGTACGATGGACATGCGACCCTCCACCATACAATAGACATGCAAAGCTCAACCATAGGAAGGACATGTGACACTCCACCGTTCGATGGACATGCGACGCTTCACCTATGATGGACATGCAAAGCTCGAACGTAGGAAGGACATGCGATGCTCCACTGTACGATGGACATACGACGCTCCACCGTACGATGGACATGGGTCGTTCCACCGTACGATGGAAATGCAAAGCTCGACCGTAGGAAGGACATGCGACACTCCACTATAGGAAGAACATGCGACGCTCGACCGTCGGAAGGACATGTGACGCTCCACCATTCGATGGACATGCGACGCTTCACCGTATGATGGACATGCATCGCTCCATCGTACGATGGACATGCGACGCTTCACCGTATGATTGACATGGCTCTACCGTACGATGGACATGCGACCCTCCACCTTTCGATGGACATGTGGCGCTTCATTGTACGTTGGACATGCGACGCTCGACTGTACATTGGACATGCGACGCTCCACTGTACGATGGACATGGGGCACTCCACCGACATTGGACATGCGACGCTCCACCATTCAATGGACACGTGGCGCTCCATCGTATGATAGACATGCGACGCTTGACTGTACGATGGACATGCGACGCTCCACTGTACGATGGACATGGGACACTCCACCGTACGATGGACATGCGACCCTCCACCATACAATAGACATGCGAAGCTCAACCGTAGGAAGGACATGTGACACTCCACCGTACGATGCGACGCTCGACCATAAGAAGAACATGTGATGCTCCACTGTACGATGGACATGCGTCGCTCCATTGTACGATGGACATGTGACGTTCGACCATAGGAAGGACATGCGATCTCCACTGTATGATGGACATGGGACGCTCCACCGTTTGATGGACATGTGACACTCGACCATAGGAAGGACATGCGATGCTCCACTGAACGATGGACATGCGACGCTCCACCGTATGATGGACATGGGTCGTTCCACCGTACGATGGAAATGCGAAGCTCGACCATAGGAATGACATGCGACGCTCCACCATTCGATGGATATGCGATGCTCGAATGTACATTGGACATGCGACGTTCCACCGTACAATGGACATGGAACGCTCCACCGTACGATGGACATGCGACGCTTCACCGTACGACGGACATGCGACTCTCGACTGTAGGAATGACATGCGACGCTCCACCGTATGATGGACATGCAACGCTCCATCGTACGATGGACATGCGATGCTCCACTGTATGATGGACATGGGATGCTCCACCGTTCGATGGACATGTGACACTCGACCATAGGAAGGACATGCGATGCTCCACTGTACGATGGACATGCGACGCTCCACCGTACGATGGACATGGGTCGTTCCACCGTACGATGGAAATGCGAAGCTCGACCATAGGAATGACATGCGACGCTCCACCATTCGATGGATATGCGATGCTCGAATGTACATTGGACATGCGACGTTCCACCGTACAATGGACATGGAACGCTCCACCGTACGATGGACATGCGACGCTTCACCGTACGACGGACATGCGACTCTCGACTGTAGGAATGACATGCGACGCTCCACCGTATGATGGACATGCAACGCTCCATCGTACGATGGACATGCGATGCTCCACTGTATGATGGACATGGGATGCTCCACCGTTCGATGGACATGTGACACTCGACCATAGGAAGGACATGCGATGCTCCACTGTACGATGGACATGCGACGCTCCACCGTACGATGGACATGGGTCGATCCACCGTACGATGGAAATGCGAAGCTCGACCGTAGGAAGGACATGCGACGCTCCACCGTAGGAAGGACACGTGACGCTCGACTGTACATTGGACATGCGACACTCCACCGTACGATGGACATGCGACGCTCGACGGTAGGAAGGACATGCGACGCTCCACCGTACGATGGACATGCGACGCTCCACCGTATGATGGACATGCAAAGCTCGACCATAAAAAGGACATGCGACGCTCCACCGTAATAAGGATATGCGACGCTTGACCGTAGGAAGGACATGTGACGCTCCACCGTTCGATGGACATGCGACGCTTCACCGTATGATGGACATGCGATGCTCCACAGTACGATGGACATGCAGCGCTTCACAATATGATGGGCATGGGATGCTCCACTGTACGAAGGACATGCGATGCTCGACCGAGGAATGACATGCGACGCTCCACCATACGATGGACATGCGTTGCTCGAATGTACATTGGACATGCGACGCTCCACCGTAGGAAGGACATGTGACGCTCCACCGTTCGATGGACATGCGACGCTTCACCGTATGATGGACATGCGATGCTCCACCGTACGAAGGACATGCGATGCTCCACCGTACGAAGGACATGCGATGCTCCACCATTCGATGGATATGCGATGCTCGAATGTACATTGGACATGCGACGCTCCACCGTACAATGGGCATGGAACGCTCCACCGTACGATGGACATGCGACGCTTCACCGTACGACGGACATGCGACGCTCGACTGTAGGAATGACATGCGACGCTCCACCGTACGATGGACATGCGACGCTCCACCGTATGATGGACATGGGTCGCTCCACTGTGCGATGGACATGCGACGCTCCACCGTACGATGGACATGCAAAGCTCGACCATAAAAAGGACATGCGACGCTCCACCGTAATAAGGATATGCGACGCTCCACCGTTCGATGGACATGCGACGCTTCACCGTATGATGGACATGCGATGCTCCACAATACGATGGACATGCAGCGCTTCACAATATGATGGGCATGGGATGCTCCACTGTACGAAGATCATGCGATGCTCGACCAAGGAACGACATGCGATGCTCCACCATACGATGGACATGCGTTGCTCGAATGTACATTGGACATGCGACGCTCCACCGACGCTCCACCGTAGGATGGACATGCGATGCTCCACCGTACGAAGGACATGCGATGCTCGACCGTAGGAATGACATGCGACGCTCCACCATTCGATGGATATGCGATGCTCGAATGTACATTGGACATGCGACGCTCCACCGTACAATGGACATGGAACGCTCCACCGTACGATGGACATGCGACGCTTCATCGTATGACGGACATGTGACGCTCGACTGTAGGAATGACATGCGACGCTCCACCGTATGATGGACATGCAACGCTCCATCGTACGTTGGACATGCGATGCTTCACCGTATGATGGACATGCAACGCTCCATCGTACGATGAACATGCGACCCTCCACCTTTCAATGGACATGTGGCGCTCCATCGTACGTTGGACATGCGACGCTCGACTGTAGGAATGACATGCGATGCTCCACCGTATGATAGACATGCAACGCTCCATCATACGATGAACATGCGACCCTCCACCTTTCAATGGACATGTGGCGCTCCATCATACCATGGACATGCGTCGCTCGACTGTACATTGGACATGCGATGCTCCACTGTACGATGGACATGGGACACCCCACCGTACGATGGACATGCGACGCTCGACCGTAGGAAGGATATGTGACGCTCGACTGTACATTGCACAGGCAACGCTCCATGGTACGATGGACATGCGACGCTCGACCATAGGAGGACATGCGACGCTCCACCGTTCGATGGACATGCGACGCTTTATCGTATGATGGACAAGGGAAGCTCCACCGTACGATCGACTTGCGACGCTCGACTGTAGGAATGACATGCGACGCTCCACCGTATGATGGACATGCAACGCTCCATCGTACGTTGGACATGCGATGCTTCACCGTATGATGGACATGCAACGCTCCATCGTACGATGAACATGCGACCCTCCACCTTTCAATGGACATGTGGCGCTCCATCGTACGTTGGACATGCGACGCTCGACTGTAGGAATGACATGCGATGCTCCACCGTATGATAGACATGCAACGCTCCATCATACGATGAACATGCGACCCTCCACCTTTCAATGGACATGTGGCGCTCCATCATACCATGGACATGCGTCGCTCGACTGTACATTGGACATGCGATGCTCCACTGTACGATGGACATGGGACACCCCACCGTACGATGGACATGCGACGCTCGACCGTAGGAAGGATATGTGACGCTCGACTGTACATTGCACAGGCAACGCTCCATGGTACGATGGACATGCGACGCTCGACCATAGGAGGACATGCGACGCTCCACCGTTCGATGGACATGCGACGCTTTATCGTATGATGGACAAGGGAAGCTCCACCGTACGATCGACTTGCGACGCTCGACCGTAGGAATGACATGCGACGCTCCACCGTACGATGGACATGCGACGCTCCACCGTTTGATGGACATGCGACGCTCGACCGTAGGAATGACATGTGACGCTCCACCGTACGATGGACATGCGACGCTCCACCGTTTGATGGATATGTGACGCTCCACCGTACGATGGACATGCGATGCTCCACTGAACGATGGACATGCGACGCTCCACCATACAATGGACATGGGTCGTTCCACCGTACGATGGAAATGCGAAGCTCGACCATAGGAATGACATGCGACGCTCCACCATTCGATGGATATGCGATGCTCGAATGTACATTGGACATGCGACGTTCCACCGTACAATGGACATGGAACGCTCCACCGTACGATGGACATGCGACGCTTCACCGTACGACGGACATGCGACTCTCGACTGTAGGAATGACATGCGACGCTCCACCGTATGATGGACATGCAACGCTCCATCGTACGATGGACATGCGATGCTCCACTGTATGATGGACATGGGATGCTCCACCGTTCGATGGACATGTGACACTCGACCATAGGAAGGACATGCGATGCTCCACTGTACGATGGACATGCGACGCTCCACCGTACGATGGACATGGGTCGTTCCACCGTACGATGGAAATGCGAAGCTCGACCATAGGAATGACATGCGACGCTCCACCATTCGATGGATATGCGATGCTCGAATGTACATTGGACATGCGACGTTCCACCGTACAATGGACATGGAACGCTCCACCGTACGATGGACATGCGACGCTTCACCGTACGACGGACATGCGACTCTCGACTGTAGGAATGACATGCGACGCTCCACCGTATGATGGACATGCAACGCTCCATCGTACGATGGACATGCGATGCTCCACTGTATGATGGACATGGGATGCTCCACCGTTCGATGGACATGTGACACTCGACCATAGGAAGGACATGCGATGCTCCACTGTACGATGGACATGCGACGCTCCACCGTACGATGGACATGGGTCGATCCACCGTACGATGGAAATGCGAAGCTCGACCGTAGGAAGGACATGCGACGCTCCACCGTAGGAAGGACACGTGACGCTCGACTGTACATTGGACATGCGACACTCCACCGTACGATGGACATGCGACGCTCGACGGTAGGAAGGACATGCGACGCTCCACCGTACGATGGACATGCGACGCTCCACCGTATGATGGACATGGGTCGCTCCACTGTGCGATGGACATGCGACGCTCCACCGTACGATGGACATGCGACGCTCCACCGTACGATGGACATGCAAAGCTCGACCATAAAAAGGACATGCGACGCTCCACCGTTCGATGGACATGCGGCGCTCCACCGTACGATGGACATGCAAAGCTCGACCATAAAAAGGACATGCGACGCTCCACCGTAATAAGGATATGCGACGCTTGACCGTAGGAAGGACATGTGACGCTCCACCGTTCGATGGACATGCGACGCTTCACCGTATGATGGACATGCGATGCTCCACAGTACGATGGACATGCAGCGCTTCACAATATGATGGGCATGGGATGCTCCACTGTACGAAGGACATGCGATGCTCGACCGAGGGATGACATGCGACGCTCCACCATACGATGGACATGCGTTGCTCGAATGTACATTGGACATGCGACGCTCCACCGTACAATGGGCATGGAACGCTCCACCGTACGATGGACATGCGACGCTTCACCGTACGACGGACATGCGACGCTCGACTGTAGGAATGACATGCGACGCTCCACCGTACGATGGACATGCGACGCTCCACCGTATGATGGACATGGGTCGCTCCACTGTGCGATGGACATGCGACGCTCCACCGTACGATGGACATGCAAAGCTCGACCATAAAAAGGACATGCGACGCTCCACCGTAATAAGGATATGCGACGCTACACCGTTCGATGGACATGCGACGCTTCACCGTATGATGGACATGCGATGCTCCACAATACGATGGACATGCAGCGCTTCACAATATGATGGGCATGGGATGCTCCACTGTACGAAGATCATGCGATGCTCGACCGAGGAACGACATGCGATGCTCCACCATACGATGGACATGCGTTGCTCGAATGTACATTGGACATGTGACGCTCCACCGACGCTCCACCGTAGGATGGACATGCGATGCTCCACCGTACGAAGGACATGCGATGCTCGACCGTAGGAATGACATGCGACGCTCCACCATTCGATGGATATGCGATGCTCGAATGTACATTGGACATGCGACGCTCCACCGTACAATGGACATGGAACGCTCCACCGTACGATGGACATGCGACGCTTCACCGTATGACGGACATGCGACGCTCGACTGTAGGAATGACATGCGACGCTCCACCGTATGATGGACATGCAACGCTCTATCGTACGTTGGACATGCGATGCTTCACCGTATGATGGACATGCAACGCTCCATCGTACGATGAACATGTGACCCTCCACCTTTCAATGGACATGTGGCGCTCCATCGTACGTTGGACATGCGACGCTCGACTGTAGGAATGACATGCGATGCTCCACCGTATGATAGACATGCAACGCTCCATCATACGATGAACATGCGACCCTCCACCTTTCAATGGACATGTGGCGCTCCATCATACCATGGACATGCGTCGCTCGACTGTACATTGGACATGCGATGCTCCACTGTACGATGGACATGGGACACCCCACCGTACGATGGACATGCGACGCTCGACCGTAGGAAGGATATGTGACGCTCGACTGTACATTGCACAGGCAACGCTCCATGGTACGATGGACATGCGACGCTCGACCATAGGAGGACATGCGACGCTCCACCGTTCGATGGACATGCGACGCTTTATCGTATGATGGACAAGGGAAGCTCCACCGTACGATCGACTTGCGACGCTCGACCGTAGGAATGACATGCGACGCTCCACCGTACGATGGACATGCGACGCTCCACCGTTTGATGGACATGCGACGCTCGACCGTAGGAATGACATGTGACGCTCCACCGTACGATGGACATGCGACGCTCCACCGTTTGATGGACATGTGACGCTCCACCGTACGATGGACATGCGATGCTCGGCTGTACAATGGACATGCAACGCTCCACCATACAATGGACATGGGACACTCCATCGTACGATGGACATGCGATGCTCCACCATACGATAGACATGTGAAGCTCGACCGTAGGAAGGACATGTGACACTCCACCATACGATGGACATGCGACGCTCGACCATAAGAAGGACATGCAATGCTCCACTGTACGATGGACATGCGACGCTCCACCGTACGATGGACATGGGTCGCTCCACTGTACGATTTAAATGTGAAGCTCCACCGTAGGAAGGACATGCGATGCTCCACCGTAGGAAGGACATGCGATGCTCGACCGTAGGAAGGACATGTGATGCTCGACTGTACATTGGACATGCGACGCTCCACCGTACGATGGACATGCAACGCTCGACCGTAGGAAGGACATGCGACCCTCCACCGTATGATGGACATGCGATGCTCCACTGTACGATGGACATGCGATGCTCCACCGTACGATGGACATCGGACACCACCGTTCGATGAACATGTGATGCTCGAATGTACATTGGACATGGAAAACTCCACCGTACAATGGACAAGCGAAGCTCGACCGTAGGAATTACATGCGACTCTCCACCGTAGGAAGAACATGCGACCCTCAACTGTAGGAAGGACACGTTCCACCTTAGGAAGGACATGCGTCACTCGACCGTAGGAAGGACATGCGACGCTCCACCGTAAGAAGGACATGCGACGCTCCACCGTAGGAAGGACATGTGACTCTCGACTGTACATTGGACATGCAACGCTCCACCGTACGATGGACATGTGACGCTCCACCGTACCATGGACATGCGACGTTCGACTGTGCATTGGAGATGTGACGCTCCACCGTACGATGGACATGGGACACTCCACCGAATGATGGACATGGGACACTCCACCGAACAATGGACATGCGACGCTCGACCGTAGGAAGGACATGCGATGCTCCACTGTATGATGGACATGCGACGCTCCAACGTACCATGGACATGGGTCGCTCCATCGTACGATGGAAGTGCGAAGCTCAACCATAGGAAGGACATGCGACGTTCCATCGTAGGAAGGGCATGCGATGCTCGACCGTAGGAAGGACATGGGATGCTCCACCGTTGCATGAACATGCGACGCTTCACCGTATGATGGACATGCGATGCTTCGCTGTACGATGGACATGCGACGCTTCACCGTATGATGGACATTGGATGCTCCACCGTACGATGGACATGCGATGCTCGACCATAGGAATGACATGAGACGAACCGTGGACATGCGACGCTCGACTGTACATTGGACTTGCGATGCTCCAACGTACGATGGACATGCGACGCTCCACCGTTCGATAAACATGCGACGCTTCACCGTATGATGGACATGCGACGCTTCACTGTACGATGGACATGCGACCCTTCACCGTATGATGGATATGGGATGCTCTACCGTACGATGGACATGCGACTTTCAACCATTCAATGGACATGTGGCGCTCCATCGTACGATGGACATGCAACGCTTCACCGTATGATGGACATGCGACGCTTCACCGTACGATGGACATGCGATGCTTCACCGTATGATGGACATTGAACGATCCAACGTACGATGGACATGCCATGCTCGACCATAGGAATGACATGCGACGCACGGTGGACATGCGACGCTCGACTGTACATTGGACATGCGACGCTCCACCGTACGATGGACATGGGACACTCCACCGTACGATGGACATGCAACGCTCCACCATACTATAGACATGCGAAGCTCAACCGTAGGAAGCACATGTGACGCTCCACCGTACGATGGACATGGGACACTCCACCGTACGATGGACATGCGATGCTCGACCATAAGAAGGACATGCGATGCTCCACTGTACGATGGACATGCGACACTCCACTGTACGATGGACATGTGACGTTCGACCATAGGAAGGATATGCGATGCTCCACTGTATGATGGACACGGGATGCTCCACCGTTCGATGGACATGTGACACTCGACCATAGGAAGGGCATGCGATGCTCCACTGTATGATGGACATGCGACGCTCCACCGTACGATGGACATGGGTCAATCCACCGTACGATGGAAATGCGAAGCTCGACCGTAGGAAGGACATGCGACGCTCCACCGTAGGAAGGACATGTGACGCTCGACTGTACATTGGACATGCGACACTCCACCGTACGATGGACATGCGACGCTCGACGGTAGGAAGGACATGCGACGCTCCACCGTACGATGGACATGCGACGCTCCACCGTATGATGGACATGGGTCGCTCCACTGTGCGATGGACATGCGACGCTCCACCGTACGATGGACATGCAAAGCTCGACCATAAAAAGGACATGCGACGCTCCTCCGTAATAAGGATATGCGACGCTTGACCGTAGGAAGGACATGTGACGCTCCACCGTTCGATGGACATGCGACGCTTCACCGTATGATGGACATGCGATGCTCCACAGTACGATGGACATGCAGCGCTTCACAATATGATGGGCATGGGATGCTCCACTGTACGAAGGACATGCGATGCTCGACCGAGGAATGACATGCGACGCTCCACCATACGATGGACATGCGTTGCTCGAATGTACATTGGACATGCGACGCTCCACCGTAGGAAGGACATGTGACGCTCCACCGTTCGATGGACATGCGACGCTTCACCGTATGATGGACATGCGATGCTCCACCGTACGAAGGACATGCGATGCTCCACCGTACGAAGGACATGCGATGCTCCACCATTCGATGGATATGCGATGCTCGAATGTACATTGGACATGCGACGCTCCACCGTACAATGGGCATGGAACGCTCCACCGTACGATGGACATGCGACGCTTCACCGTACGACGGACATGCGACGCTCGACTGTAGGAATGACATGCGACGCTCCACCGTACGATGGACATGCGACGCTCCACCGTATGATGGACATGGGTCGCTCCACTGTGCGATGGACATGCGACGCTCCACCGTACGATGGACATGCAAAGCTCGACCATAAAAAGGACATGCGACGCTCCACCGTAATAAGGATATGCGACGCTCCACCGTTCGATGGACATGCGACGCTTCACCGTATGATGGACATGCGATGCTCCACAATACGATGGACATGCAGCGCTTCACAATATGATGGGCTTGGGATGCTCCACTGTACGAAGATCATGCGATGCTCGACCGAGGAACGACATGCGATGCTCCACCATACGATGGACATGCGTTGCTCGAATGTACATTGGACATGCGACGCTCCACCGACGCTCCACCGTAGGATGGACATGCGATGCTCCACCGTACGAAGGACATGCGATGCTCGACCGTAGGAATGACATGCGACGCTCCACCATTCGATGGATATGCGATGCTCGAATGTACATTGGACATGCGACGCTCCACCGTACAATGGACATGGAACGCTCCACCGTACGATGGACATGCGACGCTTCACCGTATGACGGACATGCGACGCTCGACTGTAGGAATGACATGCGACGCTCCACCGTATGATGGACATGCAACGCTCCATCGTACGTTGGACATGCGATGCTTCACCGTATGATGGACATGCAACGCTCCATCGTACGATGAACATGCGACCCTCCACCTTTCAATGGACATGTGGCGCTCCATCGTACGTTGGACATGCGACGCTCGACTGTAGGAATGACATGCGATGCTCCACCGTATGATAGACATGCAACGCTCCATCATACGATGAACATGCGACCCTCCACCTTTCAATGGACATGTGGCGCTCCATCATACCATGGACATGCGTCGCTCGACTGTACATTGGACATGCGATGCTCCACTGTACGATGGACATGGGACACCCCACCGTACGATGGACATGCGACGCTCGACCGTAGGAAGGATATGTGACGCTCGACTGTACATTGCACAGGCAACGCTCCATGGTACGATGGACATGCGACGCTCGACCATAGGAGGACATGCGACGCTCCACCGTTCGATGGAAATGCGACGCTTTATCGTATGATGGACAAGGGAAGCTCCACCATACGATCGACTTGCGACGCTCGACCGTAGGAATGACATGCGACGCTCCACCGTACGATGGACATGCGACGCTCCACCGTTTGATGGACATGCGACGCTCGACCGTAGGAATGACACGTGACGCTCCACCGTACGATGGACATGCGACGCTCCACCGTTTGATGGACATGTGACGCTCCACCGTACGATGGACATGCGATGCTCGGCTGTACAATGGACATGCAACGCTCCACCATACAATGGACATGGGACACTCCATCGTACGATGGACATGCGATGCTCCACCATACGATAGACATGTGAAGCTCGACCGTAGGAAGGACATGTGACACTCCACCATACGATGGACATGCGACGCTCGACCATAAGAAGGACATGCAATGCTCCACTGTACGATGGACATGCGACGCTCCACCGTACGATGGACATGGGTCGCTCCACTGTACGATTTAAATGTGAAGCTCCACCGTAGGAAGGACATGCGATGCTCCACCGTAGGAAGGACATGCGATGCTCGACCGTAGGAAGGACATGTGATGCTCGACTGTACATTGGACATGCGACGCTCCACCGTACGATGGACATGCAACGCTCGACCGTAGGAAGGACATGCGACCCTCCACCGTATGATGGACATGCGATGCTCCACTGTACGATGGACATGCGACGCTCCACCGTACGATGGACATCGGACACTCCACCGTTCGATGAACATGTGATGCTCGAATGTACATTGGACATGGAAAACTCCACCGTACAATGGACAAGCGAAGCTCGACCGTAGGAATTACATGCGACTCTCCACCGTAGGAAGAACATGCGACCCTCAACTGTAGGAAGGACACGTTCCACCTTAGGAAGGACATGCGTCACTCGACCGTAGGAAGGACATGCGACGCTCCACCGTAAGAAGGACATGCGACGCTCGAAAATAGCAAGGACATGTGACGCTTCACCGTTCGATGGACATGCGACACTCCCCGTATGATGGACATGCGAAGTTCGACCGTAGGAAAGATATGCGAAGTTCCACCGTAGGAACGACAGGCAACGCTCGACCGAAAAAAGGACATGTGATGCTCCACTGTTCGATGGACATGTGGCGCTCCACCATACGATGGACATGGGATGCTCCATCGTTCGATGGACATGTGATGCCCCACCGTACGATGGACATGTGACGCTCGACTGTACATTGGACATGCGACGCTCCACCGTACGATGGACATGCGACGCTCGACCGTAGGAAGGATATGTGACGCTCGACTGTACATTGCACAGGCAACGCTCCATGGTACGATGGACATGCGACGCTCGACCATAGGAGGACATGCGACGCTCCACCGTTCGATGGACATGCGACGCTTTATCGTATGATGGACAAGGGAAGCTCCACCGTACGATCGACTTGCGACGCTCGACCGTAGGAATGACATGCGACGCTCCACCGTACGATGGACATGCGACGCTCCACCGTTTGATGGACATGCGACGCTCGACCGTAGGAATGACATGCGACGCTCCACCGTTTGATGGACATGTGACGCTCCACCGTACGATGGACATGCGATGCTCGGCTGTACATTGGACATGCAACGCTCCACCATACAATGGACATGGGACACTCCATCGTACGATGGACATGCGATGCTCCACCATACGATAGACGTGTGAAGCTCGACCGTAGGAAGGACATGTGACACTCCACCATACGATGGACATGCGACGCTCGACCATAAGAAGGACATGCAATGCTCCACTGTACGATGGACATGCGACGCTCCACCGTACGATGGACATGGGTCGCTCCATTGTACGATTTAAATGTGAAGCTCCACCGTAGGAAGGACATGCGATGCTCCACCGTAGGAAGGACATGCGATGCTCGACCGTGGGAAGGACATGTGATGCTCGACTGTACATTGGACATGCGACGCTCCACCGTACGATGGACATGCAACGCTCGACCGTAGGAAGGACATGCGACGCTCCACCGTATGATGGACATGCGATGCTCCACTGTACGATGGACATGCGACGCTCCACCGTACGATGGACATGGGATGCTCCACCGTACAACGGACATGCGACGATCGACCGTAGGAATGACATGCGACGCTCCACCGTACAATGACATGCTACGCTCCACCGTACAATGGACATGCGACGCTCCACCGTTCGATGGACATGTGACGCCCCACCGTACGATGGACATGCGACGCTCGACTGTACATTGGACATGGAAAACTCCACCGTACAATGGACAAGCGAAGCTCGACCGTAGGAATTACATGCGACTCTCCACCGTAGGAAGAACATGCGACCCTCAACTGTAGGAAGGACATGTGATGTTCCACCGTTGGATGGACATGCGATGCTTCACCATATGATGGACATGCGTTGCTTCACCGTATGATGGACATACGACGCTTCACCGTATGATGGACATGGGATGCTCCACCGTACAACGGACATGCGACGATCGACCGTAGGAATGACATGCGACGCTCCACCGTACAATGACATGCTACGCTCCACCGTACAATGGACATGCGACGCTCCACCGTTCGATGGACATGTGACGCCCCACCGTACGATGGACATGCGACGCTCGACTGTACATTGGACATGCGACGCTTCACCGTACAATGGACATGGGACGCTCCACCATACGATGCACATACAAACCTCCACCGTAGGAAGGACATGCGACGCTGCACCGTAGGAAGGACATGCGACGCTCGACCGTAGGAAGGACATGTGATGCTCGACTGTACATTGGACATGCGACGCTCCACCGTACGATGGACATGCAACGCTCGTCCGTAGAAAGGACATGCGACGCTCCACCGTACGATGGACATGCGACGCTCCACCGTACGATGGACGAGGGTCGCTCCACCGTACGATGGACATGCGATGCTCCACTGTTCGATGGACATGTGACGGTCCACCGGACGATGGACATGGGACGCTCCACCGTATGATGGACATGCAAGGCTCGACCGTAGGAAGGACATGCGACGCTCCACTATAGGAAGGACATGCGACGCTCGACCGTAGGAAGGACATGTGACACTCCACCATTCGATGGACATGCGACGCTTCACCGTATGATGGACATGGGACGCTCCACAGTACGATGGACATCCAACGCTCGATTGTAGGAATGACATGCGACGCTCCACCGTATGAGGGACATGCGATGCTTCACCGTACGATGGACATGCAATGCTTCACCGTATGATGGACATGCAACGCTCCACCGTATGATGGACATGCGACCCTTCACCGTATGATGGACATGGAATGCTCTACCGTACGATGGACATGCGACCCTCCACCATTCAATGGACATGTGGCGCTCCATCGTACAATGCACATGCGACACTCGACTGTACATTGGACATGCGACGCTCCACTGTACGATGGACATGGGACACTCCACCGAACGATGGACATGCAACGCTCTACCATTCAATGGACATGTGGTGCTCCATCATACCTTGGACATGCGACGCTCGACTGTACATTGGACATGCGATGCTCCACTGTACGATGGACATGGGACACTCCACCGTACGATGGACATGCGACCCTCTAGCATACAATAGACATGCAAAGCTCAACCATAGGAAGGACATGTGACACTCCACCGTACGATGGACATGCGACGCTCGACCGTAAGAAGTACATGCGATGCTCCACTGTACGATGGACATGCGACACTCCACTGTACGATGGACATGTGACGTTCGACCATAGGAAGGACATGCGATGCTCCACTGTATGATGGACATGGGATGCTCCACCGTTCGATGGACATGTGACACTCGACCATAGGAAGGACATGCGATGCTCCACTGTATGATGCACATGCGACGCTCTACCATACGATGGACATGGGTCGATCCACCGTACGATGGAAATGCGAAGCTCGACCGTAGAAAGGACATGCGACGCTCCACCGTAGGAAGGACACGTGACGCTCGACTGTACATTGGACATGCGACACTCCACCGTACGAAGGACATGCGACTCTCGACGGTAAGAAGGACATGCGAAGCTCCACCGTACGATGGACATGCGATGCTCCACCATATGATGGACTTGGGTCGCTCCACTGTACGATGGACATGCGACGCTCCACCGTTCGATGGACATGTGACGCTCGACTGTACATTGGACATGCGACGCTCCACCGTACGATGGACATGGGACACTCCACCGTACGATGGACATGCAAAGCTCGACCATAAAAAGGACATGCGACGTTCCACCGTAATAAGGATATGCGACGCTCGACCGTAGGAAGGACATGTGACGCTCCACCGTTCAATGGACATGGGACGCTTCACCATAGGATGGACATGCGATGCTCCACAGTACGATGGACATGCAACGCTTCACCATATGATCAGCATGGGATGCTCCATTGTATGAAGGACATGCGATGCTCGACCATAGGAATGACATGCGATGCTCCACCGTACAATGGACATGTGACTCTCCACCGTACGATGGACATGTGACGTTCGACTGTACATTGGACATGCGGTGCTCCACTGTACAATGGACATGGAACGCTCCACCGTACGATGGAAATGCGAAGCTCAATCGTAGGAAGGACATGCGACGCTCCACCGTAGGAAGGACATGTGACTCTCGACTGTACATTGGACATGCAACGCTCCACCGTACGATGGACATGTGACGCTCCACCGTACCATGGACATGCGACGTTCGACTGTGCATTGGAGATGTGACGCTCCACCGTACGATGGACATGGGACACTCCACCGAACGATGGACATGGGACACTCCACCGAACAATGGACATGCGACGCTCGACCGTAGGAAGGACATGCGATGCTCCACTGTATGATGGACATGCGACGCTCCAACGTACCATGGACATGGGTCGCTCCATCGTACGATGGAAGTGCGAAGCTCAACCATAGGAAGGACATGCGACGTTCCATCGTAGGAAGGGCATGCGATGCTCGACCGTAGGAAGGACATGGGATGCTCCACCGTTGCATGAACATGCGACGCTTCACCGTATGATGGACATGCGATGCTTCGCTGTACGATGGACATGCGACGCTTCACCGTATGATGGACATTGGATGCTCCACCGTACGATGGACATGCGATGCTCGACCATAGGAATGACATGAGACGAACCGTGGACATGCGACGCTCGACTGTACATTGGACTTGCGATGCTCCAACGTACGATGGACATGCGACGCTCCACCGTTCGATAAACATGCGACGCTTCACCGTATGATGGACATGCGACGCTTCACTGTACGATGGACATGCGACCCTTCACCGTATGATGGATATGGGATGCTCTACCGTACGATGGACATGCGACTTTCAACCATTCAATGGACATGTGGCGCTCCATCGTACGATGGACATGCAACGCTTCACCGTATGATGGACATGCGACGCTTCACCGTACGATGGACATGCGATGCTTCACCGTATGATGGACATTGAACGATCCACCGTACGATGGACATGCCATGCTCGACCATAGGAATGACATGCGACGCACGGTGGACATGCGACGCTCGACTGTACATTGGACATGCGACGCTCCACCGTACGATGGACATGGGACACTCCACCGTACGATGGACATGCAACGCTCCACCATACTATAGACATGCGAAGCTCAACCGTAGGAAGCACATGTGACGCTCCACCGTACGATGGACATGCTACACTCCACCGTACGATGGACATGCGATGCTCGACCATAAGAAGGACATGCGATGCTCCACTGTACGATGGACATGCGACACTCCACTGTACGATGGACATGTGACGTTCGACCATAGGAAGGATATGCGATGCTCCACTGTATGATGGACACGGGATGCTCCACCGTTCGATGGACATGTGACACTCGACCATAGGAAGGGCATGCGATGCTCCACTGTATGATGGACATGCGACGCTCCACCGTACGATGGACATGGGTCGATCCACCGTACGATGGAAATGCGAAGCTCGACCGTGGGAAGGACATGCGACGCTCCACCGTAGGAAGGACATGTGACGCTCGACTGTACATTGGACATGCGACACTCCACCGTACGATGGACATGCGACGCTCGACGGTAGGAAGGACATGCGACGCTCCACCGTACGATGGACATGCGACGCTCCACCGTATGATGGACATGGGTCGCTCCACTGTGCGATGGACATGCAAAGCTCCACCGTACGATGGACATGCAAAGCTCGACCATAAAAAGGACATGCGACGCTCCACCGTAATAAGGATATGCGACGCTTGACCGTAGGAAGGACATGTGACGCTCCACCGTTCGATGGACATGCGACGCTTCACCGTATGATGGACATGCGATGCTCCACAGTACGATGGACATGCAGCGCTTCACAATATGATGGGCATGGGATGCTCCACTGTACGAAGGACATGCGATGCTCGACCGAGGAATGACATGCGACGCTCCACCATACGATGGACATGCGTTGCTCGAATGTACATTGCACATGCGACGCTCCACCGACGCTCCACCGTAGGAAGGACATGTGACGCTCCACCGTTCGATGGACATGCGACGCTTCACCGTATGATGGACATGCGATGCTCCACCGTACGAAGGACATGCGATGCTCGACCGTAGGAATGACATGCGACGCTCCACCATTCGATGGATATGCGATGCTCGAATGTACATTGGACATGCGACGCTCCACCGTACAATGGGCATGGAACGCTCCACCGTACGATGGACATGCGACGCTTCACCGTACGACGGACATGCGACGCTCGACTGTAGGAATGACATGCGACGCTCCACCGTACGATGGACATGCGACGCTCCACCGTATGATGGACATGGGTCGCTCCACTGTGCGATGGAAATGCGACGCTCCACCGTACGATGGACATGCAAAGCTCGACCATAAAAAGGACATGCGACGCTCCACCGTAATAAGGATATGCGACGCTCCACCGTTCGATGGACATGCGACGCTTCACCGTATGATGGACATGCGATGCTCCACAATACGATGGACATGCAGCGCTTCACAATATGATGGGCATGGGATGCTCCACTGTACGAAGATCATGCGATGCTCGACCGAGGAATGACATACGACGCTCCACCATACGATGGACATGCGTTGCTCGAATGTACATTGGACATGCGACGCTCCACCGACGCTCCACCGTAGGATGGACATGCGATGCTCCACCGTACGAAGGACATGCGATGCTCGACCGTAGGAATGACATGCGACGCTCCACCATTCAACGGATATGCGATGCTCGAATGTACATTGGACATGCGACGCTCCACCGTACAATGGACATGGAACGCTCCACCGTACGATGGACATGCGACGCTTCACCGTATGACGGACATGCGACGCTCGACTGTAGGAATGACATGCGACGCTCCACCGTATGATGGACATGCAACGCTCCATCGTACGTTGGACATGCGATGCTTCACCGTATGATGGACATGCAACGCTCCATCGTACGATGAACATGCGACCCTCCACCTTTCAATGGACATGTGGCGCTCCATCGTACGTTGGACATGCGACGCTCGACTGTAGGAATGACATGCGATGCTCCACCGTATGATAGACATGCAACGCTCCATCATACGATGAACATGCGACCCTCCACCTTTCAATGGACATGTGGCGCTCCATCATACCATGGACATGCGTCGCTCGACTGTACATTGGACATGCGATGCTCCACTGTACGATGGACATGGGACACTCCACCGTACGATGGACATGCGACCCTCCACCATACAATAGACATGCAAAGCTCAACCGTAGGAAGGACATGTGACACTCCACCGTTCGATGGACATGCGACGCTTCACCTATGATGGACATGCAAAGCTCGAACGTAGGAAGGACATGCGATGCTCCACTGTACGATGGACATACGACGCTCCACCGTACGATGGACATGGGTCGTTCCACCGTACGATGGAAATGCAAAGCTCGACCGTAGGAAGGACATGCGACACTCCACTATAGGAAGAACATGCGACGCTCGACCGTCGGAAGGACATGTGACGCTCCACCATTCGATGGACATGCGACGCTTCACCGTATGATGGACATGCATCGCTCCATCGTACGATGGACATGCGACGCTTCACCGTATGATGGACATGGCTCTACCGTACGATGGACATGCGACCCTCCACCTTTCGATGGACATGTGGCGCTTCATTGTACGTTGGACATGCGACGCTCGACTGTACATTGGACATGCGACGCTCCACTGTACGATGGACATGGGGCACTCCACCGACATTGGACATGCGACGCTCCACCATTCAATGGACACGTGGCGCTCCATCGTATGATAGACATGCGACGCTTGACTGTACGATGGACATGCGACGCTCCACTGTACGATGGACATGGGACACTCCACCGTACGATGGACATGCGACCCTCCACCATACAATAGACATGCGAAGCTCAACCGTAGGAAGGACATGTGACACTCCACCGTACGATGCGACGCTCGACCATAAGAAGAACATGTGATGCTCCACTGTACGATGGACATGCGTCGCTCCATTGTACGATGGACATGTGACGTTCGACCATAGGAAGGACATGCGATCTCCACTGTATGATGGACATGGGACGCTCCACCGTTCGATGGACATGTGACACTCGACCATAGGAAGGACATGCGATGCTCAACTGAACGATGGACATGCGACGCTCCACCGTATGATGGACATGGGTCGTTCCACCGTACGATGGAAATGCGAAGCTCGACCATAGGAATGACATGCGACGCTCCACCATTCGATGGATATGCGATGCTCGAATGTACATTGGACATGCGACGTTCCACCGTACAATGGACATGGAACGCTCCACCGTACGATGGACATGCGACGCTTCACCGTACGACGGACATGCGACTCTCGACTGTAGGAATGACATGCGACGCTCCACCGTATGATGGACATGCAACGCTCCATCGTACGATGGACATGCGATGCTCCACTGTATGATGGACATGGGATGCTCCACCGTTCGATGGACATGTGACACTCGACCATAGGAAGGACATGCGATGCTCCACTGTATGATGGACATGCGACGCTCCACCGTACGATGGACATGGGTCGATCCACCGTACGATGGAAATGCGAAGCTCGACCGTAGGAAGGACATGCGACGCTCCACCGTAGGAAGGACACGTGACGCTCGACTGTACATTGGACATGCGACACTCCACCGTACGATGGACATGTGACGCTCGACGGTAGGAAGGACATGCGACGCTCCACCGTACGATGGACATGCGATGCTCCACCATATGATGGACATGGGTCGCTCCACTGTGCGATGGACATGCGACGCTCCACCGTTCGATGGACATGTGACGCTCGACTGTACATTGGACACTCCACCGTACGATGGACATGCGACGCTCGACCGCAAGAAGTACATGCGATGCTCCACTGTACGATGGACATGCGACACTCCACTGTACGATGGACATGTGACGTTCGACCATAGGAAGGACATGCGATGCTCCACTGTATGATGGACATGGGATGCTCCACCGTTCGATGGACATGGGATGCTCCACCGTTCGATGGACATGTGACACTCGACCATAGGAAGAACATGCGATGCTCCACTGTATGATGCACATGCGACGCTCCACCATACGATGGACATGGGTCGATCCACCGTACGATGGAAATGCGAAGCTCGACCTTAGAAAGGACATGCGACGCTCCACCGTAGGAAGGACACGTGACGCTCGACTGTACATTGGACATGCGACACTCCACCGTACGAAGGACATGCGACTCTCGACGGTAAGAAGGACATGCGAAGCTCCACCGTACGATGGACATGCGATGCTCCACCATATGATGGACTTGGGTCGCTCCACTGTACGATGGACATGCGACGCTCCACCGTTCGATGGACATGTGACGCTCGACTGTACATTGGACATGCGACGCTCCACCGTACGATGGACATGGGACACTCCACCGTACGATGGACATGCAAAGCTCGACCATAAAAAGGACATGCGACGTTCCACCGTAATAAGGATATGCGACGCTCGACCGTAGGAAGGACATGTGACGCTCCACCGTTCAATGGACATGGGACGCTTCACCATAGGATGGACATGCGATGCTCCACAGTACGATGGACATGCAACGCTTCACCATATGATCAGCATGGGATGCTCCATTGTATGAAGGACATGCGATGCTCGACCGTAGGAATGACATGCGATGCTCCACCGTACAATGGACATGTGACGCTCCACCATACGATGGACATGTGACGCTCGACTGTACATTGGACATGCGGTGCTCCACTGTACAATGGACATGGAACGCTCCACCGTACGATGGAAATGCGAAGCTCAATCGTAGGAAGGACATGCGACGCTCCACCGTAGGAAGGACATGTGACTCTCGACTGTACATTGGACATGCAACGCTCCACCGTACGATGGACATGTGACGCTCCACCGTACCATGGACATGCGACGTTCGACTGTGCATTGGAGATGTGACGCTCCACCGTACGATGGACATGGGACACTCCACCGAACGATGGACATGGGACACTCCACCGAACAATGGACATGCGACGCTCGACCGTAGGAAGGACATGCGATGCTCCACTGTATGATGGACATGCGACGCTCCAACGTACCATGGACATGGGTCGCTCCATCGTACGATGGAAGTGCGAAGCTCAACCATAGGAAGGACATGCGACGTTCCATCGTAGGAAGGGCATGCGATGCTCGACCGTAGGAAGGACATGGGATGCTCCACCGTTGCATGAACATGCGACGCTTCACAGTATGATGGACATGCGATGCTTCGCTGTACGATGGACATGCGACGCTTCACCGTATGATGGACATTGGATGCTCCACCGTACGATGGACATGCGATGCTCGACCATAGGAATGACATGAGACGAACCGTGGACATGCGACGCTCGACTGTACATTGGACTTGCGATGCTCCAACGTACGATGGACATGCGACGCTCCACCGTTCGATAAACATGCGACGCTTCACCGTATGATGGACATGCGACGCTTCACTGTACGATGGACATGCGACCCTTCACCGTATGATGGATATGGGATGCTCTACCGTACGATGGACATGCGACTTTCAACCATTCAATGGACATGTGGCGCTCCATCGTACGATGGACATGCAACGCTTCACCGTATGATGGACATGCGACGCTTCACCGTACGATGGACATGCGATGCTTCACCGTATGATGGACATTGAACGATCCACCGTACGATGGACATGCCATGCTCGACCATAGGAATGACATGCGATGCACGGTGGACATGCGACGCTCGACTGTACATTGGACATGCGACGCTCCACCGTACGATGGACATGGGACACTCCACCGTACGATGGACATGCAACGCTCCACCATACTATAGACATGCGAAGCTCAACCGTAGGAAGCACATGTGACGCTCCACCGTACGATGGACATGGGACACTCCACCGTACGATGGACATGCGATGCTCGACCATAAGAAGGACATGCGATGCTCCACTGTACGATGGACATGCGACACTCCACTGTACGATGGACATGTGACGTTCGACCATAGGAAGGATATGCGATGCTCCACTGTATGATGGACACGGGATGCTCCACCGTTTGATGGACATGTGACACTCGACCATAGGAAGGGCATGCGATGCTCCACTGTATGATGGACATGCGACGCTCCACCGTACGATGGACATGGGTCGATCCACCGTACGATGGAAATGCGAAGCTCGACCGTAGGAAGGACATGCGACGCTCCACCGTAGGAAGGACATGTGACGCTCGACTGTACATTGGACATGCGACACTCCACCGTACGATGGACATGCGACGCTCGACGGTAGGAAGGACATGCGACGCTCCACCGTACGATGGACATGCGACGCTCCACCGTATGATGGACATGGGTCGCTCCACTGTGCGATGGACATGCGACGCTCCACCGTACGATGGACATGCAAAGCTCGACCATAAAAAGGACATGCGACGCTCCACCGTAATAAGGATATGCGACGCTTGACCGTAGGAAGGACATGTGACGCTCCACCGTTCGATGGACATGCGACGCTTCACCGTATGATGGACATGCGATGCTCCACAGTACGATGGACATGCAGCGCTTCACAATATGATGGGCATGGGATGCTCCACTGTACGAAGGACATGCGATGCTCGACCGAGGAATGACATGCGACGCTCCACCATACGATGGACATGCGTTGCTCGAATGTACATTGGACATGCGACGCTCCACCGACGCTCCACCGTAGGAAGGACATGCGTTGCTCGAATGTACATTGGACATGCGACGCTCCACCGACGCTCCACCGTAGGAAGGACATGTGACGCTCCACCGTTCGATGGACATGCGACGCTTCACCGTATGATGGACATGCGATGCTCCACCGTACGAAGGACATGCGATGCTCGACCGTAGGAATGACATGCGACGCTCCACCATTCGATGGATATGCGATGCTCGAATGTACATTGGACATGCGACGCTCCACCGTACAATGGGCATGGAACGCTCCACCGTACGATGGACATGCGACGCTTCACCGTACGACGGACATGCGACGCTCGACTGTAGGAATGACATGCGACGCTCCACCGTACGATGGACATGCGACGCTCCACCGTATGATGGACATGGGTCGCTCCACTGTGCGATGGAAATGCGACGCTCCACCGTACGATGGACATGCAAAGCTCGACCATAAAAAGGACATGCGACGCTCCACCGTAATAAGGATATGCGACGCTCCACCGTTCGATGGACATGCGACGCTTCACCGTATGATGGACATGCGATGCTCCACAATACGATGGACATGCAGCGCTTCACAATATGATGGGCATGGGATGCTCCACTGTACGAAGATCATGCGATGCTCGACCGAGGAATGACATGCGACGCTCCACCATACGATGGACATGCGTTGCTCGAATGTACATTGGACATGCGACGCTCCACCGACGCTCCACCGTAGGATGGACATGCGATGCTCCACCGTACGAAGGACATGCGATGCTCGACCGTAGGAATGACATGCGACGCTCCACCATTCAATGGATATGCGATGCTCGAATGTACATTGGACATGCGACGCTCCACCGTACAATGGACATGGAACGCTCCACCGTACGATGGACATGCGACGCTTCACCGTATGACGGACATGCGACGCTCGACTGTAGGAATGACATGCGACGCTCCACCGTATGATGGACATGCAACGCTCCATCGTACGTTGGACATGCGATGCTTCACCGTATGATGGACATGCAACGCTCCATCGTACGATGAACATGCGACCCTCCACCTTTCAATGGACATGTGGCGCTCCATCGTACGTTGGACATGCGACGCTCGACTGCAGGAATGACATGCGATGCTCCACCGTATGATAGACATGCAACGCTCCATCATACGATGAACATGCGACCCTCCACCTTTCAATGGACATGTGGCGCTCCATCATACCATGGACATGCGTCGCTCGACTGTACATTGGACATGCGATGCTCCACTGTACGATGGACATGGGACACTCCACCGTACGATGGACATGCGACCCTCCACCATACAATAGACATGCAAAGCTCAACCGTAGGAAGGACATGTGACACTCCACCGTTCGATGGACATGCGACGCTTCACCTATGATGGACATGCAAAGCTCGAACGTAGGAAGGACATGCGATGCTCCACTGTACGATGGACATACGACGCTCCACCGTACGATGGACATGGGTCGTTCCACCGTACGATGGAAATGCAAAGCTCGACCGTAGGAAGGACATGCGACACTCCACTATAGGAAGAACATGCGACGCTCGACCGTCGGAAGGACATGTGACGCTCCACCATTCGATGGACATGCGACGCTTCACCGTATGATGGACATGCATCGCTCCATCGTACGATGGACATGCGACGCTTCACCGTATGATGGACATGGCTCTACCGTACGATGGACATGCGACCCTCCACCTTTCGATGGACATGTGGCGCTTCATTGTACGTTGGACATGCGACGCTCGACTGTACATTGGACATGCGACGCTCCACTGTACGATGGACATGGGGCACTCCACCGACATTGGACATGCGACGCTCCACCATTCAATGGACACGTGGCGCTCCATCGTATGATAGACATGCGACGCTTGACTGTACGATGGACATGCGACGCTCCACTGTACGATGGACATGGGACACTCCACCGTACGATGGACATGCGACCCTCCACCATACAATAGACATGCGAAGCTCAACCGTAGGAAGGACATGTGACACTCCACCGTACGATGCGACGCTCGACCATAAGAAGAACATGTGATGCTCCACTGTACGATGGACATGCGTCGCTCCATTGTACGATGGACATGTGACGTTCGACCATAGGAAGGACATGCGATCTCCACTGTATGATGGACATGGGACGCTCCACCGTTCGATGGACATGTGACACTCGACCATAGGAAGGACATGCGATGCTCCACTGAACGATGGACATGCGACGCTCCACCGTATGATGGACATGGGTCGTTCCACCGTACGATGGAAATGCGAAGCTCGACCATAGGAATGACATGCGACGCTCCACCATTCGATGGATATGCGATGCTCGAATGTACATTGGACATGCGACGTTCCACCGTACAATGGACATGGAACGCTCCACCGTACGATGGACATGCGACGCTTCACCGTACGACGGACATGCGACTCTCGACTGTAGGAATGACATGCGACGCTCCACCGTATGATGGACATGCAACGCTCCATCGTACGATGGACATGCGATGCTCCACTGTATGATGGACATGGGATGCTCCACCGTTCGATGGACATGTGACACTCGACCATAGGAAGGACATGCGATGCTCCACTGTATGATGGACATGCGACGCTCCACCGTACGATGGACATGGGTCGATCCACCGTACGATGGAAATGCGAAGCTCGACCGTAGGAAGGACATGCGACGCTCCACCGTAGGAAGGACACGTGACGCTCGACTGTACATTGGACATGCGACACTCCACCGTACGATGGACATGTGACGCTCGACGGTAGGAAGGACATGCGACGCTCCACCGTACGATGGACATGCGACGCTCCACCGTATGATGGACATGGGTCGCTCCACTGTGCGATGGACATGCGACGCTCCACCGTTCGATGGACATGTGACGCTCGACTGTACATTGGACACTCCACCGTACGATGGACATGCGACGCTCGACCGCAAGAAGTACATGCGATGCTCCACTGTACGATGGACATGCGACACTCCACTGTACGATGGACATGTGACGTTCGACCATAGGAAGGACATGCGATGCTCCACTGTATGATGGACATGGGATGCTCCACCGTTCGATGGACATGGGATGCTCCACCGTTCGATGGACATGTGACACTCGACCATAGGAAGGACATGCGATGCTCCACTGTATGATGCACATGCGACGCTCCACCATACGATGGACATGGGTCGATCCACCGTACGATGGAAATGCGAAGCTCGACCTTAGAAAGGACATGCGACGCTCCACCGTAGGAAGGACACGTGACGCTCGACTGTACATTGGACATGCGACACTCCACCGTACGAAGGACATGCGACTCTCGACGGTAAGAAGGACATGCGAAGCTCCACCGTACGATGGACATGCGATGCTCCACCATATGATGGACTTGGGTCGCTCCACTGTACGATGGACATGCGATGCTCCACCGTTCGATGGACATGTGACGCTCGACTGTACATTGGACATGCGACGCTCCACCGTACGATGGACATGGGACACTCCACCGTACGATGGACATGCAAAGCTCGACCATAAAAAGGACATGCGACGTTCCACCGTAATAAGGATATGCGACGCTCGACCGTAGGAAGGACATGTGACGCTCCACCGTTCAATGGACATGGGACGCTTCACCATAGGATGGACATGCGATGCTCCACAGTACGATGGACATGCAACGCTTCACCATATGATCAGCATGGGATGCTCCATTGTATGAAGGACATGCGATGCTCGACCGTAGGAATGACATGCGATGCTCCACCGTACAATGGACATGTGACGCTCCACCGTACGATGGACATGTGACGCTCGACTGTACATTGGACATGCGGTGCTCCACTGTACAATGGACATGGAACGCTCCACCGTACGATGGAAATGCGAAGCTCAATCGTAGGAAGGACATGCGACGCTCCACCGTAGGAAGGACATGTGACTCTCGACTGTACATTGGACATGCAACGCTCCACCGTACGATGGACATGTGACGCTCCACCGTACCATGGACATGCGACGTTCGACTGTGCATTGGAGATGTGACGCTCCACCGTACGATGGACATGGGACACTCCACCGAACGATGGACATGGGACACTCCACCGAACAATGGACATGCGACGCTCGACCGTAGGAAGGACATGCGATGCTCCACTGTATGATGGACATGCGACGCTCCAACGTACCATGGACATGGGTCGCTCCATCGTACGATGGAAGTGCGAAGCTCAACCATAGGAAGGACATGCGACGTTCCATCGTAGGAAGGGCATGCGATGCTCGACCGTAGGAAGGACATGGGATGCTCCACCGTTGCATGAACATGCGACGCTTCACCGTATGATGGACATGCGATGCTTCGCTGTACGATGGACATGCGACGCTTCACCGTATGATGGACATTGGATGCTCCACCGTACGATGGACATGCGATGCTCGACCATAGGAATGACATGAGACGAACCGTGGACATGCGACGCTCGACTGTACATTGGACTTGCGATGCTCCAACGTACGATGGACATGCGACGCTCCACCGTTCGATAAACATGCGACGCTTCACCGTATGATGGACATGCGACGCTTCACTGTACGATGGACATGCGACCCTTCACCGTATGATGGATATGGGATGCTCTACCGTACGATGGACATGCGACTTTCAACCATTCAATGGACATGTGGCGCTCCATCGTACGATGGACATGCAACGCTTCACCGTATGATGGACATGCGACGCTTCACCGTACGATGGACATGCGATGCTTCACCGTATGATGGACATTGAACGATCCACCGTACGATGGACATGCCATGCTCGACCATAGGAATGACATGCGACGCACGGTGGACATGCGACGCTCAACTGTACATTGGACATGCGACGCTCCACCGTACGATGGACATGGGACACTCCACCGTACGATGGACATGCAACGCTCCACCATACTATAGACATGCGAAGCTCAACCGTAGGAAGCACATGTGACGCTCCACCGTACGATGGACATGGGACACTCCACCGTACGATGGACATGCGATGCTCGACCATAAGAAGGACATGCGATGCTCCACTGTATGATGGACATGCGACACTCCACTGTACGATGGACATGTGACGTTTGACCATAGGAAGGATATGCGATGCTCCACTGTATGATGGACACGGGATGCTCCACCGTTCGATGGACATGTGACACTCGACCATAGGAAGGGCATGCGATGCTCCACTGTATGATGGACATGCGACGCTCCACCGTACGATGGACATGGGTCGATCCACCGTACGATGGAAATGCGAAGCTCGACCGTAGGAAGGACATGCGACGCTCCACCGTAGGAAGGACATGTGACGCTCGACTGTACATTGGACATGCGACACTCCACCGTACGATGGGCATGCGACGCTCGACGGTAGGAAGGACATGCGACGCTCCACCGTACGATGGACATGCGACGCTCCACCGTATGATGGACATGGGTCGCTCCACTGTGCGATGGACATGCGACGCTCCACCGTACGATGGACATGCAAAGCTCGACCATAAAAAGGACATGCGACGCTCCACCGTAATAAGGATATGCGACGCTTGACCGTAGGAAGGACATGTGACGCTCCACCGTTCGATGGACATGCGACGCTTCACCGTATGATGGACATGCGATGCTCCACAGTACGATGGACATGCAGCGCTTCACAATATGATGGGCATGGGATGCTCCACTGTACGAAGGACATGCGATGCTCGACCGAGGAATGACATGCGACGCTCCACCATACGATGGACATGCGTTGCTCGAATGTACATTGGACATGCGACGCTCCACCGACGCTCCACCGTAGGAAGGACATGTGACGCTCCACCGTTCGATGGACATGCGACGCTTCACCGTATGATGGACATGCGATGCTCCACCGTACGAAGGACATGCGATGCTCGACCGTAGGAATGACATGCGATGCTCCACCATTCGATGGATATGCGATGCTCGAATGTACATTGGACATGCGACGCTCCACCGTACAATGGGCATGGAACGCTCCACCGTACGATGGACATGCGACGCTTCACCGTACGACGGACATTCGACGCTCGACTGTAGGAATGACATGCGACGCTCCACCGTACGATGGACATGCGACGCTCCACCGTATGATGGACATGGGTCGCTCCACTGTGCGATGGAAATGCGACGCTCCACCGTACGATGGACATGCAAAGCTCGACCATAAAAAGGACATGCGACGCTCCACCGTAATAAGGATATGCGACGCTCCACCGTTCGATGGACATGCGACGCTTCACCGTATGATGGACATGCGATGCTCCACAATACGATGGACATGCAGCGCTTCACAATATGATGGGCATGGGATGCTCCACTGTACGAAGATCATGCGATGCTCGACCGAGGAATGACATGCGACGCTCCACCATACGATGGACATGCGTTGCTCGAATGTACATTGGACATGCGACGCTCCACCGACGCTCCACCGTAGGATGGACATGCGATGCTCCACCGTACGAAGGACATGCGATGCTCGACCGTAGGAATGACATGCGACGCTCCACCATTCAATGGATATGCGATGCTCGAATGTACATTGGACATGCGACGCTCCACTGTACAATGGACATGGAACGCTCCACCGTACGATGGACATGCGACGCTTCACCGTATGACGGACATGCGACGCTCGACTGTAGGAATGACATGCGACGCTCCACCGTATGATGGACATGCAACGCTCCATCGTACGTTGGACATGCGATGCTTCACCGTATGATGGACATGCAACGCTCCATCGTACGATGAACATGCGACCCTCCACCTTTCAATGGACATGTGGCGCTCCATCGTACGTTGGACATGCGACGCTCGACTGTAGGAATGACATGCGATGCTCCACCGTATGATAGACATGCAACGCTCCATCATACGATGAACATGCGACCCTCCACCTTTCAATGGACATGTGGCGCTCCATCATACCATGGACATGCGTCGCTCGACTGTACATTGGACATGCGATGCTCCACTGTACGATGGACATGGGACACTCCACCGTACGATGGACATGCGACCCTCCACCATACAATAGACATGCAAAGCTCAACCGTAGGAAGGACATGTGACACTCCACCGTTCGATGGACATGCGACGCTTCACCTATGATGGACATGCAAAGCTCGAACGTAGGAAGGACATGCGATGCTCCACTGTACGATGGACATACGACGCTCCACCGTACGATGGACATGGGTCGTTCCACCGTACGATGGAAATGCAAAGCTCGACCGTAGGAAGGACATGCGACACTCCACTATAGGAAGAACATGCGACGCTCGACCGTCGGAAGGACATGTGACGCTCCACCATTCGATGGACATGCGACGCTTCACCGTATGATGGACATGCATCGCTCCATCGTACGATGGACATGCGACGCTTCACCGTATGATGGACATGGCTCTACCGTACGATGGACATGCGACCCTCCACCTTTCGATGGACATGTGGCGCTTCATTGTACGTTGGACATGCGACGCTCGACTGTACATTGGACATGCGACGCTCCACTGTACGATGGACATGGGGCACTCCACCGACATTGGACATGCGACGCTCCACCATTCAATGGACACGTGGCGCTCCATCGTATGATAGACATGCGACGCTTGACTGTTCGATGGACATGCGACGCTCCACTGTACGATGGACATGGGACACTCCACCGTACGATGGACATGCGACCCTCCACCATACAATAGACATGCGAAGCTCAACCGTAGGAAGGACATGTGACACTCCACCGTACGATGCGACGCTCGACCATAAGAAGAACATGTGATGCTCCACTGTACGATGGACATGCGTCGCTCCATTGTACGATGGACATGTGACGTTCGACCATAGGAAGGACATGCGATCTCCACTGTATGATGGACACGGACGCTCCACCGTACGATGGACATGGGTCGATCCACCGTACGATGGAAATGCGAAGCTCGACCGTAGGAAGGACATGCGACGCTCCACCGTAGGAAGGACACGTGACGCTCGACTGTACATTGGACATGCGACACTCCACCGTACGATGGACATGCGACGCTCGACGGTAGGAAGGACATGCGACGCTCCACCGTACGATGGACATGCGACGCTCCACCGTATGATGGACATGGGTCGCTCCACTGTGCGATGGACATGCGACGCTCCACCGTTCGATGGACGTGTGACGCTCGACTGTACATTGGACACTCCACTGTACGATGGACATGCGACGCTCGACAGTAGGAAGGAATGCGAAGCTCCACCATACGATGGACATGCGACACTCCACCGTATGATGGACATGGGTCGCTCCACCGTACGATGGACATGTGACGCTCCACCGTTCGATGGACATGTGACACTCGACTGTACATTGGACATGCGAAGCTCCACTGTACGATGGACATGGGACACTCCACCGTACGATGGACATGCAAAGATCGACCATAGGAAGGACAGGCGATGCTTCACCGTAGGAAGGACATGCGACGCTTGACCGTAGGAAGGACATGTGATGCTCGCCTGTACATTGGACACTCCACTGTACGATGGACATGCGACGCTCGACAGTAGGAAGGAATGCGAAGCTCCACCATACGAAGGACATGCGACACTCCACCGTATGATGGACATGGGTCGCTCCACCGTACGATGGACATGTGACGCTCCATCGTTCGATGGACATGTGACATCCGACTGTACATTGGACATGCGACACTTCACCATACGGTGGACATGGGACACTCCACCGTACGATGAACATGCAGAGCTCGACCATAGGAAGGACATGCAACGCTCCACTGTAGGAAGGACATGCGACGCTCGACCGTAGGAAGGACATGTGACGCTCCACCGTATGATGGACATGCGTTTCACAATATGATGGGCATGCGACCCTCCACCGCACGAAGGACATGCGATGCTCGACCGTAGGAATGACATGCGACGCTCCACCATACGATGGACATGCGATGCTCGAATGTACACTGGACACGCGACGCTCCACCGTACGCTGGACATGGAACGCTCCACTCTACGATGGACATGCAAAGCTCGACCGCAGGAATTACATGCGACGCTCCACCGTAGGAAGGACATGCGACGCTCCACTATAGGAAGGACATACGACGCTCGACCGTCGGAAGGACATGTGACGCTCCACCATTCGATGGACATGCGACGCTTCACCGTATGATGGACATGGGACGCTCCACCGTACGACGGACATGCGACGCTCGACTGTGGGAATGACGTGCGATGCTCCACTGTACGATGGACATACGACGCTCCACCGTACGATGGACATGGGTCGTTCCACCGTACGATGGAAATGCGAAGCTCGACCTTAGGAAGGACATTCGATGCTCCACCGTAGGAAGGACATGCGACGCCCGACCGTAGGAAGGACATGTGATGCTCGACTGTACATTGGACATGCGACGCTCCACCGTATGATGGACATGCAAAGCTCGATCGTAGGAAGGACATCCGACGTTCCACCGTAGGAAGGACATGTGTCACTCGACCGCAGGAAGGACATGGGACGCTCCACCGTTCGATGGACATGCGACGCTTCACCTATGATGGACATGCAAAGCTCGAACGTAGGAAGGACATGCGATGCTCCACTGTACGATGGACATACGACGCTCCACCGTACGATGGACATGGGTCGTTCCACCGTACGATGGAAATGCAAAGCTCGACCGTAGGAAGGACATGCGACGCTCCACTATAGGAAGGACATGCGACGCTCGACCGTCGGAAGGACATGTGACGCTCCACCATTCGATGGACATGCGACGCTTCACCGTATGATGGACATGGGACGCTCCACTGTACGACGTACATGCGACGCTCGACTGTGGGAATGACATGCGACGCTCCACCGTATGATGGACATGCGATGCTTCACCGTATGATGGACATGCATCGCTCCATCGTACGATGGACATGCGACGCTTCACCGTATGATGGACATGGCTCTACCGTACGATGGACATGCGACCCTTCACCTTTCGATGGACATGTGGCGCTCCATTGTACGTTGGACATGCGATGCTCGACTGTACATTGGACATGCGACGCTCCACTGTACGATGGACATGGGGCACTCCACCGACATTCGACATGCGACGCTCCACCATTCAATGGACACGTGGCGCTCCATCGTATGATAGACATGCGACGCTCGACTGTACATTGGACATGCGACGCTCCACTGTACGATGGACATGCGACGCTCCACTGTTCGATGGACATGGGACACTCCACCGTACGATGGACATGCGACCCTCCACCATACAATAGACATGCGAAGCTCAACCGTAGGAAGGACATGTGACACTCCACCGTACGATGCGACGCTCGACCATAAGAAGAACATGCGATGCTCCACTGTACGATGGACATGCGTCGCTCCATTGTACGATGGACATGTGACGTTCGACCATAGGAAGGACATGCGATCTCCACTGTATGATGGACATGGGACGCTCCACCGTTCGATGGACATGTGACACTCGACCATAGGAAGGACATGCGATGCTCCACTGAACGATGGACATGCGACGCTCCACCGTACGATGGACATGGGTCGTTTCACCGTACGATGGAAATGCGAAGCTCGACCATAGGAATGACATGCGACGCTCCACCATTCAATGGATATGCGATGCTCGAATGTACATTGGACATGCGACGTTCCACCGTACAATGGACATGGAATGCTCCACCGTACGATGGACATGCGACGCTTCACCGTACGACGGACTTGCGACGCTCGACTGTAGGAATGACATGCGACGCTCCACCGTATGATGGACATGCAACGCTCCATCGTACGATGGACATGCGATGCTCCACTGTATGATGGACATGGGATGCTCCACCGTTCGATGGACATGTGACACTCGACCATAGGAAGGACATGCGATGCTCCACTGTATGATGGACATGCGACGCTCCACCGTACGATGGACATGGGTCGATCCACCGTACGATGGAAATGCGAAGCTCGACCGTAGGAAGGACATGCGACGCTCCACCGTAGGAAGGACACGTGACGCTCGACTGTACATTGGACATGCGACACTCCACCGTACGATGGACATGCGACACTCGACGGTAGGAAGGACATGCGACGCTTCACCGTACAATGGACATGCGACGCTCCACCGTATGATGGACATGGGTCGCTCCACTGTGCGATGGACATGCGACGCTCCACCGTTCGATGGACATGTGACGCTCGACTGTACATTGGACACGCGACGCTCCACCGTACGATTGACATGGGACACTCCACCGTCCGATGGACATGCAAAGCTCGACCATAAAAAGGACATGCGACACTCCACCGTAATAAGGATATGCGACGCTCGACCGTAGGAAGGACATGTGACGCTCCACCGTTCGATGGACATGCGACGCTTCACCGTATGATGGACATGCGATGCTCCACAGTACGATGGACATGCACCGCTTCACCATATGATGGGCATGGGATGCTCCACTGTACGAAGGACATGCGATGCTCGACCGTAGGAATGACATGCGACGCTCCACCATACGATGGACATGCGTTGCTCGAATGTACATTGCACATGCGACGCTCCACCGTACAATGGACATGGAACGCTCTACTGTACGATGGACATGCGACACTTCACCGTATGATGGACATGGGACGCTCCACCGTACGACGGACATGCGATGCTCGACTGTAGGAATGACATGCCATGCTCCACCGTATGATGGACATGCGACGCTTCACCGTACGATAGACATGCGATGCGTCACCGTATGATGGACATGCAACGCTCCATCGTACGATGGACATGCGACGCTTCACCGTATGATGGATATGGCTCTACCGTACGATGGACATGCGACCCTCCACCTTTCAATGGACATGTGGCGCTCCATTGTACGTTGGACATGCGACGCTCGACTGTACATTGGACATGCGACGCTCCACTGTACGATGGACATGGGACACTCCACTGACATTGGACATGCGACGCTCCACCATTCAATGGACACGTAGCGCTCCATCGTACGATGGACATGCGACGCTCGACTGTACATTGGACATGTGACGCTCCACTGTACGATGGACATGGGACACTCCGCCGTATGATGGACATGCGACCCTCCACCATACAATAGACATGCGAAGCTGAACCGTAGGAAGGACATGTGACACTCCACCGTACGATGCGACGCTCGACCATAAGAAGAACATGTGATGCTCCACTGTACGATGGACATGCGTCGCTCCACTGTACGATGGAAATGTGACACTCGACCATAAGAAGAACATGCGATGCTCCACTGAACGATGGACATGCGACGCTCCACCATACGATGGACATGGGTCGTTCAACCGTACGATGGAAATGCGAAGCTCGACCGTAGGAAGGACATGCGATGCTCCACCGTAGGAAGGACATGCGATGCTTGACCGTAGGAAGGACATGTGATGCTCGACTGTACATTGGACATGCGACACTCCACCGTACGATGGACATGCGACGCTCGACCGTAGGAAGGAATGCAAAGCTCCACCATACGATGGACATGCGACACTCCACTGTTCGATGGCCATGTGACGCTCGATTGTACATTGGACATGCGAAGCTCCACTGTACGATGGACATGGGACACTCCACCGTACGATGGACATGCAAAGATCGACCATAGGAAGGACATGCGATGCTTCACCGTAGGAAGGACATGCGGCGCTTGACCGTAGGAAGGACATGTGATGCTCGTCTGTACATTGGACACTCCACTGTACGATGGACATGCGACGCTCGACAGTAGGAAGGAATGCGAAGCTCCACCATACGATGGACATGCGACACTCCACCGTATGATGGACATGGGTCGCTCCACCGTACGATGGACATGTGACGCTCCACCGTTCGATGGACATGTGACACTCGACTGTACATTGGACATGCGACACTCCACCATACGGTGGACATGGGACACTCCACCGTACGATGAACATGCAAAGCTCGACCATAGGAAGGACATGCAACGCTCCACTGTAGGAAGGACATGCGACGCTCGACCGTAGGAAGGACATGTGACGCTCCACCGTTCGATGGACATGCGACGCTTCACCGTATGATGGACATGCGTTTCACAATATGATGGGCATGAGACGCTCCACCGTACGAAGGACATGCAATGCTCGACCGTAGGAATGACATGCGACGCTCCACCATACGATGGACATGCGATGCTGGAATGTACGCTGGACATGGAAAGCTCCACTCTACGATGGACATGCGACGCTCCACCGTACGATGGACATGGGTCGATCCACCGTACGATGGAAATGCGAAGCTCAACCGTAGGAAGGACATGCGATGCTCCACCGTAGGAAGGACATGTGACGCTCGACTGTACATTGGACATGCGACACTCCACCGTACGATGGACATGCGACGCTCGACGGTAGGAAGGACATGCGACGCTCCACCGTATGATGGACATACAACGCTCCATCGTACGATGAACATGCGACCCTCCACCTTTCAATGGACATGTGGCGCTCCATCATACCATGGACATGCGACCCTCGACTGTACATTGGACATGCGATGCTCCACTGTACGACGGACATGGGACACTCCACCGTACGATGGACATGCGACCCTCCAACATACAATAGACATGCAAAGCTCAACCGTAGGAAGGACATGTGACACTCCACCATACGATGGACATGCGATGCTCGACCATAAGAAGGACATGCGATGCTCCACCGTACGATGGACATGCGACACTCCACTGTACGATGGACATGTGACGTTCGACCATAGGAAGGACATGCGACGCTCCACCATACGATGGACATGCGATGCTGGAATGTACACTGGACACGCGACGCTCCACCGTACGCTGGACATGGAACGCTCCACTCTACGATGGACATGCAAAGCTCGACCGCAGGAATTACATGCGACGCTCCACCGTAGGAAGGACATGCGATGCTCGACCGTAGGAAGGACATGTGACGCTCGACTGTACGTTCCACCGTACGATGGAAATGCGAAGCTCAACCGTAGGAAGGACATGCGACGCTCCACCGTAGGAAGGACATGTGACGCTCGACTGTACATTGGACATGCGACACTCCACCGTACGATGGACATGCGATGCTTCACCGTACGATGGACATGCGACGCTCGACCGTAGGAAGGACATGCGATGCTCCACCATTCGATGGACATGCGACGCTCCATCGTACGATGAACATGCGACCCTCCACCTTTCAGTGGACATGTGGTGCTCCATCGTACGATGAACATGCGACCCTCCACCTTTCAATGGACATGTGGCGCTCCATCGTACCATGGACATGCGACCCTCGACTGTACATTGGACATGCGACACTCCACCGTACGATGGACATGCGACGCTAATCGGTAGGAAGGACATGCGACTCTCCACCGTACGATGGACATGCGACGCTCCACCGTATGATGGACATGGGTCGCTCCACTGTGCGATGGACATTCGACGCTCCACCGTTCGATGGACATGTGACGCTCGACTGTACATTGGACATGCGACGCTCCACCGTACGATGGACATGGGACACTCCACCGTACGATGGACATGCAAAGCTCGACCATAAAAAGGACATGCGACGCTCCACCGTAATAAGGATATGCGACGCTCGACCGTAGGAAGGACATGTGACGCTCCACCGTTCGATGGACATGCGATGCTTCACCGTATGATGGACATGCGATGCTCCACAGTACGATGGACATGCAGCGCTTCACCATATGATGGGCATGGGATGCTCCACTGTACGAAGGACATGCGATGCTCGACCGTAGGAATGACATGCGACGCTCCACAATACGATGGACATGCGTTGCTCGAATGTACATTGCACATGCGACGCTCCACCGTACAATGGACATGGAACGCTCCACCGTACGATGGACATGCGATGCTTCACCGTATGATGGACATGGGACGCTCCACCGTAGGAAGGACATGTGACACTCGACTGTACATTGGACATGCGACTCTCCACCGTACGATGGACATGCAACGCTCGACTGTAGGAATGACATGCGAAGCTCCACCGTATGATGGACATGCAACGCTCCATCGTACAATGAACATGCGACCCTCCACCTTTCAATGGACATGTGGTGCTACATCGTAAGTTGGACATGCGACGCTCGACTGTACATTGGACATGCGATGCTCCACTGTACGATGGACATGGGACACTCCACCGTACGATGGACATGCGACCCTCCACCATACAATAGACATGCAAAGCTCAACCGTAGGAAGGACATGTGACACTCCACCGTACGATGGACATGCGATGCTCGACCATCAGAAGGACATGCGATGCTCCACTGTACGATGGACATGCGACACTCCACTGTACGATGGACACGTGACGTTCGACCATAGGAAGGACATGCGATGCTCCACTGTATGATGGACATGCGATGCTCCACTGTATGATGGACATGCGACGCTCCACCGTACGATGGACATGGGTCGATCCACCGTACGATGGAAATGCGAAGCTCAACCGTAGGAAGGACATGCGACGCTCCACCGTAGGAAGGACACGTGACGCTCGACTGTACATTGGACATGCGACACTCCACCGTACGATGGACATGCGACGCTAAACGGTAGGAAGGACATGCGACGCTCCACCGTACGATGGACATGCGACGCTCCACCGTATGATGGACATGGGTCGCTCCACTGTGCGATGGACATTCGACGCTCCACCGTTCGATGGACATGTGACGCTCGACTGTACATTGGACATGCGACGCTCCACCGTACGATGGACATGGGACACTCCACCGTACGATGGACATGCAAAGCTCGACCATAAAAAGGACATGCGACGCTCCACCGTAATAAGGATATGCGACGCTCGACCGTAGGAAGGACATGTGACGCTCCACCGTTCGATGGACATGCGACGCTTCACCGTATGATGGACATGCGATGCTCGACCGTAGGAATGACATGCGACGCTCCACAATACGATGGACATGCGTTGCTCGAATGTACATTGCACATGCGACGCTCCACCGTACAATGGACATGGAACGCTCCACCGTACGATGGACATGCGATGCTTCACCGTATGATGGACATGGGACGCTCCACCGTACGACGGACATGCGATGCTCGACTGTAGGAATGACATGCGATGCTCCACCGTATGATGGACATGCGACTGCTTCACCGTACGATAGACATGCGATGCGTCATCGTATGATGGACATGCAACGCTCCATCGTACGATGGACATGCGACGCTTCACCGTATGATGGACATGGCTCTACCGTACGATGGACATGCGACCCTCCACCTTTCAATGGACATGTGGCGCTCCATTGTACGTTGGACATGCGATGCTCGACTGTACATTGGACATGCAACGCTCCACTGTACTATGGACATGGGACACTCCACCGTACGATGGACATGCGACCCTCTACCATACAATAGACATGCGAAGCTCAACCGTAGGAAGGACATGTGACACTCCACCGTACGATGCGACGCTCGACCATAAGAAGAACATGCGATGCTCCACTGTACGATGGACATGCGTTGCTCCATTGTACGATGGACATGTGACACTCGACCATAAGAAGAACATGCGATGCTCCACTGAACGATGGACATGCGACACTCCACCATACGATGGACATGGGTCGTTCCACCGTACGATGGAAATGTGAAGCTCGACCGTAGGAAGGACATGCGATGCTTCACCGTAGGAAGGACATGCGATGCTTGACCGTAGGAAGGACATGTGATGCTCGACTGTACATTGGACATGCGACACTCCACTGTACGATGGACATGCGATGCTCGACCGTAGGAAGGAATGCAAAGCTCCACCATACGATGGACATGCGACACTCCACCGTTCGATGGCCATGTGACGCTCGACTGTACATTGGACATGCGAAGCTCCACCGTACGATGGACATGGGACACTCCACCATACGATGGACATGCAAAGATCGACCATAGGAAGGACATGCGATGCTTCACCGTAGGAAGGACATGCGACGCTTGACCGTAGGAAGGACATGTGATGCTCGTCTGTACATTGGACACTCCACCGTACGATGGACATGCGACGCTCGACAGTAGGAAGGAATGCGAAGCTCCACCATACGATGGACATGCGACACTCCACCGTATGATGGACATGGGTCGCTCCACCGTACGATGGACATGCGACGCTCCACCGTTCGATGGACATGTGACACTCGACTGTACATTGGACATGCGACACTCCACCATACGGTGGACATGGGACATTCACTGTACGATGAACATGCAAAGCTCGACCATAGGAAGGACATGCAATGCTCCACTGTAGGAAGGACATGCGACGCTCGACCGTAGGAAGGACATGTGATGCTCCACCGTTCGATGGACATGCGACGCTTCACCGTATGATGGACATGCGATGCTCCACAGTACGATGGACGTGCGACGTTTCACAATATGATGGGCATGAGACGCTCCACCGTACGAAGGACATGCGATGCTCGACCGTATGAATGACATGCGACGCTCCACCATACGATGGACATGCGATGCTGGAATGTACACTGGACACGCGACGCTCCACCGTACGCTGGACATGGAATGCTCCACTGTACGATGGACATGCAAAGCTCGACCGCAGGAATTACATGCGACACTCCACCATAGGAAGGACATGCGATGCTCGACCGTAGGAAGGAGATGTGATGCTCGACTGTACGTTCCACCGTACGATGGAAATGCGAAGCTCAACCGTAGGAAGGACATGCGACGCTCCACCGTAAGAAGGACATGTGACGCTCGACTGTACATTGGACATGCGACGCTCCACCGTATGATGGACATGCAACGCTCCATCGTACGATGAACATGCGACCCTCCACCTTTCAATGGACATGTGGCGCTCCATCATACCATGGACATGCGACGCTCGACTGTACATTGGACATGCGATGCTCCACTGTACGATGGACATGGGATACTCCACTGTACGATGTACATGCGACCATCCACCATACAATAGACATGCAAAGCTCAACCGTAGGAAGGACATGTGACACTCCACCGTACGATGGACATGCGATGCTTGACCATAAGAAGGACATGCGATGCTCCACCGTACGATGGACATGCGACACTCCACTGTACGATGGACATGTGACGTTCGACCATAGGAAGGACATGCGATGCTCCACTGTATGATGGACATGGGATGCTCCACCGTTCGATGGACATGTGACACTCGACCATAGGAAGGACATGCGATGCTCCACTGTATGATGGACATGCGACGCTCCACCGTACGATGGACATGGGTCGATCCACCATACGATGGAAATGCGAAGCTCAACCGTAGGAAGGACATGCGATGCTCCACCGTAGGAAGGACATGTGACGCTCGACTGTACATTGGACATGCGACACTCCACCGTACGATGGACATGCGACGCTCGACGGTAGGAAGGACATGCGACGCTCCACCGTACGATGGACATGTGACGCTCCACCGTATGATGGACATGGGTCACTCCACTGTGCGATGGACATGCGACGCTCCACCGTTCAATGGACATGGGACACTCCACCGTACGATGGACATGCAAAGCTCGACCATAAAAAGGACATGGGACGCTCCACATAATAAGGATATGCGGCGCTCGACCGTAGGAAGGACATGTGACGCTCCACCGTTCGATGGACATGCGACGCTTCACCGTATGATGGGCATGCGATGCTCCACAGTACGATGGACATGCAGCGCTTCACCATATGATGGGCATGGGATGCTCCACTGTACGAAGGACATGCGATGCTCGACCGTAGGAATGACATGCAACGCTCCACCGTACGATGGACATGCGACGCTCCACCGGGCAAACGGAACGGAGTTATGGGGATTTCTTAGGGGGAATAAAGCTGAAAACGCCCCACAACCACAGTTTAAGCCCAAAGTGCGGTCTTATGGGGATTTTTTCAGGACTTATGGGGAAAGTTAAGATAGGAAATTTACCATTGGGTCCGCCCGTAACGCCCATCCGTTCACCCGTCCGTTCGATGGACATGTGACGCTCGACTGTACATTGGACATGCGACACTCCACCATACGGTGGACATGGGACACTCCACCGTACGATGAACATGCAAAGCATGACCATAGGAAGGACATGCAACGCTCCACTGTAGGAAGGACATGCGTTGCTCGACCGTAGGAAGGACATGTGACGCTCCACCGTTCGATGGACATGCGACGCTTCACCATATGATGGACATACGATGCTCCACAGTACGATGGACGTGCGACGTTTCACAATATGATGGGCATGAGACGCTCCACCATACGAAGGACATGCGATGCTCGACCGTAGGAATGACATGCGACGCTCCACCATACAATGGAAATGCGATGCTCGAATGTACACTGGACACGCGATGCTCCACCGTACGCTGGACATGGAACGCTCCACTGTACGATGGACATGCAAAGCTCGACCGCAGGAATTACATGCGACGCTCCACCGTAGGAAGGACATGCGATGCTCGACCGTAGGAAGGACATGTGACGCTCGACTGTACGTTCCACCGTACGATGGAAATGCGAAGCTCAACCGTAGGAAGGACATGCGACGCTCCACCGTAGGAAGGACATGTGACGCTCGACTGTACATTGGACATGCGACACTCCACCGTACGATGGACATGCGACGCTTCACCGTACGATGGACATGCGACACTCGACCGTAGGAAGGACATGCGATGCTCCACCATTCGATGGACATGCGACGCTCCATCGTACGATGAACATGCGACCCTCCACCTTTCAGTGGACATGTGGTGCTCCATCGTAAGTTGGACATGCGACGCTCGACTGTAGGAATGACATGCGACGCTCCACCGTATGATGGACATGCAACGCTCCATCGTACGATGAACATGCGACCCTCCACCTTTCAATGGACATGTGGCGCTCCATCATACCATGGACATGCGACGCTCGACTGCACATTGGACATGCGATGCTCCACTGTACGATGGACATGGGACACTCCACCGTACGATGGACATGCGACCCTCCACCATACAATAGACATGCAAAGCTCAACCGTAGGAAGGACATGTGACACTCCACCATACGGTGTACATGGGACACTCCACCGTACGATGAACATGCAAAGCATGACCATAGGAAGGACATGCAATGCTCCACTGTAGGAAGGACATGCGATGCTCGACCGTAGGAAGGACATGTGACGCTCCACCGTTCGATGGACATGCGACGCTTCACCGTATGATGGACATGCGATGCTCCACAGTACGATGGACGTGCGACGTTTCACAATATGATGGGCATGAGACGCTCCACCATACGAAGGACATGCGATGCTCGACCGTAGGAATGACATGAGACGCTCCACCATACGATGGAAATGCGATGCTCGAATGTACACTGGACAGGTGACGCTCCACCGTACGCTCGACATGGAACGCTCCACTGTACGATGGACATGCAAAGCTCGACCGCAGGAATTACATGCGACGCTCCACCGTAGGAAGGACATGCGATGCTCGACCGTAGGAAGGACATGTGACGCTCGACTGTACGTTCCACCGTACGATGGAAATGCGAAGCTCAACCGTAGGAAGGACATGCGACGCTCCACCGTAGGAAGGACATGTGACGCTCGACTGTACATTGGACATGCGACACTCCACCGTACGATGGACATGCGACACTTCACCGTACGATGGACATGCGACGCTCGACCGTAGGAAGGACATGCGATGCTCCACCATTCGATGGACATGCGACGCTCCATCTTACGATGAACATGCGACCCTCCACCTTTCAGTGGACATGTGGTGCTCCATCGTAAGTTGGACATGCGACGCTCGACTGTAGGAATGACATGCGACGCTCCACCGTATGATGGACATGCAACGCTCCATCGTACGATAAACATGCGACCCTCCACCTTTCAATGGACATGTGGTGCTCCATCATACCATGGACATGCGACGCTCGACTGCACATTGGACATGCGATGCTCCACTGTACGATGGACATGGGACACTCCACCGTACGATGGACAGGCGACCCTCCACCATACAATAGACATGCAAAGCTCAACTGTAGGAAGGACATGTGACACTCCACCGTACGATGGACATGCGATGCTCGACCATAAGAAGGACATGCGATGCTCCACCGTGCGATGGACATGCGACACTCCACTGTACGATGGACATGTGACGTTCGACCATAGGAAGGACATGCGATGCTCCACTGTATGATGGACATGGGATGCTCCACCGTTCGATGGACATGTGACACTCGACCATAGGAAGGACATGCGATGCTCCACTGTATGATGGACATGCGACGCTCCACCGTACGATGGACATGGATCGATCCACCGTACGATGGAAATGCGAAGCTCAACCGTAGGAAGGACATGCGATGCTCCACCGTAGGAAGGACATGTGACGCTCGACTGTACATTGGACATGCGACACTCCACCGTACGATGGACATGCGACGCTCGACGGTGGGAAGGACATGCGACGCTCCACCGTACGATGGACATGCGACGCTCCACCGTATGATGGACATGGGTCGCTCCACTGTGCGATGGACATGCGACACTCCACCGTTCGATGGACATGTGACGCTCGACTGTACATTGGACATGCGACGCTCCACCGTACGATGGACATGGGACACTCCACCGTACGATGGACATGCAAAGCTAGACCATAAAAAGGACATGGGACGCCCCACATAATAAGGATATGCGACGCTCGACCGTAGGAAGGACATGTGACGCTCCACCGTTCGATGGACATGCGACGCTTCACCGTATGATGGGCATGTGATGCTCCACAGTACGATGGACATGCAGCGCTTCACCATATGATGGGCATGGGATGCTCCACTGTACGAAGGACATGCGATGCTCGACCGTAGGAATGACATGCAACGCTCCACCATACGATGGACATGCGTTGCTCGAATGTACATTGCACATGCGACGCTCCACCGTACGATGGACATGCGACGCTCCACCGGGCAAACGGAACGGAGTTATGGGGATTTCTTAGGGGGAATAAAGCTGAAAACGCCCCACAACCACAGTTTAAGCCGAAAGTGCGGTCTTATGGGGATTTTTTCAGGACTTATGGGGAAAGTTAAGATAGGAAATTTACCATTGGGTCCGCCCGTAACGCCCATCCGTTCACCCGTCCGTTCGATGGACATGTGACGCTCGACTGTACATTGGACATGCGACACTCCACCATACGGTGGACATGGGACACTCCACCGTACGATGAACATGCAAAGCATGACCATAGGAAGGACATGCAACGCTCCACTGTAGGAAGGACATGCGTTGCTCGACCGTAGGAAGGACATGTGACGCTCCACCGTTCGATGGACATGCGACGCTTCACCATATGATGGACATACGATGCTCCACAGTACGATGGACGTGCGACGTTTCACAATATGATGGGCATGAGACGCTCCACCATACGAAGGACATGCGATGCTCGACCGTAGGAATGACATGCGACGCTCCACCATTCGATGGATATGCGATGCTCGAATGTACATTGAACATGCGACGCTCCACCGTACAATGGACATGGAACGCTCCACCGTACGATGGACATGCGACGCTTCACCGTACAACGGACATGCGATGCTCGACGGTAGGAATGACATGCGACGCTCCACCGTATGATGGACATGCAATGCTCCATCGTACGATGGACATGCGACGCTTCACCGTATGATGGACATGCAACGCTCCATCGTACGATGAACGTGCGACCCTCCACCTTTCTATGGATATGTGGCGCTCCATCGTACGTTGGACATGCGACGCTCGACTGTAGGAATGACATGTGACGCTCCACCGCATGATGGACATGCAACGCTCCATCGTACGATGAACATGCGACCCTCCACCTTTCATTGGACATGTGGCGCTCCATCGTACATTGGACATGCGACGCTCGACTGTACATTGGACATGCGACGCTCCACTGTACGATGGCATGGGACACTCCACCGAACGATGGACATGCGACGCTCCACCATTCAATGGACATGTGGCGCTCCATCATACGATGGACATGCGATGCTCGACTGTACATTGGACATGCGACGCTCCAGCGTACAATGGACATGGGACACTCCACCGTACGATGGACATGCGACCCTCCACCACACAATAGACATGCGAAGCTCAACCGTAGGAAGGACATGTGACACTAGAACATGCAATGCTCCACTGTACGATGGACATGCGTCGCTCGACCGTAGGAAGGACATGTGATCCTCGACTGTACATTGGACATGCGACGCTCCACCGTACGATGGACATGGGACACTCCACCGTACGATGGACATGCGACGCTCCACCGTTCGATAAACATGCGATGCTTCACCGCATGATGGACATGCGTCGCTCAACCATAAGAAGGACATGCGATGCTCCACTGTGCGATGGACATGTGACGCTACACCCTACGATGGACATGCGACGCTCGAATGTACATTGGACATGTGATGCTCCACCGTCGATGGACATGGGACACTCAAGCATACGATCGACATGAGATGGTCCACCATACGATGGACATGCGAAGCTCGACCGTAGGAAGGACATGTGACACTCGACCGTAGGAAGGACATGCGATGCTCCACCGTACAATGGACACAGAACGCTCGACCGTAGAAAGGACATGCAAAGCTCGACTGTAGGAAGGACATGCGACGTTTCATTGTAGGAAGGACATGCGACGCTCGACTGTAGGAAGGACATGGGACGCTCCACTGTTCGATGGATATGTGACGCTCCACCATACGATGGACATGCGACGCTCGACTGTACATTGGACATGTGATGCCCCATTGTACAATGGACATGGAACGCTCCACCGTACGATCGAAATGCGAAGCTCGACCGTAGGAAGGACATGGGATGCTCGACCGTAGGAAGGACATGTGATGCTCGACTGTACATTGGACATGCGACGCTTCACCATATGATGTACATGGGACACTCCACCGTTCGATGGACATGTGACGCTCGAATATACACTGGACATGCGACGATCCACTGTACAATGGACATGGAATGCTCCACTGCACGATGGACATGCGAAGCTCGACCGTAGGAATTACATGCGGCGCTCGACTGTAGGAAGGACATGCGATGCTCGACTGTATGATGGACATGAGACGCACCACCGGGCAAACGGAACGGAGTTATGGGGATTTCTTAGGGGGAATAAAGCTGAAAACGCCCCACAACCACAGTTTAAGCCAAAAGTGCTTATGGGGATTTTTCAAGGACTTATGGGGAAAGTTAAGATAGGAAATTTAACATTGGGTCCGCCCGTAACGCCCATCCGTTCACCCGTCCGTACGATGGACATGGGTGGCTCCACCGTACGCTCCAATGTATGATGGACATGCGATGCTAAACCATACGATGGACATGGGACGCTCCACTGTAAGACAAACATGCGACGCTCGACCTTAGGAAGGACATGCGATGCTCCACCATATGATGAACACGCTCCACCTTATGATAGACATGGGTCGCTCCACCGTACGATGGACATGTGATGCTCCATCGTACAATGGACATGGAACACTCCACCGTACGATCGAAATGCGAAGCTTCACCGTAGGAAGGACATGGGACGCTCCACCGTAGGAAGGACATGCGACGCTCAACCGTAGGAAGGACATGTGACGCTCGACTGTACATTGGACATGCGATGCTCCACTATACGATGTACATGCGACGCTCCACTGTTCGATGAACATGTGACGCTCCACCATACGATGGACATGCGACGCTCGACTGTACATTAGACATGCGATGCTCCATCGTACAATGGACATGGAACGCTCCACCGTACGATGGACATGCGACGCTTCACCGTACGACGGACATGCGAAGCTCGACTGTAGGAATGACATGCGATGCTCCTCCGTATGATGGACATGCGATGCTTCATCGTACGATAGACATGCGATGCGTCACCGTATGATGGACATGCAACGCTCCATCGTACGATGGACATGCGACGCTTCACCGTATGATGGACATGGCTCTACCGTACGATGGACATGCGACCCTCCACCTTTCAATGGACATGTGGCGCTCCATTGTACGTTGGACATGCGACGATCGACTGTACATTGGACATGCGACGCTCCACTGTACGATGGACATGGGACACTCCACCGACATTGGACATGCGACGCTCCACCATTCAATGGACACGTGGCGCTCCATCGTACGATGGACATGCGACCCTCCACCATACAATAGACATGCGAAGCTCAACCGTAGGAAGGACATGTGACACTCCACCGTACGATGCGACGCTCGACCATAAGAAGAACATGCGATGCTCCACTGTCGATGGACATGTTTCGCTCCATTGTACGATGGACATATGATGTTCGACCATAGGAAGGACATGCGATGCTCCACTGTATGATGGACATGGGATGCTCCACCGTACGATGGACATGCGATGCTTCACCGTACGACATACATGCGAAGCTCGACCGTAGGAAGGACATGCGATGCTCCACAGTACGATGGACATGCAACGCTTCACCATATGATGGGCATGGGATGCTCCACCGTACGAAGGACATGCGATGCTCGACCGTAGGAATGACATGCGACGCTCCACCATTCGATGGATATGCAATGCTCGAATGTACATTGGACATGCGACGCTTCACCGTACGACGGACATGCGACGCTCGACTGTAGGAATGACATGCGACGCTCCACCGTATGATGGACATGCAATGCTCCATCGTACGATGGACATGCGATGCTTCACCGTATGATGGACATGCAACGCTCCATCGTACGATGAACATGCGACAATCCACCTTTCAATGGACATGTGGCGCTCCATCGTACGTTGGACATGCGACGCTCGACTGTAGGAATGACATGCGACGCTCCACCGTATGATGGACATGCAACGCTCCATCGTACGATGGACATGGAACGCTCCACCGTACGATGGACATGCGACGCTTCACCGTACGACGGACATGCGACGCTCGACTGTAGGAATGACATGCGACGCTCCACCGTATGATGGACATGCAACGCTCCATCGTACGATGGACATGCGATGCTTCACCGTATGATGGACATGCAACGCTCCATCGTACGATGAACATGCGACAATCCACCTTTCAATGGACATGTGGCGCTCCATCGTACGTTGGACATGCGACGCTCGACTGTAGGAATGACATGCGACGCTCCACCGTATGATGGACATGCAACGCTCCATCGTACGATGAACATGCGACCCTCCACCTTTCAATGGACATGTGGCGCTCCATCGTACGTTGGGCATGCGACGCTCGACTGTACATTGGACATGCGACGCTCCACTGTACGATGGCATGGGACACTCCACCGAACGATGGACATGCGACCCTCCACCATACAATAGACATGCGAAGCTCAACCGTAGGAAGGACATGTGACACTAGAACATGCGATGCTCCACTGTACGATGGACATGCGTTGCTCCATTTTACGATGGACATGTGACACTCGACCATAAGAAGAGCATGCGATGCTCCACTGAACGATGGACATGCGACGCTCCACCATACGATGGACATGGGTCGTTCAACCGTACGATGGAAATGCGAAGCTCGACCGTAGGAAGGACATGCGATGCTCCACCGTAGGAAGGACATGCGATGCTTGACCGTAGGAAGGACATGTGATGCTCGACTGTACATTGGACATGCGACACTCCACCGTACGATGGACATGCGACGCTCGACCGTAGGAAGGAATGCGAAGCTCCACCATACGATGGACAAGCGACGCTCCACCGTTCGATGGACATGTGACGCTCGACTGTACATTGGACATGCGAAGCTCCACCGTACGATGGACATGGGACACTCCACCGTACGATGGACATGCAAAGCTCGACCATAGGAAGGACATGCGATGCTTCACCGTAGGAAGGACATGCGACGCTCGACCGTAGGAAGGACATGTGATGCTCGTCTGTACATTGGACACTCCACCGTACGATGGACATGCAACGCTCGACAGTAGGAAGGAATGCGAAGCTCCACCATACGATGGACATGCGACACTCCACCGTATGATGGACATGGGTCGCTCCACCGTACGATGGACATGCGACACTCCACCGTATGATGGACATGGGTCGCTCCACCGTACGATGGACATGCGACGCTCCACCGTTCGATGGACATGTGACGCTCGACTGTACATTGGACATGCGACACTCCACCATACGGTGGACATGGGACACTCCACCGTACGATGAACATGCAAAGCTCGACCATAGGAAGGACATGCAACGTTCCACCGTAGGAAGGACATGCGACGCTGCACCATAGGAAGGACATGTGACGCTCCACCGTTCGATGGACATGCGACGCTTCACCGTATAATGGACATGTGATACTCCACAGTACGATGGACGTGCGACGTTTCACGATATGATGGGCATGAGATGCTCCACCGTACGAAGGACATGCGATGCTCGACCGTAGGAATGACATGCGACGCTCCACCATACGATGGACATGCGATGCTCGAATGTACACTGGACACGCGACGCTCCACCATACGATGGACATGTGACGTTCCACCGTACGATGGACATGCGAAGCTCGACCGTAGGAATTACATACGACGCTCCACCATAGGAAGGACATGCGATGCTCGACCGTAGGAAGGACATGTGACACTCGACTGTACATTGGACATGCGACGCTCCACCGTACGATGGACATGCGACGCTCGACCGTAGGAAGGACATGCGATGCTCCACCATTCGATGGACATGCGACGCTTCATCATATGATGGACATGGGACGCTCCACCGTACGATGGACATGCAACGCTCGACCGTAGGAATGACATGCGATGCTCCACCGTACGATGGACATGTGACGCTCCACCGTTCGATGGACATGTGACGCTCCACCGTATGATGGACATGCGACGTTCGACCGTACATTGGACATGCGATGCTCCACCGTACGATGGACATGGGACACTCCACCGTACGATGGACATGCGAAGCTAAACCATACGATAGACATACGAAGCTCGACCATAGGAAGGACATGTGACACTCCACCATACGATGGGCATGCGACGCTTGACCGTAGGAAGGACATGTAATGCTCTACTGTACATTGGACACGCGACGCTCCACCGTACAATGGACATGGAACGCTCCACCGTACGATGGACATGCAAAGCTCGACAGTATGAAGGACATCCGACATTCCACCGTAGGAAGGACATGCGTCACTCGAACGTAGGAAAGACATGGGACGCTCCACCGTTCGATGGACATGCGACGCTTCACCGTATGATGGACATGCGACGCTCCACCATACGATGGACATGCGACGCTCAACCGTAGGAATAACATGCGACGCTCCATTGTACGATGGACATTGGACACTCCACCATCCGATGGACATGCGACGCTCCACCATACGATAGACATGCAAAGCTCGAACGTAGGAAGGACATGCAATGCTCCACTGTACGATGGACATGAGACGCTCCACCATACGGTGGACATGGGTCGCTCCACCGTACGCTCCAGTGTATGATGGACATGCGATGCTAAACCATACGATGGACATGGGTCTCTCCACTGTACGATAAGCATGCGATGCTCGATTGTTGGAAGGACATGCGACGCTCCACCGTATGATGAACACGCTCCACCATACGACAGACATGGGTCGCTCCACCGTACGATGGACATGGGTCGTTCCACCGTACGATGGAAATGCGAAGCTCGACCTTAGGAAGGACATGCGATGCTCCACCGTAGGAAGGACATGCGATGCTCGACCATAGGAAGGACATGTGATGCTCGACTGTATATTAGGCATGCGATGCTCCACCGTACGATGGACATGCGACACTTAATTGTTCGATGGACATGTGATGCTCCACTGTACGAAGGAGATGCGACACTCGACTGTACATTGGACATGCGACGCTCCACCGTACGATGGACATGGAACACTCCACCGTACGATGGACATGCGACGCTCGACCATAGGAAGGACATCTGATGCTCCACTGTATGGTGGATATGCAATGCTCCGCTGTACGATGGACATGGGTCGCTCCACCGTACGATGGAAATGCAATGCTCAACCATAGGAATGATGAGCAATGCTCCACTGTACGATGGACATGCGATGCTCCACCGTACGATGGACATGGGTCGCTCCACTGTATGATGGAAATGCGAAGCTCAACCGTAGGAAGGACATGCGACGCTCCACCGTAGGAAGGACATGCGACGCTCGACTGTAGGAAGAACATGTGACTCGATTGTACATTGGACATGCGACGCTCCCCCGTACGATGGACATGCGACGCTCCACCGTACGATGGACATGGGACACTCCACCGTACGATGGACATGCGATGCTCCACCATACGATAGACATGCGAAGCTCGACTGTAGGAAGGACAAATGACACTCTACCGTACGATCGACATGCGACGCTCAACCGTAGGAAGGACATGCGATGCTCCACTGTACGATGGACATGAGACGCTCCACCGGGCAAACGGAATGGAGTTATGGAGATTTCTTAGGGGGAATAAAGCTGAAAACGCCCCACAACCACAGTTTAAGCCAAAAGTGCGGTCTTATGGGGATTTTTTCAGGACTTATGGGGAAAGTTAAGATATGAAATTTAACATTGGGTCCGCCCGTAACGCCCATCCGTTCACCCGTCCGTACAATGGACATGGGTGGCTCCACCGTACGCTCCAATGTATGATGGACATGGGATGCTAAACCATACGATGGACATGGGACGCTCCACTGTAAGACAAACATGCGACGCTCGACCTTAGGAAGGACATGTGATGCTCCACCATATGATGAACACGCTCCACCTTACGATAGACATGGGTCGCTCCACCGTACGATGGACATGCGATGCTCCATCGTACAATGGACATGGAAGGCTCCACCGTACGATCGAAATGCGAAGCTCGACCGTAGGAAGGACATGCGATGCTCCACGATAGGAAGGACATACGACGCTCGACTGTAGGAAGGACATGCGACGCTCGACCGTAGGTAGGACATGTGACGCTCGACTGTACATTAGACATGCGATGCTCCACCGTACGATGGACATGCGACACTTAATTGTTCGATGGACATGTGATGCTCCACTGTACGAAGGAGATGCGACACTCGACTGTACATTGGACATGCGACGCTCCACCGTACGATGGACATGGAACACTCCACCGTACGATGGACATGCGCACTCGACCATAGGAAGGACATCTGATTCTCCACTGTATGGTGGATATGCAATGCTCCGCTGTACGATGGACATGGGTCGCTCCACCGTACGATGGAAATGCAATGCTCAACCATAGGAATGATGAGCAATGCTCCACTGTACGATGGACATGCGATGCTCCACCGTACGATGGACATGGGTCGCTCCACTGTATGATGGAAATGCGAAGCTCAACCGTAGGAAGGACATGCGACGCTCCACCGTAGGAAGGACATACGACGCTCGACTGTAGGAAGAACATGTGACTCTCGATTGTACATTGGACATGCGACGCTCCCCCGTACGATGGACATGCGATGCTCCACCGTACGATGGACATGGGACACTCCACCGTACGATGGACATGCGATGCTCCACCATACGATAGACATGCGAAGCTCGACTGTAGGAAGGACAAATGACACTCTACCATACGATCGACATGCGACGCTCAACCGTAGGAAGGACATGCGATGCTCCACTGTACGATGGACATGAGACGCTCCACCGGGCAAACGGAACGGAGTTATGGAGATTTCTTAGGGGGAATAAAGCTGAAAACGCCCCACAACCACAGTTTAAGACATGTCCATCGTACAAGGACATGGAACGCTCCAACGTACGATCGAAATGCGAAGCTCGACCGTAGGAAGGACATGGGATGCTCCACCGTAGGAAGGACATGCTCGTAGGAAGCTCGACCATAGGAAGGACATGGGACGATCCACCGTGGGAAAGACATGCGACGTTCGACCGTAGGAAGGACATGTGACGCTCGACTGTACATTGCACATGCGACACTCCACCATACGATGTACATGCGACGCTCCACTGTTCGTGGGACATGTGACGCTCCACCATACGATGGACATGCGATGCTCGACTGTACTTTGGACATGCGATGCTCCACCGTACAATGGACATGGAATGCTCCCCCATACAATTGACATGCAACTCTCCACCGTACGATGGACATGCGACGCTCCACTGTACGATGGACATGGGTCGCTCCAACGTACGATGGACATGCGACGCTCCACCGTTCGATGGACATGTGAGGCTCCACCGTACGACGCTCCATTGTAGGAAGGACATGTGACGCTCGACCATAAGGACATGTGACGCTCGACTGTACATTGGACATGCGACTCTCCACCGTACGATGGACATGCGACGCTCCACCTTTCGATGGACATGTGACGCTCCACCGTAGGAAAGACATGCGAGGCTCCACCATACGATGGACATGGGAGGCTCCACTGTACGATGGACATGCGACGCTCTACCGTAGGAAGGACATGCGACGCTCCACCGTATGATGGACATGCAATGCTCTACCGTAGGAAGGACATGCAATGCTCCATGGTACGATGGACATGCGACGCTAAAACGTTCGATGGACATGCGACGCTCAACCGTACGATGGACATGCAACGCTCCAACATACGCTCCACCTTATACTCGAGTGTACGATGGACATGTGACGCTCCACCATACAATGGACATGGGACGCTCCACCTCACGATGGACATGCGATGATCCACCGTATGATGGACATGGGACGCTCCACCTCACGATAGACATGCGATGATCCACCGTATAATGGACATGGGTCGCTCCACTGTACGATGGACATGCAACGCTCCACCATTCGATGGACATGTGACGCTCTATCGTACGATGGACATGCAATGCTCGACTGTACATTGGACATGCGATGCTCGACCGTACAATGGACATGCAATGCTCCACCGTATGATGGAAATGCGAAGCTCGACCGTAGGAAGGACATGCGATGCTCCACGATAGGAAGGACATACGACGCTCGACTGTAGGAAGGACATGCGACGCTCGACCGTAGGTAGGACATGTGACGCTCGACTGTACATTAGACATGCGATGCTCCACCGTACGATGGACATGCGACACTTAATTGTTCGATGGACATGTGATGCTCCACTGTACGAAGGAGATGCGACACTCGACTGTACATTGGACATGCGACGCTCCACCGTACGATGGACATGGAACACTCCACCGTACGATGGACATGCGACGCTTGACCATAGGAAGGACATCTGATGCTCCACTGTATGGTGGATATGCAATGCTCCGCTGTACGATGAACATGGGTCGCTCCACCGAACGATGGAAATGCGATGCTCAACCATAGGAATGATATGCGATGCTCCACTGTACGATGGACATGCGATGCTCCACCGTAGGAAGGACATGCGATGCTCGACCGTAGGAAGGACATGTGACACTCGACTGTACATTGGACATGCGACGCTCCACCGTACGATGGACATGCAACGCTCGACTGTAGGAATGACATGCGACGCTCCACCGTATGATGGACATGCAACGCTCCATCGTACGATGAACATGCGACCCTCCACCTTTCAATGGACATGTGGTGCTCCATCGTAAGTTGGACATGTGACGCTCGACTGTACATTGGACATGCGATGCTCCACTGTACGATGGACATGGGACACTCCACCGTACGATGGACATGCGACCCTCCACCATACAATAGACATGCAAAGCTCAACCGTAGGAAGGACATGTGACACTCCACCGTACGATGGACATGCGATGCTCGACCATAAGAAGGACATGCGATGCTCCACTGTACAATGGACATGCGACACTCCACTCTACGATGGACATGTGATGTTCGACCATAGGAAGGACATGCGATGCTCAACTGTATGATGGACATGGGATGCTCCACCGTTCGATGGACATGGGTTGATCCACCGTACGATGGAAATGCGAAGCTCAACCGTAGGAAGGACATGCGACGCTCCACCGTAGGAAGGACACGTGACGCTCGACTGTACATTGGACATGCGACACTCCACCGTACGATGGACATGCGACGCTCGATGGTAGGAAGGACATGGGACACTCCACCGTACAATGGACATGCGACCCTCCACCATACAATAGACATGTGAAGCTCAACCGTAGAAAGAACATGTAACACTCCACCGTACGATGCAACGCTCGACCATAAGAAGAACATGCGATGCTCCACTGTACGATGGACATGCGTCTCTCCATTGTACGATGGACATGTGACGTTCGACCATAGGAAGAACATGCGATGCTCCACTGTATGATGGACATGGGATGCTCCACCGTTCGATGGACATGTGACACTCGACCATAGGAAGGTCATGCGATGCTCCACTGAACGATGGACATGCGACGCTCCACCGTACGATGGACATGGGTCGTTCCACCGTACGATGGAAATGCAAAGCTCGACCGTAGGAAGGACATGAGATGCTCCACCGTAGGAAGGACATGTGACGCTCCACCGTTCGATGGACATGCGACGCTTCACCGTATGATGGACATGCGATGCTTCACAGTACGATGGACATGCAACGCTTCACCATATGATGGGCATGGGATGCTCCACCATACGAAGGACATGCGATGCTCGACCGTAGGAATGACATGCGACGCTCCACCATTCGATGGATATGCGATGCTCGAATGTACATTGGACATGCGACGCTCCACCATACAATGGACATGGAACGCTCCACCGTACGATGGACATGCGACGCTTCACCGTACAATGGACATGCGACGCTCGACGGTAGGAATGACATGCGACGCTCCACCGTATGATGGACATGCAACGCTCCATCGTACGATGGACATGCGACGCTTCACCGTATGATGGACATGCAACGCTCCATCGTACGATGAACATGCGACCCTCCACCTTTCTATGGACATGTGGCGCTCCATCGTACGTTGGACATGTGACGCTCGACTGTAGGAATGACATGCGACGCTCCACCGTATGATGGACATGCAACGCTCCATCGTACGATGAACATGCGACCCTCCACCTTTCAATGGACATGTGGCGCTCCATCGTACATTGGACATGCGACGCTCGACTGTACATTGGACATGCGATGCTCCACTGTACGATGGCATGGGACACTCCACCGAACGATGGACATGCGACGCTCCACCATTCAATGGACATGTGGCGCTCCATCGTACGATGGACATGCGATGCTCGACTGTACATTGGACATGCGACGCTCCAGCGTACAATGGACATGGGACACTCCACGGTACGATGGACATGCGACCCTCCACCACACAATAGACATGCGGAGCTCAACCGTAGGAAGGACATGTGACACTAGAACATGCAATGCTCCACTGTACGATGGACATGCGTCGCTCGACCGTAGGAAGGACATGTGATGCTCGACTGTACATTGGACATGCGACGCTCCACCGTACGATGGACATGGGACACTCCACCGTACGATGGACATGCGACGCTCCACCGTTCGATAAACATGCGATGCTTCACCGTATGATGGACATGCGATGCTCAACCATAAGAAGGACATGCGATGCTCCACTGTGCGATGGACATGTGACGCTACACCCTACGATGGACATGCGACGCTCGAATGTACATTGGACATGTGATGCTCCACCGTACGATGGACATGGGACACTCAAGCATACGATCGACATGAGACGGTCCACCATACGATGGACATGCGAAGCTCGACCGTAGGAAGGACATGTGACACTCGACCGTAGGAAGGACATGCGATGCTCTACCGTACAATGGACACAGAACGCTCGACCGTAGAAAGGACATGCAAAGCTCGACTGTAGGAAGGACATGCGACGTTTCATTGTAGGAAGGACATGCGACGCTCGACCGTAGGAAGGACATGGGACGCTCCACTGTTCGATGGATATGTGACGCTCCACCATACGATGGACATGCGACGCTCGACTGTACATTGGACATGTGATGCTCCATTGTACAATGGACATGGAACGCTCCACCGTACGATCGAAATGCGAAGCTCGACCGTAGGAAGGACATGGGAGGCTCGACCGTAGGAAGGACATGAGATGCTCGACTGTACATTGGACATGCGACGCTTCACCATATGATGTACATGGGACACTCCACCGTTCGATGGACATGTGACGCTCGAATGTACACTGGACATGCGACGATCCACTGTACAATGGACATGGAATGCTCCACTGCACGATGGACATGCGAAGCTCGACCGTAGGAATTACATGCGGCGCTCGACCGTAGGAAGGACATGCGATGCTCCACTGTATGATGGACATGAGACGCTCCACCGGGCAAACGGAATGGAGTTATGGGGATTTCTTAGGGGGAATAAAGCTGAAAACGCCCCACAACCACAGTTTAAGCCAAAAGTGCGGTCTTATGGGGATTTTTCCAGGACTTATGGGGAAAGTTAAGATAGGAAATTTAACATTGGGTCCGCCCGTAACGCCCATCCGTTCACCTGTCCGTACGATGGACATGGGTGGCTCCACCGTACGCTCCAATGTATGATGGACATGCGATGCTAAACCATACGATGGACATGGGACGCTCCACTGTAAGACAAACATGCGACGCTCGACCTTAGGAAGGACATGCGATGCTCCACCATATGATGAACACGCTCCACCTTATGATAGACATGGGTCGCTCCACCGTACGATGGACATGTGATGCTCCATCGTACAATGGACATGGAACGCTCCACCGTACGATCGAAATGCGAAGCTCCACCGTAGGAAGGACATGGGACGCTCCACCGTAGGAAGGACATGCGACGCTCAACCGTAGGAATGACATGTGACGCTCGACTGTACATTGGACATGCGATGCTCCACTATACGATGTACATGCGACGCTCCACTGTTCGATGAACATGTGACGCTCCACCATACGATGGACATGCGACGCTCGACTGTACATTAGACATGCGATGCTCCACCGTACGATGGACATGGAACGCTCCACCGTACGATGGACATGCGACGCTTCACCGTACGACGGACATGCGACGCTCGACTGTAGGAATGACATGCGATGCTCCTCCGTATGATGGACATGCGATGCTTCACCGTGCGATAGACATGCGATGCGTCCCCGTATGATGGACATGCAACGCTCCATCGTACGATGGACATGCGACGCTTCACCGTATGATGGATATGGCCCTACCGTACGATGGACATGCGACCCTCCACCTTTCAATGGACATGTGGCGCTCCATTGTACGTTGGACATGCGACGCTCGACTGTACATTGGACATGCGACGCTCCACTGTACGATGGACATGGGACACTCCACCGACATTGGACATGCGACGCTCCACCATTCAATGGACACGTGGCGCTCCATCGTACGATGGACATGCGACGCTCGACTGTACATTGGACATGCGACGCTCCACTGTACGATGGACATGGGACACTCCACCGTACGATGGACATGCGACCCTCCACCATACAATAGACATGCGAAGCTCAACCGTAGGAAGGACATGTGACACTCCACCGTACGATGCGACGCTCGACCATAAGAAGAACATGCGATGCTCCACTGTCGATGGACATGTGTCGCTCCATTGTACGATGGACATGTGACGTTCAACCATAGGAAGGACATGCGATGCTCCACTGTATGATAGACATGCGATGCTCCACCGTATGATGGACATGCGATGCTTCACCGTACGACATACATGCGAAGCTCGACCGTAGGAAGGACATGCGATGCTCCACCGTAGGAAGGACATGTGACGCTCCACCGTTCGATGGACATGGGATGCTTCACCGTATGATGGACATGCGATGCTCCACAGTACGATGGACATGCAACGCTTCACCATATGATGGGCATGGGATGCTCCACCGTACGAAGGACATGCGATGCTTGACCGTAGGAATGACATGCTACGCTCCACCATTCGATGGATATGCGATGCTCGAATGTACATTGGACATGCGATGCTCCACCGTACAATGGACATGGAACGCTCCAACGTACGATGGACATGCGACGCTTCACCGTATGACGGACATGCGACGCTCGACTGTAGGAATGACATGCGACGCTCCACCGTATGATGGACATGCAACGCTCCATCGTACGATGAACATGCGATGCTTCACCGTATGATGGACATGCAACGCTCCATCGTACGATGAACATGCGACAATCCACCTTTCAATGGACATGTGGCGCTCCATCGTACATTGGACATGCGACGCTCGACTGTAGGAATGACATGCGACGCTCCACCGTATGATGGACATGCAACGCTCCATCGTACGATGGACATGGAACGCTCCACCGTACGATGGACATGCGACGCTTCACCGTACGACGGACATGCGACGCTCGACTGTAGGAATGACATGCGATGCTCCACCGTATGATGGACATGCAACGCTCCATCGTACGATGGACATGCGATGCTTCACCATATGATGGACATGCAACGCTCCATCGTACGATGAACATGCGACAATCCACCTTTCAATGGACATGTGGCGCTCCATCGTACGTTGGACATGCGACGCTCGACTGTAGGAATGACATGCGACGCTCCACCGTATGATGGACATGCAACGCTCCATCGTACGATGAACATGCGACCCTCCACCTTTCAATGGACATGTGGCGCTCCATCGTACGTTGGGCATGCGACGCTCGACTGTACATTGGACATGCGACGCTCCACTGTACGGTGGCATGGGACACTCCACCGAACGATGGACATGCGACCCTCCACCATACAATAGACATGCGAAGTTCAACCATAGGAAGGACATCTGACACTAGAACATGCGATGCTCCACTGTACGATGGACATGCGTCGCTCCATTTTACGATGGACATGTGACACTCGACCATAAGAAGAACATGCGATGCTCCACTGAACGATGGACATGCGACGCTCCACCATACGATGGACATGGGTCGTTCAACCGTACGATGGAAATGCGAAGCTCGACCGTAGGAAGGACATGCGATGCTCCACCGTAGGAAGGACATGCGATGCTTGACCGTAGGAAGGACATGTGATGCTCGACTGTACATTGGACATGCGACACTCCACCGTACGATGGACATGCGACACTCGACCGTAGGAAGGAATGCGAAGCTCCACCATACGATGGACAAGCGGCGCTCCACCGTTCGATGGACATGTGACGCTCGACTGTACATTGGACATGCGAAGCTCCACCGTACGACGGACATGGGACACTCCACCGTACGATGGACATGCAAAGCTCGACCATAGGAAGGACATGCGATGCTTCACCGTAGGAAGGACATGCGACGCTCGACCGTAGGAAGGACATGTGATGCTCGTCTGTACATTGGACACTCCACCGTACGATGGACATGCGACGCTCGACAGTAGGAAGGAATGCGAAGCTCCACCATACGATGGACATGCGACACTCCACCGTATGATGGACATGGGTCGCTCCACCGTACGATGGACATGCAACGCTCCACCGTTCGATGGACATGTGACGCTCGACCGTACATTGGACATGCGACACTCCACCATACGGTGGACATGGGACACTCCACCGTACGATGAACATGCAAAGCTCGACCATAGGAAGGACATGCAATGCTCCACCGTAGGAAGGACATGCGACGCTCCACCGTAGGAAGGACATGTGACGCTCCACCGTTCGATGGACATGCGACGCTTCACCGTATAATGGACATGTGATACTCCACAGTACGATGGACGTGCGACGTTTCACAATATGATGGGCATGAGACGCTCCACCGTACGAAGGACATGCGATGCTCGACCGTAGGAATGACATGCGACGCTCCACCGTACGATGGACATGCGACGCTCGACCGTAGGAAGGACATGCGATGCTCCACCATTCGATGGAAATGCGACGCTTCATCATATGATGGACATGGGACGCTCCACCGTACGATGGACATGCAACGCTCGACCGTAGGAATGACATGCGATGCTCCACCGTACGATGGACATGTGACGCTCCACCGTTCGATGGACATGTGACGCTCCACCGTACGATGGACATGCGACGTTCGCCCGTACATTGGACATGCGATGCTCCACCGTACGATGGACATGGGACACTCCACCGTACGATGGACATGCGAAGCTAAACCATACGATAGACATACGAATCTCGACCATAGGAAGGACATGTGACACTCCACCATACGATGGGCATGCGACGCTTGACCGTAGGAAGGACATGTAATGCTCTACTGTACATTGGACACGCAACGCTCCACCGTACAATGGACATGGAACGCTCCACCGTACGATGGACATGCAAAGCTCGACAGTATGAAGGACATCCGACATTCCACCGTAGGAAGGACATGCGTCACTCGAACGTAGGAAAGACATGGGACGCTCCACCGTTCGATGGACATGCGACGCTTCACCGTATGATGGACATGCGACGCTCCACCATACGATGGACATGCGACGCTCAACCGTAGGAATAACATGCGACGCTCCATTGTACGATGGACATTGGACACTCCACCATCCGATGGACATGCGACGCTCCACCATACGATAGACATGCAAAGCTCGAACGTAGGAAGGACATGCAATGCTCCACTGTACGATGGACATGAGACGCTCCACCATACGGTGGACATGGGTCGCTCCACCGTACGCTCCAGTGTATGATGGACATGCGATGCTTAACCATACGATGGACATGGGTCTCTCCACTGTACGATAAGCATGCGACGCTCGATTGTTGGAAGGACATGCGACGCTCCACCGTATGATGAACACGCTCCACCGTACGACAGACATGGGTCGCTCCACCGTACGATGGACATGGGTCGTTCCACCGTACGATGGAAATGCGAAGCTCGACCTTAGGAAGGACATGCGATGCTCCACCGTAGGAAGGACATGCGATGCTCGACCATAGGAAGGACATGTGATGCTCGACTGTACATTGGACATGCGACGCTCCACCGTACGATGGACATGGGACACTCCACCGTACGATGGACATGCGATGCTCCACCGTTCGATAAACATGCGATGCTTCACCGTATGATGGACATGCGACGCTCGACCATAAGAAGGACATGCGATGCTCCACTGTGCGATGGACATGTGACGCTACACCCTACGATGGACATGCGACGCTCGAATGTACATTGGACATGTGATGCTCCACCGTACGATGGACATGGGACACTCAAGCATACAATCGACATGCGACGGTCCACCATACGATAGACATGCGAAGCTCGACTGTAGGAAGGACATGTGACACTCGACCGTAGGAAGGACATGCGATGCTCCACCGTACAATGGACACAGAACGCTCGACCGTAGAAAGGACATGCAAAGCTCGACTGTTGGAAGGACATGCGATGTTCCATTGTAGGAAGGACATGCAACGCTCGACCGTAGGAAGGACATGGGACGCTCCACTGTTCGATGGATATGTGACGCTCCACCATACGATGGACATGCGACGCTCGACTGTACATTGGACATCTGATGCTCCATTGTACAATGGACATGGAACGCTCCACCGTACGATCGAAATGTGAAGCTCGACCGTAGGAAGGACATGTGACGCTCGACCGTAGGAAGGACATGTGATGCTCGACTGTACATTGGACATGCGACGCTTCACCATATGATGTACATGGGACACTCCACCGTTCGATGGACATGTGGTGCTCGAATGTACATTGGACATGCGACGATCCACTGTACAATGGACATGGAATGCTCCACTGCACGATGGACATGCCAAGCTCGACCGTAGGAATTACATGCGACGCTCCACCATACGGTGGACATGGGTCGCTCCACCGCACGCTCCAGTGTATGATGGACATGCGATGCTAAACCATACGATGGACATGGGTCTCTCCACTGTACGATAAGCATGCGACGCTCGATTGTTGGAAGGACATGCGACGCTCCACCGTATGATGAACACGCTCCACCGTACGACAGACATGGGTCGCTCCACCGTACGATGGACATGGGTCGTTCCACCGTACGATGGAAATGCGAAGCTCGACCTTAGGAAGGACATGCGATGCTCCACCGTAGGAAGGACATGCGATGCTCGACCATAGGAAGGACATGTGATGCTCGACTGTACATTGGACATGCGACGCTCCACCGTACGATGGACATGGGACACTCCACCGTACGATGGACATGCGACGCTCCACCGTTCGATAAACATGCGATGCTTCACCGTATGATGGACATGCGACGCTCGACCATAAGAAGGACATGCGATGTTCCACTGTGCGATGGACATGTGACGCTACACCCTACGATGGACATGCGACGCTCGAATGAACATTGGACATGTGATGCTCCACCGTACGATGGACATGGGACACTCAAGCATACGATCTACATGCGACGGTCCACCATACGATAGACATGCGAAGCTCGACTATAAAAAAAACATGTAACACTCGACCGTAGGAGGGACATCCGATGCTCCACCGTACAATGGACACAGAAGGCTCGACCGTAGAAAGGACATGCAAAGCTCGACTGTTGGAAGGACATGTGACGTTCCATTGTAGGAAGGACATGCAACACTCGACCGTAGGAAGGGCATGGGACGCTCCACTGTTCGATGGATATGTGACGCTCCACCATACGATGGACATGCGACGCTCGACTGTACATTGGACATCTGATGCTCCATTGTACAATGGACATGGAACGCTCCACCGTACGATCGAAATGTGAAGCTCGACCGTAGGAAGGACATGTGATGCTCGACTGTACATTGGACATGCGACGCTTCACCATATGATGTACATGGGACACTCCACCGTTCGATGGACATGTGACGCTCGAATGTACATTGGACATGCGACGATCCACTGTACAATGGACATGGAATGCTCCACTGCACGATGGACATGCGAAGCTCGACCGTAGGAATTACATGCGACGCTCCACCGTACGATGGACATGCGGCGCTCGACCGTAGGAAGGACATGCGATGCTCCACTGTACGATGAACATGAGACGCTCCACCGGGCAAACGGAACGGAGTTATGGAGATTTCTTAGGGGGAATAAAGCTGAAAACGCCCCACAACCACAGTTTAAGCCAAAAGTGCGGTCTTATGGGGATTTTTTCAAGACTTATGGGGAAAGTTAAGATAGGAAATTTAACATTGGGTCCGCCCGTAATGCCCATCCGTTCACCCGTCCGTACAATGGACATGGGTGGCTCCACCATACGCTCCAATGTATGATGGACAAGCGATGCTAAACCATACGATGGACATGGGACGCTCCACTGTAAGACAAACATGCGGCGCTCGACCTTAGGAAGGACATGTGATGCTCCACCATATGATGAACACGCTCCACCTTACGATAGACATGGGTCGCTCCACCGTACGATGGACATGCGATGCTCCATCATACAATGGACATGGAACGCTCCACCGTACGATCGAAATGCGAAGCTCGACCGTAGGAAGGACATGGGACGCTCCACCGTAGGAAGGACATGAGACGTTCGACCGTAGGAAGGACATGTGACACTCGACTGTACATTGGACATGCGATGCTCCATCGTACAATGGACATGGAATGCTCCACCGTACGATCGAAATGCGAAGCTCGACCGTAGGAAGGACATGGGACGCTCCACCGTAGGAAGGACATGCGACGCTCGACCGTAGGAAGGACATGTGATGCTCGACTGTACATTGGACATGCAACGCTTCACCATACGATGTACATGGGACACTCCACCGTACGATGGACATGCGATGCTCGACCATAGGAAGAACATGCGATGCTCCATTGTAAGATGGACATGCGATGCTCCACCGTACGATGGACATGGGTCGCTTCACCGTATGATAAAAATGCGAAGCTCCACCGTAGGGAAGACATGCGACACTCCACCGTAGGAAGGACATGCGATGCTCGACCGTAGGAAGGACAGGTGACGCTCGACTGTACATTGGACATCCGACGCTCCACCGTACGATGGATATGCGACGCTCGACTGTAGGAAGGAATGCGACGCTACACCATACGATGGACATGTCCATCGTACTACACTGTACGATGGACATGCGACGCTCGACTGTACATTGGACATGCGACACTCCACCGTACAATGGACATGGGACACTCCAGCATACGATCGACATGCGACGCTCCACCGTACGATGGACATGTGACGCTCGAATGTACATTGGACATGCGACGATCCACTGTACAATGGACATGGAATGCTCCACCATACGATAGACATGCGAAGCTCGACCGTAGGAAGGACATGTGACACTCCACCGTTCGATGGACATGTGACACTCGAATGTACATTGGACATGCGACGATCCACTGTACAATGGACATGGAATGCTCCACCGCACGATGGACATGCGAAGCTCGACCGTAAGAATTACATGCGGCGCTCGACCGTAGGAAGGACATGCGATGCTCCACTGTACGATGGACATGAGACGCTCCACCGTACAATGGACATGGGTGGCTCCACTGTACGCTCCAATGTATGATGGACATGCGATGCTAAACCATACGATGGACATGGGACGCTCCACTGTAAGACAAACATGAAACGCACGACCATAGGAAGGACATGCGATGCTCCACCATATGATGAACACGCTCCACCTTACGACAGACATGGGTCGCTCCACTGTACGATGGACATGCGATGCTCCATCGTACAATGGACATGGAACGCTCCACCGTACGATCGAAATGCGAAGCTCGACCGTAGGAAGGACATGGGACGCTCCACCGTAGGAAGGACATGCGACGCTCGACCGTAGGAAGGACATGTGATGCTCGACTGTACATTGGACATGCGACGCTTCACCATACGATGTACATGGGACACTCCACCGTACGATGGACATGCGATGCTCGACCATAGGAAGAACATGCGATGCTCCATTGTAAGATGGACATGCGATGCTCCACCGTACGATGGACATGGGTCGCTTCACCGTATGATAAAAATGCGAAGCTCCACCGTAGGGAAGACATGCGACACTCCACCGTAGGAAGGACATGCGATGCTCGACCGTAGGAAGGACAGGTGACGCTCGACTGTACATTGGACATCCGACGCTCCACCGTACGATGGATATGCGACGCTCGACTGTAGGAAGGAATGCGACGCTACACCATACGATGGACATGTCCATCGTACTACACTGTACGATGGACATGCGACGCTCGACTGTACATTGGACATGCGACACTCCACCGTACAATGGACATGGGACACTCCAGCATACGATCGACATGCGACGCTCCACCGTACGATGGACATGTGACGCTCGAATGTACATTGGACATGCGACGATCCACTGTACAATGGACATGGAATGCTCCACCATACGATAGACATGCGAAGCTCGACCGTAGGAAGGACATGTGACACTCCACCGTTCGATGGACATGTGACACTCGAATGTACATTGGACATGCGACGATCCACTGTACAATGGACATGGAATGCTCCACCGCACGATGGACATGCGAAGCTCGACCGTAAGAATTACATGCGGCGCTCGACCGTAGGAAGGACATGCGATGCTCCACTGTACGATGGACATGAGACGCTCCACCGTACAATGGACATGGGTGGCTCCACTGTACGCTCCAATGTATGATGGACATGCGATGCTAAACCATACGATGGACATGGGACGCTCCACTGTAAGACAAACATGAAACGCACGACCATAGGAAGGACATGCGATGCTCCACCATATGATGAACACGCTCCACCTTACGACAGACATGGGTCGCTCCACTGTACGATGGACATGCGATGCTCCATCGTACAATGGACATGGAACGCTCCACCGTACGATCGAAATGCGAAGCTCGACCGTAGGAAGGACATGGGACGCTCCACCGTAGGAAGGACATGCGACGCTCGACCGTAGGAAGGACATGTGATGCTCGACTGTACATTGGACATGCGACGCTTCACCATACGATGTACATGGGACACTCCACCGTACGATGGACATGCGATGCTCGACCATAGGAAGAACATGCGATGCTCCATTGTAAGATGGACATGCGATGCTCCACCGTACGATGGACATGGGTCGCTTCACCGTATGATAAAAATGCGAAGCTCCACCGTAGGGAAGACATGCGACACTCCACCGTAGGAAGGACATGCGATGCTCGACCGTAGGAAGGACAGGTGACGCTCGACTGTACATTGGACATCCGACGCTCCACCGTACGATGGATATGCGACGCTCGACTGTAGGAAGGAATGCGACGCTACACCATACGATGGACATGTCCATCGTACTACACTGTACGATGGACATGCGACGCTCGACTGTACATTGGACATGCGACACTCCACCGTACAATGGACATGGGACACTCCAGCATACGATCGACATGCGACGCTCCACCGTACGATGGACATGTGACGCTCGAATGTACATTGGACATGCGACGATCCACTGTACAATGGACATGGAATGCTCCACCATACGATAGACATGCGAAGCTCGACCGTAGGAAGGACATGTGACACTCCACCGTTCGATGGACATGTGACACTCGAATGTACATTGGACATGCGACGATCCACTGTACAATGGACATGGAATGCTCCACCGCACGATGGACATGCGAAGCTCGACCGTAAGAATTACATGCGGCGCTCGACCGTAGGAAGGACATGCGATGCTCCACTGTACGATGGACATGAGACGCTCCACCGTACAATGGACATGGGTGGCTCCACTGTACGCTCCAATGTATGATGGACATGCGATGCTAAACCATACGATGGACATGGGACGCTCCACTGTAAAACAAACATGAAACGCACGACCATAGGAAGGACATGCGATGCTCCACCATATGATGAACACGCTCCACCTTACGACAGACATGGGTCGCTCCACTGTACGATGGACATGCGATGCTCCATCGTACAATGGACATGGAACGCTCCACCGTACGATCGAAATGCGAAGCTCGACCGTAGGAAGGACATGGGACGCTCCACCGTAGGAAGGACATGCGACGCTCGACCGTAGGAAGGACATGTGATGCTCGACTGTACATTGGACATGCGACGCTTCACCATACGATGTACATGGGACACTCCACCGTACGATGGACATGCGATGCTCGACCATAGGAAGAACATGCGATGCTCCATTGTAAGATGGACATGCGATGCTCCACCGTACGATGGACATGGGTCGCTTCACCGTATGATAAAAATGCGAAGCTCCACCGTAGGAAGGACATGGGACGCTCCACCGTAGGAAGGACATGCGACGTTCGACCGTAGGAAGGACATGTGACGCTCGACTGTACATTGGACATGCGATGCTCCACTATACGATGTACATGCGACGCTCCACTGTTCGATGAACATGTGACGCTCCACCATACGATGGACATGCGACGCTCGACTGTACATTGGACATGCGATGCTCCATCGTACAATGGACATGGAACGCTCCACCGTAAGATCGAAATGCGAAGCTCGACCGTAGGAAGGACATGGGATGCTCCACCGTAGGAAGGACATGCTCGTAGGAAGCTCAACCATAGGAAGGACCTGGGACGATCCACCGTGGAAAAGACATGTGACGTTCGACCGTAGGAAGGACATGTGACGCTCGACTGTACATTGCACATGCGACACTCCACCATACAATGTACATGCGACGCTCCACTGTTCGTGGGACATGTGACGCTCCACCATACGATGGACATGCGATGCTCGACTGTACATTGGACATGCGATGCTCCACCGTACAATGGACATGGAATGCTCCCCCATACAATTGACATGCAACTCTCCACCGTACGATGGACATGCGACGCTCCACTGTACGATGGACATGGGTCGCTCCAACGTACGATGGACATGCGACGCTCCACCGTTCGATGGACATGTGAGGCTCCACCGTATGACGCTCCATCGTAGGAAGGACATGTGACGTTCGACCATAAGAAGGACATGTGACGCTCGACTGTACATTGGACATGCGACTCTCCACCGTACGATGGACATGCGACGCTCCACCTTTCGATGGACATGTGATGCTCTATCGTATGATGGAAATGTGACACTCCACCGTAGGAAAGACATGCGAGGCTCCACCATACGATGGACATGGGATGCTCGACCGTAGCAAGGACATGCGACGCTCAACACGATGGACATGGGTTGCTCCACCGTACGATGGACATGGGATGTTCAACCGTATGATGGACATGTGATGCTCCACCATAGGAAGGACATGCGAGGCTCCACCATACGATGGACATGGGAGGCTCCACTGTACGATGGACATGCGACGCTCTACCGTAGGAAGGACATGCGACGCTCCACCGTATGATGGACATGCAATGCTCTACCGTAGGAAGGACATGCAATGCTCCATGGTACGATGGACATGCGACGCTAAAACGTTCGATGGACATGCGACGCTCAACCGTACGATGGACATGCAACGCTCCAACATACGCTCCACCTTATACTCGAGTGTACGATGGACATGTGACGCTCCACCATACAATGGACATGGGACGCTCCACCTCACGATGGACATGCGATGATCCACCGTATGATGGACATGGGACGCTCCACCTCACGATAGACATGCGATGATCCACCGTATAATGGACATGGGTCGCTCCACTGTACGATGGACATGCGACGCTCCACCATTCGATGGACATGTGACGCTCTATCGTACGATGGACATGCAATGCTCGACTGTACATTGGACATGCGATGCTCGACCGTACAATGGACATGCAATGCTCCACCGTATGATGGAAATGCGAAGCTCGACCGTAGGAAGGACATGCGATGCTCCACGATAGGAAGGACATACGACGCTCGACTGTAGGAAGGACATGTGACGCTCGACCGTAGGTAGGACATGTGACGCTCGACTGTACATTAGACATGCGATGCTCCACCGTACGATGGACATGCGACACTTAATTGTTCGATGGACATGTGATGCTCCACTGTACGAAGGAGATGCGACACTCGACTGTACATTGGACATGCGACGCTCCACCGTACGATGGACATGGAACACTCCACCGTACGATGGACATGCGACGCTCGACCATAGGAAGGACATCTGATGCTCCACTGTATGGTGGATATGCAATGCTCCGCTGTACGATGGACATGGGTCGCTCCACCGTACGATGGAAATGCAACGCTCAACCATAGGAATGATGAGCAATGCTCCACTGTACGATGGACATGCGATGCTTCACCGTATGATGGACATGCGACGCTCGACCATAAGAAGGACATTCGATGCTCCACTGTGCGATGGACATGTGACGCTACACCCTACGATGGACATGCGACGCTCGAATGTACATTGGACAGGTGATGCTCCACCGTACGATGGACATGGGACACTCAAGCATACGATCGACATGCGACGGTCCACCATACGATAGAGATGCGAAGCTCGACCGTAGGAAGGACATGCGATGCTCCACCGTACAATGGACACAGAACGCTCGACCGTAGAAAGGACATGCAAAGCTCGACTGTTGGAAGGACATGCGACGTTCCATTGTAGGAAGGACATGCAACGCTCGACCGTAGGAAGGACATGGGACGCTCCACTGTTCAATGGATATGTGACGCTCCACCATACGATGGACATGCGACGCTCGACTGTACATTGGACATCTGATGCTCCATTGTACAATGGACATGGAACGCTCCACCGTACGATCGAAATGTGAAGCTCGACCGTAGGAAGGACATGGGACGCTCGACCGTAGGAAGGACATGTGATGCTCGACTGTACATTGGACATGCGACGCTTCACCATATGATGTACATGGGACACTCCACCGTTCGATGGACATGTGACGCTCGAATGTACATTGGACATGCGACGATCCACTGTACAATGGACATGGAATGCTCCACTGCACGATGGACATGCGAAGCTCGACCGTAGGAATTACATGCGACGCTCCACCGTACGATGGACATGCGGCGCTCGACCGTAGGAAGGACATGCGATGCTCCACTGTACGATGGACATGAGACGCTCCACCGGGCAAACGGAACGGAGTTATGGAGATTTCTTAGGGGGAATAAAGCTGAAAACGCCCCACAACCACAGTTTAAGCCAAAAGTGCGGTCTTATGGGGATTTTTTCAGGACTTATGGGGAAAGTTAAGATAGGAAATTTAACATTGGGTCCGCCCGTAATGCCCATCCGTTCACCCGTCCGTACAATGGACATGGGTGGCTCCACCGTACGCTCCAATGTATGATGGACAAGCGATGCTAAACCATACGATGGACATGGGACGCTCCACTGTAAGACAAACATGCGACGCTCGACCTTAGGAAGGACATGTGATGCTCCACCATATGATGAACACGCTCCACCTTACGATAGACATGGGTCGCTCCACCGTACGATGGACATGCGATGCTCCATCATACAATGGACATGGAACGCTCCACCGTACGATCGAAATGCGAAGCTCGACCGTAGGAAGGACATGGGACGCTCCACCGTAGGAAGGACATGAGACGTTCGACCGTAGGAAGGACATGTGACACTCGACTGTACATTGGACATGCGATGCTCCACTATACGATGTACATGCGACGCTCCACTGTTCGATGAACATGTGACGCTCCACCATACGATGGACATGCGTCGCTCGACTGTACATTAGACATGCGATGCTCCATCGTACAATGGACATGGAATGCTCCACCGTACGATCGAAATGCGAAGCTCGACCGTAGGAAGGACATGGGACGCTCCACCGTAGGAAGGACATGTGACACTCGACCGTAGGAAGGACATGCGATGCTCCACCGTACAATGGACACAGAACGCTCGACCGTAGAAAGGACATGCAAAGCTCGACTGTAGGAAGGACATGCGACGTTCCATTGTAGGAAGGACATGCGACGCTCGACCGTAGGAAGGACATGGGACGCTCCACTGTTCGATGGACATGTGACGCTCCACCATACGATGGACATGCGACACTCGACTGTACATTGGACATGCGATGCTCCATTGTACAATGGACATGGAATACTCCACCGTACGATCGAAATGCGAAGCTCGACCGTAGGAAGGACAAGGGACGCTCCACCGTAGGAAGGACATGCGATGCTCGACCGTAGGAAGGACATGTGATGCTCGACTGTACATTGGGCATGCGACGCTTCACCATACGATGTACATGGGACACTCCACCGTACGATGGACATGTGATGCTCGACCATAGGAAGAACATGCGATGCTCCATTGTAAGATGGACATGCGATGCTCCACCGTACGATGGACATGGGTCGCTTCACCGTATGATAAAAATGCGAAGCTCCACCGTAGGGAAGACATGCGACACTCCACCGTAGGAAGGACATGCGATGATCGACCGTAGGAAGGACATGTGACGCTCGACTGTACATTGGACATCCGACGCTCCACCGTACGATGGATATGCGACGCTCGACTGTACATTGGACATGCGACACTCCACCGTACAATGGACATGGGACACTCCAGCATACGATCGACATGCGACGCTCCACCGTACGATGGACATGTGACGCTCGAATGTACATTGGACATGCGACGATCCACTGTACAATGGACATGGAATGCTCCACCATACGATAGACATGCGAAGCTCGACCGTAGGAAGGACATGTGACACTCCACCGTTCGATGGACATGTGACGCTCGAATGTACATTGGACATGCGACGATCCACTGTACAATGGACATGGAATGCTCCACCGCACGATGGACATGCGAAGCTCGACCGTAGAAATTACATGCGGCGCTCGACCGTAGGAAGGACATGCGATGCTCCACTGTACGATGGACATGAGACGCTCCACCGTACAATGGACATGGGTGGCTCCACTGTATGCTCCAATGTATGATGGACATGCGATGCTAAACCATACGATGGACATGGGACGCTCCACTGTAAGACAAACATGAAACTCACGACCATAGGAAGGACATGCGATGCTCCACCATATGATGAACATGCTCCACCTTACGACAGACATGGGTCGCTCCACTGTACGATGGACATGCGATGCTCCATCGTACAATGGACATGGAACGCTCCACCGTACGATCGAAATGCGAAGCTCGACCGTAGGAAGGACATGGGACGCTCCACCATAGGAAGGACATGCGACGTTCGACCGTAGGAAGGACATGTGACGCTCGACTGTACATTGGACATGCGATGCTCCACTATACGATGTACATGCGACGCTCCACTGTTCGATGAACATGTGACGCTCCACCATACGATGGACATGCGACGCTCGACTGTACATTGGACATGCGATGCTCCATCGTACAATGGACATGGAACGCTCCACCGTACGATCGAAATGCGAAGCTCGACCGTAGGAAGGACATGGGATGCTCCACCGTAGGAAGGACATGCTCGTAGGAAGCTCGACCATAGGAAGGACATGGGACGATCCCCCGTGGGAAAGACATGCGACGTTCGACCGTAGGAAGGACATGTGACGCTCGACTGTACATTGCACATGCGACACTCCACCATACAATGTACATGCGACGCTCCACTGTTCGTGGGACATGTGACGCTCCACCATACGATGGACATGCGATGCTCGACTGTACATTGGACATGCGATGCTCCACCGTACAATGGACATGGAATGCTCCCCCATACAATTGACATGCAACTCGCCACCGTACGATGGACATGCGACGCTCCACTGTACGATGGACATGGGTCGCTCCAACGTACGATGGACATGCGACGCTCCACCTTTCGATGGACATGTGACGCTCTATCGTATGATGGAAATGTGACACTCCACCGTAGGAAAGACATGCGAGGCTCCACCATACGATGGACATGGGATGCTCGACCGTAGCAAGGACATGCGACGCTCAACACGATGGACATGGGTCGCTCCACCGTACGATGGACATGGGATGTTCAACCGTATGATGGACATGTGACGCTCCACCATAGGAAGGACATGCGAGGCTCCACCATACGATGGACATGGGAGGCTCCACTGTACGATGGACATGCGACGCTCTACCGTAGGAAGGACATGCGACGCTCCACCGTATGATGGACATGCAATGCTCTACCGTAGGAAGGACATGCAATGCTCCATGGTACGATGGACATGCGACGCTAAAACGTTCGATGGACATGCGACGCTCAACCGTACGATGGACATGCAACGCTCCAACATACGCTCCACCTTATACTCGAGTGTACGATGGACATGTGACGCTCCACCATACAATGGACATGGGACGCTCCACCTCACGATGGACATGCGATGCTCCACCGTATGATGGACATGGGACGCTCCACCTCATGATAGACATGCGATGATCCACCGTATAATGGACATGGGTCGCTCCACTGTACGATGGACATGCGACGCTCCACCATTCGATGGACATGTGACGCTCTATCGTACGATGGACATGCAACGCTCGAATGTACATTGGACATGCGATGCTCGACCGTACAATGGACATGCAATGCTCCACCGTATGATGGAAATGCGAAGCTCGACCGTAGGAAGGACATGCGATGCTCCACGATAGGAAGGACATACGACGCTCGACTGTAGGAAGGACATGTGACGCTCGACCAGGTAGGACATGTGACGCTCGACTGTACATTAGACATGCGATGCTCCACCGTACGATGGACATGCGACACTTAATTGTTCGATGGACATGTGATGCTCCACTGTACGAAGGAGATGCGACACTCGACTGTACATTGGACATGCGACGCTCCACCGTACGATGGACATGGAACACTCCACCGTACGATGGACATGCGACGCTCGACCATAGGAAGGACATCTGATGCTCCACTGTATGGTGGATATGCAATGCTCCGCTGTACGATGGACATGGGTCGCTCCACCGTACAATGGAAATGCAACGCTCAACCATAGGAATGATGAGCAATGCTCCACTGTACGATGGACATGCGATGCTCCACCGTACGATGGACATGGGTCGCTCCACCGTATGATGGAAATGCGAAGCTCAACCGTAGGAAGGACATGCAACGCTCCACCGTAGGAAGGACATGCGACGCTCGACTGTAGGAAGAACATGTGACTCTCGATTGTACATTGGACATGCGACGCTCCCCCGTACGATGGACATGGGACACTCCACCGTACGATAGACATGCGAAGCTCGACTGTAGGAAGGATAAATGACACTCTACCGTACGATGGACATGCGACGCTCAACCGTAGGAAGGACATGCGATGCTCCACTGTACGATGGACATGAGACGCTCCACCGGGCAAACGGAACGGAGTTATGGAGATTTCTTAGGGGGAATAAAGCTGAAAACGCCCCACAACCACAGTTTAAGCCAAAAGTGCGGTCTTATGGGGATTTTTTCAGGACTTATGGGGAAAGTTAAGATAGGAAATTTAACATTGGGTCCGCCCGTAACGTCCATCCGTTCACCCGTCCGTACAATGGACATGGGTGGCTCCACCGTACGCTCCAATGTATGATGGACATGGGATGTTAAACCATACGATGGACATGGGACGCTCCACTGTAAGACATACATGCGACGCTCGACCTTAGGAAGGACATGTGATGCTCCACCATATGATGAACACGCTCCATCTTACGATAGACATGGGTCGCTCCACCGTACGATGGACATGCGATGCTCCATCGTACAATGGACATGGAACGCTCCACCGTACGATCGAAATGCGAAGCTCGACCGTAGGAAGGACATGGGACGCTCCACCGTAGGAAGGACATGAGATGTTCGACCGTAGGAAGGACATGTGACACTCGACTGTACATTGGACATGCGATGCTCCACTATACGATGTACATGCGACGCTCCACTGTTCGATGAACATGTGACGCTCCACTATACGATGGACATGCGACGCTCGACTGTACATTAGACATGCGATGCTCCATCGTACAATGGACATGGAATGCTCCACCGTACGATCGAAATGCGAAGCTCGACCGTAGGAAGGACATGGGACGCTCCACCATAGGATGGACATGTGACACTCGACCGTAGGAAGGACATGCGATGCTCCACCGTACAATGGACACAGAACGCTCGACCGTAGAAAGGACATGCAAAGCTCGACTGTAGGAAGGACATGCGACGTTCCATTGTAGGAAGGATGCGACGCTCGACCGTAGGAAGGACATGGGACGCTCCACTCTTCGATGGACATGTGACGCTCCACCATACGATGGACATGCGACACTCGACTGTACATTGGACATGCGATGCTCCATTGTACAATGGACATGGAACGCTCCACCGTACGATCGAAATGCGAAGCTCGACCGTAGGAAGGACATGGGACACTCCACCGTAGGAAGGACATGCGACGCTCGACCGTAGGAAGGACATGTGATGCTCGACTGTACATTGGACATGCGATGCTCCACTATACGATGTACATGCGACGCTCCACTGTTCGATGAACATGTGACGCTCCACTATACGATGGACATGCGACGCTCGACTGTACATTAGACATGGGTCGCTTCACCGTATGATGGAAATGCGAAGCTCCACCGTAGGGAAGACATGCGACACTCCACCGTAGGAAGGACATGCGATGCTCGACCGTAGGAAGGACATGTGACGCTCGACTGTACATTGGACATCCGATGCTCCACCGTACGATGGATATGCGACACTCGACTGTAGGAAGGAATGCGACGCTCCACCATACGATGGACATGTCCATCGTACTACACTGTACGATGGACATGCGACGCTCGACTGTACATTGGACATGCGACACTCCACCGTACAATCGACATGGGACACTCCAGCATACGATCGACATGCGTCGCTCCACCATACGATAGACATGCGAAGCTCGACCGTAGGAAGGACATGTGACACTCCACCGTTCGATGGACATGTCATGCTCGAATGTACATTGGACATGCGACGATCCACTGTACAATGGACATGGAATGCTCCACCGCACGATGGACATACGAAGCTCGACCGTAGGAATTACATGCGGCGCTCGACCGTAGGAAGGACATGCGATGCTCCACTGTACGATGGACATGAGACGCTCCACCATACGATGGACATGGGTGGCTCCACCATACGCTCCAATGTATGATGGACATGCAAAGCTCGACTGTAGGAAGGACATGCGACGTTCCATTGTAGGAAGGATGCGACGCTCGACCGTAGGAAGGACATGGGACGCTCCACTGTTCGATGGACATGTGACGCTCCACCATACGATGGACATGCGACACTCGACTGTACATTGGACATGCGATGCTCCATTGTACAATGGACATGGAACGCTCCACCGTACGATCGAAATGCGAAGCTCGACCGTAGGAAGGACATGGGACACTCCACCGTAGGAAGGACATGCGACGCTCGACCGTAGGAAGGACATGTGATGCTCGACTGTACATTGGACATGCGACGCTTCACCATACGACGTACATGGGACACTCCACCGTACGATGGACATGCGATGCTCGACCATAGGAAGAACATACGATGCTCCATTGTACGATGGACATGGGTCGCTTCACCGTATGATGGAAATGCGAAGCTCCACCGTAGGGAAGACATGCGACACTCCACCGTAGGAAGGACATGCGATGCTCGACCGTAGGAAGGACATGTGACGCTCGACTGTACATTGGACATCCGACGCTCCACCGTACGATGGATATGCGACACTCGACTGTAGGAAGGAATGCGACGCTCCACCATACGATGGACATGTCCATCGTACTACACTGTACGATGGACATGCGACGCTCGACTGTACATTGGACATGCGACACTCCACCGTACAATCGACATGGGACACTCCAGCATACGATCGACATGCGTCGCTCCACCATACGATAGACATGCGAAGCTCGACCGTAGGAAGGACATGTGACACTCCACCGTTCGATGGACATGTGATGCTCGAATGTACATTGGACATGCGACGATCCACTGTACAATGGACATGGAATGCTCCACCGCACGATGGACATACGAAGCTCGACCGTAGGAATTACATGCGGCGCTCGACCGTAGGAAGGACATGCGATGCTCCACTGTACGATGGACATGAGACGCTCCACCATACGATGGACATGGGTGGCTCCACCATACGCTCCAATGTATGATGGACATGCGATGCTAAACCATACGATGGACATGGGACGCTGCACTGTAAGACAAACATGAGACGCACGACCATAGGAAGGACATGCGATGCTCCACCATATGATGAACACGCTCCACCTTACGACAGACATGGGTCGCTCCACTGTACGATGGACATGCGATGCTCCATTGTACAATGGACATGGAACGCTCCACCGTACGATCGAAATGCGAAGCTCGACCGTAGGAAGGACATGGGACGCTCCACCGTAGGAAGGACATGCGACGTTCGACCGTAGGAAGAACATGTGACGCTCGACTGTACATTGGACATGCGATGCTCCACTATACGATGTACATGCGACGCTCCACTGTTCGATGAATATGTGACGCTCCACCATACGATGGACATGCGACGCTCGACTGTACATTGGACATGCGATGCTCCATCGTACAATGGACATGGAACGCTCCACCGTACGATCGAAATGCGAAGCTCGACCGTAGGAAGGACATGGGATGCTCCACCGTAGGAAGGACATGCTCGTAGGAAGCTCGACCATAGGAAGGACATGGGACGATCCACCGTGGGAAAGACATGCGACGCTCGACCGTAGGAAGGACATGTGACGCTCGACTGTACATTGCACATGCGACACTCCACCATACGATGGACATGCGATGCTCGACTGTACTTTGGACATGCGATGCTCCACCGTACAATGGACATGGAATGCTCCCCCATACAATTGACATGCAACTCTCCACCGTACGATGGACATGCGACGCTCCACTGTACGATGGACATGGGTCGCTCCAACGTACGATGGACATGCGATGCTCCACCGTTCGATGGACATGTGAGGCTCCACCGTACGACGCTCCATTGTAGGAAGGACATGTGACGCTCGACCATAAGAAGGACATGTGACGCTCGACTGTACATTGGACATGCGACTCTCCACCGTACGATGGACATGCGACGCTCCACCTTTCGATGGACATGTGACGCTCTATCGTATGATGGAAATGTGACACTCCACCGTAGGAAAGACATGCGAGGCTCCACCATACGATGGACATGCTCGACCGTAGCAAGGACATGCGACGCTCAACACGATGGACATGGGTCGCTCCACCGTACGATGGATATGGGATGTTCAACCGTATGATGGACATGTGACGCTCCACCATAGGAAGGACATGCGAGGCTCCACCATACGATGGACATGGGAGGCTCCACTGTACGATGGACATGCGACGCTCTACCGTAGGAAGGACATGCGACGCTCCACCGTATGATGGACATGCAATGCTCTACCGTAGGAAGGACATGCAATGCTCCATGGTACGATGGACATGCGACGCTAAAACGTTCGATGGACATGCGACGCTCAACCGTACGATGGACATGCAACGCTCCAACATACGCTCCACCTTATACTCGAGTGTAAGATGGACATGTGACGCTCCACCATACAATGGACATGGGACGCTCCACCTCATGATGGACATGCGATGATCCACCGTATGATGGACATGGGACGCTCCACCTCACGATAGACATGCGATGATCCACCGTATAATGGACATGGGTCGCTCCACTGTACGATGGACATGCGACACTCCACCATTCGATGGACATGTGACGCTCTATCGTACGATGGACATGCAACGCTCGACTGTACATTGGACATGCGATGCTCGACCGTACAATGGACATGCAATGCTCCACTGTATGATGGAAATGCGAAGCTCGACCGTAGGAAGGACATGCGATGCTCCACGATAGGAAGGACATACGACGCTCGACTGTAGGAAGGACATGCGACGCTCGACCGTAGGTAGGACATGTGACGCTCGACTGTACATTAGACATGCGATGCTCCACCGTACGATGGACATGCGACACTTAATTGTTCGATGGACATGTGATGCTCCACTGTACGAAGGAGATGCGACACTCGACTGTACATTGGACATGCGACGCTCCACCGTACGATGGACATGGAACACTCCACCGTACGATGGACATGCGACGCTCGACCATAGGAAGGACATCTGATGCTCCACTGTGTGGTGGATATGCAACGCTCCACCGTACGATGGATATGGGTCGCTCCAACGTACGATGGAAATGCGACGCTCAACCATAGGAAGGATATGCAATGCTCCACTGTACGATCGACATGCGATGCTCCACCGTACGATGGACATGGGTCGCTCCACCGTACGATGGAAATGCGACGCTCAACCATAGGAAGGATATGCGATGCTCCACTGTACGATCGACATGCGATGCTCCACCGTACGATGGACATGGGTCGCTCCACCGTATGATGGAAATGCGAAGCTCAACCGTAGGAAGGACATGCGACGCTCCACCGTAGGAAGGACATGCGACGCTCAACTGTAGGAAGAACATGTGACTCTCGATTGTACATTGGACATGCGACGCTCCCCCGTACGATGGACATGCGACGCTCCACCGTACGATGGACATGGGACACTCCACCGTACGATGGACATGCGACACTCCACCATACGATAGACATGCGAAGCTCGACTGTAGGAAGGACAAATGACACTCCACCGTACAATGGACATGCGACGCTCAACCGTAGGAAAGACATGCGATGCTCCACTGTACGATGGACATGCGACGCTCCACCGTACGATGGATATGGGTCGCTCCGCCGTACCCTCCGATGTATGATGGACATGCGACGCTAAACCATACGATGGACATGCGACGCTCCACCGTACGATGGACATGCGACGCTCGACCGTAGAAATGACATGCGACGCTCTACCGTACGATGGACATGCGACGCTCCACCGTATGATGGACATGGGTCGCCCCACCGTACGATGGACATGCGACGCTCGACTGTACATTGGACATGCGATGCTCCACCGTACAATGGACATGGAACGCTCCACCGTACGGTGGAAATGCGAAGCTCGATCGCAGGAAGGACATGCGACGCTCCACCGTAGAAAGGATATGCGACACTCGACTGTAGCAAGGACATGTGACGCTCGACTGTACATTGGACATGCGTCACTCCACTCTACGATGGACATGTGATGCTCCACCTTTCGATGGACATGTGACACTACACTGTATGATGGACATGTACGCTCGACTGTACATTGGACATGCGACACTCCACCGTACAATGGACATGGGACACTCCAGCATACGATCGACATGCGACGCTCCACCATACGATAGACATGCGAAGCTCGACCGTAGGAAGGACATGTGACACTCCACCGTATGATGGACAATGGATGGACATGCAACGCTCCACCGTACGATGGACATGGGTCGCCCCAACATACGATGGACATGCGACGCCGCACCGTTCGATGGACATGTGATGCTCCACCGTACGATGGACATGCGACGCTCGACTGTACATTGGACATGCTACGCTCCACCATATGATGGACATGGGACACTCCACCGTACGATGGACATGCGACGCTCCACCATACGATGGACATGCGACGCTCGACCGTGGGAAGGACATGCGACGCTCCACCGTACGATGGACATGCGACGCTCCACCGTATGATGCACATGGGTCGCTCCACCGTACGATGGACATGTGACGCTCCACCGTACGATGGACATGCGACGCTCGACTGTACATTGGACATGCGATGCTCCACCATACAATGGACATGGAACGGTCCACCGTACGATGGAAATGCGAAGCTCGACCGTAGGAAGGACATGCGACGCTCCACCGTACGATGGACATGCGACGCTCGACCGTGGGAAGGACATGTGAAGCTCCACCGTACGATGGACATGCGACGCTCGACCGTGGGAAGGACATGCGACGCTCCACTGTACGATGGACATGCGACACTTAATTGTTCGATGGACATGTGATGCTCCACTGTACGAAGGAGATGCGACACTCGTCTGTACATTGGACATGCGACGCTCCACCGTACGATGGACATGGAACACTCCACCGTACAATGGACATGCGACGCTCGACCATAGGAAGGACATCTGATGCTCCACTGTGTGGTGGATATGCAACGCTCCACCGTACGATGGATATGGGTCGCTCCAACGTACGATGGAAATGCGACGCTCAACCATAGGAAGGATATGCAATGCTCCACTGTACGATGGACATGCGATGCTCCACCGTACGATGGACATGGGTCGCTCCACCGTATGATGGAAATGCGAAGCTCAACCATAGGAAGGACATGCGACGCTCAACTGTAGGAAGAACATGTGACTCTCGAAGAACATGTGACCGTACGATGGACATGCGACGCTCGACCATAGGAAGGACATCTGATGCTCCACTGTGTGGTGGATATGCAACGCTCCACCGTACGATGGATATGGGTCGCTCCAACGTACGATGGAAATGCGACGCTCAACCATAGGAAGGATATGCAATGCTCCACTGTACGATCGACATGCGATGCTCCACCGTACGATGGACATGGGTCGCTCCACCGTACGATGGAAATGCGACGCTCAACCATAGGAAGGATATGCGATGCTCCACTGTACGATCGACATGCGATGCTCCACCGTACGATGGACATGGGTCGCTCCACCGTATGATGGAAATGCGAAGCTCAACCGTAGGAAGGACATGCGACGCTCCACCGTAGGAAGGACATGCTACGCTCAACTGTAGGAAGAACATGTGACTCTCGATTGTACATTGGACATGCGACGCTCCCCCGTACGATGGACATGCGACGCTCCACCGTACGATGGACATGGGACACTCCACCGTATGATGGACATGCGACACTCCACCATACGATAGACATGCGAAGCTCGACTGTAGGAAGGACAAATGACACTCCACCGTACAATGGACATGCGACGCTCAACCGTAGGAAAGACATGCGATGCTCCACTGTACGATGGACATGCGACGCTCCACCGTACGATGGATATGGGTCGCTCCCCCGTACCCTCCGATGTATGATGGACATGCGACGCTAAACCATACGATGGACATGGTACGCTCCACCGTACGATGGACATGCGACGCTCGACTGTACATTGGACATGCGATGCTCCACCGTACAATGGACATGGAACGCTCCACCGTACGGTGGAAATGCGAAGCTCGATCGCAGGAAGGACATGCGACGCTCCACCGTAGGAACGATATGCGACACTCGACTGTAGCAAGGACATGTGATGCTCGACTGTACATTGGACATGCGTCACTCCACTCTACGATGGACATGTGACGCTCCACCTTTCGATGGACATGTGACGCTCAACCATAGGAAGGATATGCAATGCTCCACTGTACGATCGACATGCGATGCTCCACCGTACGATGGACATGGGTCGCTCCACCGTACGATGGAAATGCGACGCTCAACCATAGGAAGGATATGCGATGCTCCACTGTACGATCGACATGCGATGCTCCACCGTACGATGGACATGGGTCGCTCCACCGTATGATGGAAATGCGAAGCTCAACCGTAGGAAGGACATGCGACGCTCCACCGTAGGAAGGACATGCTACGCTCAACTGTAGGAAGAACATGTGACTCTCGATTGTACATTGGACATGCGACGCTCCCCCGTACGATGGACATGCGACGCTCCACCGTACGATGGACATGGGACACTCCACCGTATGATGGACATGCGACACTCCACCATACGATAGACATGCGAAGCTCGACTGTAGGAAGGACAAATGACACTCCACCGTACAATGGACATGCGACGCTCAACCGTAGGAAAGACATGCGATGCTCCACTGTACGATGGACATGCGACGCTCCACCGTACGATGGATATGGGTCGCTCCCCCGTACCCTCCGATGTATGATGGACATGCGACGCTAAACCATACGATGGACATGGTACGCTCCACCGTACGATGGACATGCGACGCTCGACTGTACATTGGACATGCGATGCTCCACCGTACAATGGACATGGAACGCTCCACCGTACGGTGGAAATGCGAAGCTCGATCGCAGGAAGGACATGCGACGCTCCACCGTAGGAACGATATGCGACACTCGACTGTAGCAAGGACATGTGATGCTCGACTGTACATTGGACATGCGTCACTCCACTCTACGATGGACATGTGACGCTCCACCTTTCGATGGACATGTGACACTACACTGTATGATGGACATGTACGCTCGACTGTACATTGGACATGCGACACTCCACCGTACAATGGACATGGGACACTCCAGCATACGATCGACATGCGACGCTCCACCATACGATAGACATGCGAAGCTCGACCGTAGGAAGGACATGTGACACTCCACCGTATGATGGACAATGGATGGACATGCAACGCTCCACCGTACGATGGACATGGGTCGCCCCAACATACGATGGACATGCGACGCCGCACCGTTCGATGGACATGTGATGCTCCACCGTACGATGGACATGCGACGCTCGACTGTACATTGGACATGCTACGCTCCACCATATGATGGACATGGGACACTCCACCGTACGATGGACATGCGACGCTCCACCATACGATGGACATGCGACGCTCGACCGTGGGAAGGACATGCGACGCTCCACCGTACGATGGACATGCGACGCTCCACCGTATGATGCACATGGGTCGCTCCACCGTACGATGGACATGTGACGCTCCACCGTACGATGGACATGCGACGCTCGACTGTACATTGGACATGCGATGCTCCACCATACAATGGACATGGAACGGTCCACCGTACGATGGAAATGCGAAGCTCGACCGTAGGAAAGACATGCGACGCTCCACCGTACGATGGACATGCGACGCTCGACCGTGGGAAGGACATGTGACGCTCCACCGTACGATGGACATGCGACGCTCGACCGTGGGAAGGACATGCGACACTCCACTGTACGATGGACATGCGACGCTCCACCGTTCGTTGGACATGTGACGCTCCACCGTACGATGGACATGCGACGCTCGACTGTACATTGGACATGCGATGCTCCACCGTACAATGGACATGGAACGCTCCACCGTACGATGGAAATGGTAAGCTCGACCGTAGGAAGGGTATGCGACGCTCCACCGTAGGAAGGACATGCGACGTTCGACTGTAAGAAGGACATGTGATGCTCCACTGTACATTAGACATGCGTCGCTCCACTGTACGATGGACATGCGACGCTCCACCGTTCGATGGACATGTGACGCTCCACCGTACGATGGACATGCGACGCTCGACTGTACATTGGACATGCGATGCTCCACCGTACAATGGACATGGAACGTTCCACCGTACGATGGAAATGGTAAGCTCGACCGTAGGAAGGGTATGCGACGCTTCACCGTAGGAAGGACATGCGACGTTCGACCGTAAGAAGGACATGTGATGCTCCACTGTACATTAGACATGCGTCGCTCCACTGTACGATGGACATGCGATGCTCCACCGTTCGATGGACATGTGACGCTACACCGTACGATGGACATGCGACGCTCGACTGTACATCGGACATGCGACGCTCCACCGTACGATGGACATGGCACAATCAAGCATACGATCGACATGCGACGGTCCACCATACGATAGACATGCGAAGCTCGACCGTAGGAAGGACATGTGACACTCCACCGTAGGATGGACATGCGACACTCGACCGTAGGAAGGACGTGCGACGCTCCACTGTACGATGGACATGCGACGCTCCAACGTACGATGGACATGCGACGCTCCACCGTTCGATGGACATGTGACACTCCACCGTACGATGGACATGCGACGCTCGATTGTACATTGGACATGCGACGCTCCACCGTACGATTGACATGGGACGCTCCACCACACGATGGACATGCGATGCTCGACCGTAGGAAAGACATGCGACGCTTCACCGTACGATGGACATGCGACGCTCCACCGTTCGATGGACATGTGACGCTCCACCGTACGATGGACATGCGACGCTCGACTGTACATTGGACATGCGATGCTCCACCGTACAATGGACATGGAACGCTCCACCGTACGATGGAAATGGTAAGCTCGACCGTAGGAAGGGTATGCGACGCTCCACCGTAGGAAGGACATGCGACGTTCGACCGTAAGAAGGACATGTGACGCTCCACTGTACATTAGACATGCGTCGCTCCACTGTACGATGGACATGCGATGCTCCACCGTTCGATGGACATGTGACGCTCCACCACACGATGGACATGCGATGCTCGACCGTAGGAAAGACATGCGACGCTTCACCGTACGATGGACATGCGACGCTCCACCGTACGATGGACATGGGACGCTCCACTGTATGATTGACATGGGACGCTCCACCGTACGATGAACATGCAACGCTCCACTGTATGATGGATATGGGATGCTCCACCGTCTGATGGACATGCGATGCTAAACCGTACGATGGACATGGGACTCTCCACCGTACGATGGACATGCGACGCTCTACCGCACGATGGACAAGGGACGCTCCATCCTACGATGTCCCGAAGTCCCAAAAAATTTTCAATGGCGAAAAAAAGTTTTTTTTGCTGGAAATGGCTCAAAACGAATAGTGACTTGATTTGGGACAAAGAAAATTTTTTACGCTGACCCGTCAAAAAATCAAAATGGCCACAGACCGGCGATTCAAGGGCAACGAAACTTATACACGTCATAGAAGTACGTGAGGGGAATCTTTTGAAACAAAAATCTCAAAACTGATCTGTTTTTGAGAAAATGGCCACCAAAAATACAAAATTGGCAATTTTTTGTCAAAATTGGCCGCCAAGTCGTCAAAAACGATTCAAACAAATTTTAAAAACGTTAGATATTGGCCTAAGGTATGTTCTGACAGATATATGGGGAAATTCATCATGCAAAAAAAAAGTTACAGACCTGGGCGGACGATGGACGACGGACGAAAAACCATGATAATAAAAAAGTCAAGATAGGTGTGTGGCAGTAGGAATGAAGTTGGCAATATTTTCTCAAAATCAAATTGTCAACCTCTACAGATACAAAAGCTCAAATATCGATTCGTTTGCATCGGATTCATGACAATGAGAAATCAAAAGTTTTAAAATAACTTTTATTTTTATACTATGCATACTTACCTCTGACTATGGGGTCGTGGATTTGGCGAGCCCTCATTCGCCAACCACACATGTAATATAGGTGAAAAGCTAAAACGAAGTTAGCCGGTCCGTTTGGACCCTGCGCTAGTAATGGTAGTTACCTGAGCAGTTCACCCTCCGTGTGGTAGCATGGTCATGCCGGTCTACTGCCTCCCAGTTCACTTCTGTTGAGTTGAGTAAGCTTGCTCACTGGAGGTTTATCTTCTGAAAAGAGAAGAAGATAATCAGTGGGGAGGAGGGTGGGACCATCCAGCGTCAGAGGTGAGTATGCATAGTATAAAAATAAAAGTTATTTTAAAACTTCTGATTTGTTATGCTAAGCGATACTTACCTCTGACTATGGGGAATGGCCTGCCAGTGGTGGGCCCCTCAGAGAGAAAGTACGCCTTGCACAAGATCATCACCTGAAAGTAGAAGGATGAGAACTATGCATGTTACCAGTGACAATAATTACTGTACAAAAAAAGAAACCTGCTCCTTTCCTATAGTAGTTATGGTACCAATTAACCACAGAGTAGCTTGGAAGTTAATAGTATACTGAGAGGTACATTGTAATCCAGAGGTATCTGAGATCACATACCTGACGACGAGTCCCTTGCGAGGTGATGAGCCGCAGCTAGGTGTTGACACGGCGCTCGCCCCCCCCCCCCTCCCCCCGGACTCTTAGCATACAAAGCAGTGGGCTGCACGATGACTTGAGCCGTGACGATGGGACCTAGGTGACACAGATTGTCAGCGAGGAGAGACACATCGCGTAAGTAGAACGAGGAGAATGTAGTGTGCGACCTCCAAGTGGCTGCCTTGATGAGATCAGGAAGAGACATGTTGTGGGTGAAAGACCATGACGTAGAGATGGCGCGGACCTCGTGAGCCGTACGACGGTGAAGCTGATGGAGGTCACGGTGATCCCGATGATCGGCATGGGTGACGACAGCGTCGATCCACAGGGAAATCGTTTGGTTGTGAAGGTTTGTCCTCTCCAGGTATATACACAGATCACGCACCGGACACAGGGACAGATCCCCACAGTCAGTCGCCAATTGAGACAAGGCAGGGACAGTGAACGTTCGCATCCCAGCCGCCAGGGCAGAAGGAGTTTCGGTTTTGCCAAGAAACGCCAGATGGTACTGAAGGGTAACGGAAGACCAATCTTCCGGGTGCAATACCTCCGCAGACAGCCTCTGAAGCTCACTGACCCGCTTCGCGGAAGCAAAGGCCGACAAGAACACTTTCTTGTGCATGAGAAAGCGAAGCTCTGCTTCCTCGAGAGGTTCGTATGGCGGTTCATTGAGACTAGAAAGGACCGAAGACAGGTCCCACTTCGATGCGCGGGAGACCGGAGGCAAGTCCTGGGCGAAGGACTTGAACAAGGCAGAAATCTCCCGTGACGAGGAAATATCCAATCCGTGAGAAGCCAGCACATTAGCCAAGGCTGCACAATACCCCTTAACGGTAGTAAGAGCGCGTTTGTGCTTGTCTCTCAACCAGACGAAAAAGTCCGCTAGCGTAGGGAGAGTTGGACGGCGTGAATCAACTTGCCGTCAATTACACCAAGTAGAGAAGTCTTTCCACTTGGCTTGATACAGGCGCTCCGAGGATGACCTAACTGTTCTGGACATCCGTGTGGCAGCGTTCCTCGAAAAACCAGCCTTTCTGAAGGAACGCCGAATAATCTCCACCCGTGAAGATGATGGACGTCGAGATGTTCGTGGAACTGATGTCCCTGGCAAAGAAGACTGGGGATTGGCGGCAATGACCGTGGAAGATCCACCAGGAGGTCTAGAAGCTCCGGGAACCAGGGCTTGGCCGGCCAATTGGGAGCCATCAGGATGATCTGAGCAGGGCTTGATCGTATCCTCTGCAGGAACAGGGACACATAGAGAGGCAGACGATTGTTCTGGAAGGTGGTGAACAGGTCCAAGTGAGGCTGACCCCAAAGACGCCACAGGTGACTGCAGACCTGGGGGTTTAGTGACCAGTTCTAGGAGACCGGTCCTCTTCGAGAGAGGGCATCGGCGCTGGTGTTCAGGGAGCCCGGGATGTGACGGCTAGGAGGTTGACGTCCTGAGACTCTGCCTACTCCAAAATCTTGCGAGTCAAGTTGCTTAGCTCCCTTGACCGTGTCCTCCACCCCCCTGGTTCTTGATGTAGCCGACGACCGTTGTCTTGTCGGTCATGGTCAGGACCGTGGACCCGGCAACTGTCTGTTGGAAATGGCACAGACCCAACCAATCCGCCCTGAGTTCTAGCCAATTGATGTGATGGCGTAGATCGATGGCCGACCAGAGACTGGAGACTTGAATCTCGACGAGGTGAGCACCAGAACCAAGGCGAGACGTGTCCGAAAACAGGAGAAAGTCGGGCTCCAGCTCGTCAACAGGTTGACGGAGTCGGACCACCAGCGAAGATTTGGCTGAAGCGCTGAGACCACTGGAACCAGAGTCGACAGGTCTTGCTCCGCATCCCAGTGATCCCTGAGATGATGATGGATCGTCCGCATCCGCAGCCGCATGCCAAGGATGATCTTCTCCAGCGAAACCATGTGACCCAGGAGCTGTAGAAAGACTACCGACACGACGGGGACCCCGGTGGAGAAACACAGTAGAACACCGTTCAAAAATTGAATACAAACCGCCATCGGCCGAGTTAGGAAGGACTGCGTGTCGATGTCCATCCTGAGGTAGGTAACTCGCTGGGCCGGAATCAAATCGGACTTCTTGAAATTGATCACGTGGCCGACCCGCTGACAAAGCTGAACGATCATCTCTGTGTGAGAAGCCACCGTCTGCTGATCCATGGCCGTGATCAGCCAGTCGTCCAGATACCGCATGAGGTGAATGCCCCTGCGATGAGCCCAGGCCGAAACTGGCTGGAAGACCCGGGTGAACAGGTACGGGCGGTAGAGAGGCCGAAACACATCGCGCGAAACTGGTACACCACATTGCCTCACTGAAAACGTTGGTAAGACCTCGATGAGGGATGAATAGGGATGTGGAAATACGCATCATCCAGATCGATGAATGTCATCCAGTCCCCGCTGCGGAGAGACAGGAGGACGGTCCGTGGGCACTCCATGGAGAAACTCTCCTTGGAGACGAACTTGTTCAGAGGACTGAGGTCAATGATCTGGCGCCAGCCGCCCGTCAGCTTGGGGATGACGAACAGACGGCTGTCGAAGCCTGGAGAACTCCGAGTCACTTGCTCCGTGACTTGTTTGAGGAGCATCTCGAACACAAGGGCGTCCAAGACCACAAACTTCTTTGACCCCGGAGCGTAGGATGCGAACGCGATCAGGAGAGGGGAGAGGGGCGGCATCTGACTGAAGGTAAAATCCGGTACCCATGACGCAGTATGGCAGTTACTAGAGAGTCCCCGAATTCTGTATCCCAGGCTAGCCAAAAGGCCTGAAGACGAGCTCCCACGGGGGATACATCCAAAGCTTGGTTCCGTGGAAGCGTCTGGAGCACATCAGGAACGGGCTGAGGCTTGGCAGAGGACGTGGAACCACTCCCGCCGCGACCTCCACGTGAAGAGTTTGAAGATTTCTTGCTCTCGCCAACTTGACCCCTTTGGAAAACTGTGAAGACTGCTGCTTGGTCTCCGCAGGCTTGACCTTCGGGATCTTGAAGGAGGAGGAAGAAGACGCTGCCGGCTTCTTCTCCTGGCGCTCAACCAGCTTGGCTAAATTGAACTTGTTGAGTAGGTCCGCTTCCTGGGCAACCGCCTGGCCAGCCTTGGCCAGGTTGTCCGGGTCAATGAGATGCGGCCCAAAAACTGAAGACATGTGCAGCTTCGACTTGGAAGCATCCGACAGCTTGGAAGTGGACCTCTTGAGGTAAGCATCACGGCACCTCAGAACCACGTTAGCCCACTCCACATGGGACTCTTTGGTGATCTGGCCCACGCACTTGTTCACGGAGGAGAGGGTCCTCTTCATCCGAAGAAGGTCCGCGACCGGTACCTGGACGGTGGCGTCAGGGTCGAGGTCCACGTCCGCCGAAGTAGACTCGGGTGCCAAACGGTCGATCTGGTAGCTGAGGAGATCCGAGAGCCAGTCAAGAGAGTTGGCCACCAGTTGAACCTGACGCGGGTAGGACTCCCAGTTCTTAAAGTCCGTGTCTGACAGGGTAGCAGTAACACTCGAGGACTTGAGCCCAGGGGCGATGACCGAGAGATCCTCGTTCACCGCCGCTGCCTCCAGAATGCTACCGGGATCCGAGGTCTGGTAGTATCTGAGCTGGCCTTGGAAACACGAGGCAAACTTCCCGGCTCGTATGGGTTGGCCATTGACAGGGGCGATCTTGTCCTCCACCAGACAGCGCACAAACGAGATGCCCTCGAACCAAGGAAAATGCACGTTCGGCTCAGGCTGTTGATGGGGGTGCAGGACTCGATCTCCAATGGAAGCAAAGTTCGTTTCCTTTACCGCTGGTATCTCAATCAAGTCAGGGAAGGTCTCCTGGACCCAGACGCACATGGGAAAAAGTGTCATCATCCAACTTGGAGGAGACTGGCTGGGAGGTAGAAGCCGAGGTAACCGAGGTATCCGCTGACCTAGCTGGACTAGAGACCCGTGGTTTCTTGACTGGAGGCTCGTCCGGGGCCTGATCCACCAAGGGGAGGCGGAGAGAGAATGGAGGCTCCGGAGTAGAGACGGGGGTAGTCACAGACGTGTGCTGCTCCCGTTCAGACCTAGAGGCGTGGTCCGAAGAAGAACGCCTGGACTCCCGCTCACGATCGTAGTCTGAACGCGAAACCTTGTCCCCGCAGCCACTGCAAAAATCCCTGGAGGAGTAGTCCCTGCGGTCCGCATGGTCCTGACGGTAGCAGTCCCTATTCTCACAGGAAAAATGGCCGGATAACGGACCGAATAATGGTCCAACTCCTCATGGTAGTAGCGGTCAAAGTCATAACCACCACGTTGATCATACACCCAATCCCGGAAACGATCAGCACGGCTGGAAGATGGACGGTCCCAATCCCCAGAACGGTGCTGCTCCGCAGGCCGAGCTGGACGGTGGCGACGGTCAGGGAGGCCAGGCGGCTCACCGCCGGAGGAACACTAACAGCAGTGGCTGATGACCCGCGGTGGGAACCAGAGCTGGATGCAGACGAACGGTCTGCAGACTGACGGTCGGCCAGTGGCTGGTCGCGGGGTAGAACACTAGGCTGGGAGACCCGCAGGCTGGCCACTGGCTGCTGATCACGGTCACGGCTGCTGATCACGGTCACGGCCGGGTGAACACCCGCGAGGCACTGCAGCCGCTGGAGAAGTAGGAGCCTGGGCAGGAGAGAAGTCACTGTGCTGAATACGGCCCGGGCTACCAGCGAAGACTTGTCCACTACTACAACATCGACAGGGTAGTCGAAGAGCTGCACAGTAGCGTCAGGAGGGGGGGGGGGGGGGGCAGACTTAGAACGAACTCCTAACAGCCGAAGACTCCATCGTAGAAACAGCAAAGTTCCAAACTTCTAACCTCAAAGGGCAATCGCGAGCGACGCAGTGTTGTTGTTGACAGGAGCTCGCCAAAAACAAAGGTGAACTAGGAGGCAGTGGACTGGCACGATCATGCTACATAGAGGGTGAACTGCTCAGGTAACTACCATTACTAGTGCAGGGTCCAAACGGACCGGTAACTTCGTTTTAGCTTTTCACCCATATTTCATGTGTGGTTGGCGAATGAGAGCTCGCCAAATCCACGACCCCATAGTCAGAGGTAAGGTTCGCTTAGCATAACAACTCTGATATTGTGCGTGTAGCTCATGTCGCACATCAACGCCTACCTGGGTACTTATAACGCACCCTCTCCTTCCCCTTCTGGTTCGACCCACTAACCCCTCATAGTGACGTAGGGCCATGTCCGTAATTTCTGGTGTTCGTGGCGATATACACAGTACATGTACGCTACTCAGATTTTTTAAATTCTGTCACACCATTTTTCTACAATATGTCACAAGAGGGTTGAAAAACTTGGAATTTTACCTAAACTTGAATTTCAGCCCAAAACGAGAAACTTAGGAATCAGATTCCCGTTTAGAAGCATATGTGTGCCAGAAGCATATTCTGGTACCCTATTCTCGCATATTCTTGGTTATATTCGTACGTCTACCAGGCATGGACAATGTTGCAGTAATTTGAATTCCGAAAAACACGTTGGGGTGCAGCCTTTTTCAAACAAAGAAGCTGCTCTCAAAGAATTTCACCATTTGAACGAAAACAAGCAGAAAATCGAGTGTGGACCCAGAAATCCCAGGTGGGGCTAAATCCACTATATTGCTAGCTTATTAGGTTTTGGAGCCGAGAGAATGAAATTGCCGTTTAATTCCCAGGTGAGGTAGGCCTCTCAAAAATATTTGCATAAGTATGTCAAGTTACATCACGATACACTTCAGTAGGGCATATTTCGCCGAGCTACAGACAGGCTATTGAGCGTATATAGGCCTATGTGAACAGGCTATGGATCATCCGGAAAGTGAAAAGGCTGACACCTTCTCGATGTGTAGAACCTTCACCGACACTACGGTTACCCATGCTGCATATGATTACAAAATTCCCATACTTATTGATATGATACTGTAAAACTACTAATTTTAGCGGACAATTTATTTGGTGGATTTGGCGGGAAGGGAAAAAATGCCAAATTAAATCGTCCGCCAAATTAACCAGATACATGTTAAGAAATATAGGTGGATTTAAAACTGCCAAATTAAATCTCCGTCAAATAACGTGGGGCTCACAACCGCCAAATTTAATATCCGCCAAAATTAGTCTTTTTACAGTATATATAGTAGTGATAATGGATTCCCGCCAGACACCTGCAAAGAACCACCTGCAAAATGACAAACGTCTTTGCTAGCCCGTTCGTTCCCCCGTGACGTCACAGATCACAAAGAACGTAAAATACCAAATAGCCGGCACAACGGCTGTTCAGGTCAATTTCTCGACAATCTGAACCATAATTGATGCCATTTCTGTTGTCTACATACTCAGTAATGTTTAACTTCATTATTAAAACAAGTCACTTTTTCGTGTCAATGACCCTTTAAACAGGCCTTGCAATTATGAACTTTCGAGTTCATTCTGCAATCGTTCCACTACAAATACTGACAGTGAAAACAGAGAATCGCAAGATTGTTCCATGCCTCTGATTATCTGTCAAGGGCATGTGTTTATTGAACATTAACAAGGTACAGTGTATTATATACATACGTATATCATGTATATCAAGAAATGATACTTATATTTCTACATGTACAGACACTACTGTAGAAAGTCTTTGATTAAGCAAGACCAGTGTAAAGTCCCCCCCCCCCCCCCCGCTTCCCCCTCCCCCCTCCCCCTCCCAACCCTAGGCCGCTGCTCTATGTGGGTCCTTCCGAGCCGGAGGCCGGTTCTCCTGTCACCACGGTGCCAGGTGCTGTTGCCATGGTTACAGTTTTTTCCACAGCTACTCCCTGGGTCCCCTGGGCTTGCACCATGCCGAGACTCTGCAAAGGTGCCACCTGGTGGCCAGCGATGACCTGTCCCGGCCGGATCGCCGCCAGTCTCACCCCCTGAGGCGGGCTGATGATGCGAGCGTAGATAGGCGCACCTTTGCCCTTGGTTATGGTCCCAGGGGCCACCTTGACACCTTGGGTGGCGGCTACAACAGGGCTAGTCGCGACACTCCCTGGCGGCTGATTGGATGGCTGTGCGAGGAGTATCGTCGTCTGTCCGGGTTTCCCCCCAGGCTGTGAGATCACAGTCTTGACCAGCTGGAAATTCTGTAACCCTTTGGCTCCCGTCGTAGATAAAAGTGTCGGCCGGACGTTTCCACCAGCTGAAAAGAGCCGAAATGTAACATATTTTTTCTTTTGTATAATGATTCCCAAACAAGCAATAGCTTATATGAATGATACGATACTCTGATACGATACCGCAATAAGTAACATATTTTATTTTTATCCAGGTATGACCTTGAAACTGTCCACACATTTGTTTACAATTTGACCTTGACCCGACACTGACCTGTCAGTACTTGCTGCTGAGTGAGAACTTTGGCTGAGGACCCGGGCTGCTGAGCTGACTGTACCAGTAACTGGCTGCCCTGAATGACGCTTCCACCCGGTAACATCAGGTTCTTGCCCCCACTGTTACCACCGGCAACCACTGAAACAGCCCAGAGATACATAGTATTATAATCCATCAGGGCAAGTTAATGAATGAAACATTGAACAAACTGGCTTGAAATATCTAGAAAATATAAGTCCTTATTATCAAGTGAAAATGTCTGGCTGACTGACCTGTTTTGAGGGAGGTGAGCTGCTGTTGCCCTAGAGACGTGAGGCCCTGAGAGAGGGTCACTAGTTTGGTCTGGGGTTGTGAGCTGGCCACCTTTATCTGCTGCGTTTGAAGCTGTGATGTGGCTACCTTTATCTGACCTCCCTGTTCTGCCACAGATAGAACATTCTGTTGCTGTTGTTGTTGTTTCTGTAACTGCTGTTGCTGCAGTAGCTGGGAGACCATGGTCGGCGCTGCCTGAGTCTTACTCTGAGTGGTTACTATAGAGACGGTGGTGCTAGTTGCTTGAGTCAGGGTTGAAGTTGCTGTGGTAGCCTGATGTACAAGGCCTAGCTGTCCACCCTTGCCAATCAGCTGTACCGGCTTGCCCCCGATCTGCAGCTGTCGCCCCGCCATGATACCGGACTTGCCCCCGATGATGATCGGTTTGCCGCCGATGACTGCAGACTTGCTGAGAGCTCCTGATTGGATGATTTGTGCGACGGTTTGCGTCGTGGCTGTGCTGCGGGATGCTGTGGGTTTGGTGATGACGACTCCTGAGGACTTAGCTGCCCTGACGATACTGACGGGGTGTGTCGTCTTCGATACAATGGGAACCACACTTGGACTGGCGGGTGTCGTGTCCCCTGTAGCCGGGCTTTGTGTTACCATGGTAATGGCAGTAGTGGCTCGAGTCTGTACCATAGATCCTGACAAAAACATTATGACATATTAGCTATAACATGTTTGAAGTAGATCTAGGGAAAAGTATATGAATAGAAATTCCAGATGTAGAACTGACCTGGTATCTTGACTTGTTTCAGTCCTGGGTCAACCTTGGCAGCAGTGACCGGAACAGCTCCAGCTAACAGCCCGGGCTGCTGGGCGAACAGGCTGTTGAGGTTGAGGAGCTGGGGCTGTTGTCCTGGGCCTGACACCTTGGAGACGATACCAGCCTTGGCTAGTGCTGCGGCGACCGTGTGCGAGGTGGATCCAGGCGGGATCTGGAGTTGTACGGCTTGAGGCGCTGTCGTATCAGACACCGCTTGGGCGGGTGCTGAGACCTGAGCCTGGAGTCCTGCGCTGCGTGGCACGCTTGTCCCTGGCGACGCCTGCAGCAGGACAGTCCGCGTGGCTCCCTGGGGCGCGACAGACACCTTGGCTTGGGCCTGCGCTTGGAGCTGGGCTTGAACCTGAGCCACTGTTAGTTTGCCACTGGGTGATTGTGCTGGACTGATGATTTTGCCGCCTACAACTTGCCCTGCAACTACCTTGTTGCTAACGGTTTGTCCGATGGCCAGCCTAGGGCCCAAGGCTTGGACCAGTTTGCCGCCGGGGACCTGTCCCACGACCACCTTGCCTGTGGAGGCTGGGACAGTGGTCAGCCTTTGAGGCTGTGCGACTGACTGCTGGCTGGCAGGTTTGCCTTGTGACTGTGTCTGTAGCAGACTGAGAGTGACGGGTCGGGGAGTCGAGGGCGGTGTCTGCGTCATGGTGACTTGTGTCATGCTGAGTGGAAGTCTCGCTGACGCTGCTCCAGGTGTCATGTGACGAGCAGCCTGCGCTTGGAACATCGCCATTGTTAGTGCATGGTTGGTCGTTGTCACGTTCTGCAAATATAATATAACAGGAGGGATGAGATTACTACAGAATGAAAGCATTCGAAGTTGATCCTATCTACATTCATTTGTATCAGGTTTGATACATGTACATGTAGTCCAAATCTGAAATATCTCGGAAAATATTAATATCTGAAATATCTCTCAACATCTCATCTCTGAACATTAAATAGTCACTGACCTGATTGAGAGTGGAGCTGACCAGTTTTCCCGCGGGTACCATGGTAACACCGGCCTGGACCTTGGGGCTTGCAGGGGGTGCACCTACACCTTTGGGGCTTGGCTGAGGGGTGGTACGGGGGCTCTGGGTTGTCAGGGCTACTTTGGGACTGGAGGGCACCGACGGGGCCTTGGCTGGTGGGGTGGGTGGAGGTGCAGGAGTCTGAGGGGTGGCGAGGGTGGTGGGAGTGGAAGGAACAGGAGCTGGGAGGTGTGGGCTGAGCGTTTCCACGTTGACGAAGCTGTCACTGCTGCAGGTGCTTAGCGTGGAGGACTGACGAGCCAGAGTTGCTATGGAGACTGATGTTGTGGATGTGACACTCACTGTCAAACCCTCTTTGGATTTCTGCTCAGGAGAAACAAGGTTTTCAGAAAGATTATTTTATTTTGTTTAAAACCAGTTTTCTATTTTTTTACATGCTTACCTCTATAAACACTTTTGGTGTTATGCCATTAAATGCATGTCTACACAAAACATGACAGATACCTCACCAGAACGAATATCCTAGACTACATACCTTGGGCAGTTTTGGTTTCTGCAGAGCTTTCTTGGCTTTGACAGCTGCTCCCTGAGCCAGATGGATACGTTCTGCAGATGATCAAATAATATTGCGATATCAGTATGTTGTGATCGTTGTGCATCTATGTGTGTTTTGCCCTATGCCTGCTTTTCAGCATATATCAAGCACGTTCTTCAAACTTAACCCAAACTGCACAGTGTATACTTCACCATCTTCCTCCACATCAATACTAGTGCCACAAGTTTCCAGCTATTGAATGGGGGAAGCAACTAAAGTGCCAGAACCCAGCTCACCAAACTCCTGTTCTGTGCGGTTTCTGTGCAGATAGATCCAGAGTTTGCGACTGACATCGTACTTGACACATGGATCACGCTCGTAGTGAAGTCGGTCCAGAGCGCCACTGACCACTGTATTGATCTGGACACATACAGAATATTATTTCATGACAGGCATCAAATAAATGGCATCTAGATGTTGTTTCTCAAGCCAAAATTCTCTATAATGAGCGCATTTGCCGAACTGCCAAAACATGTGCTTTTGTTCATCCCATGCAGCATTTTGTTTCTACAGAAAAAAAATGTTGTTTGTTCCTTTTACATTCATTCTGCCTTGGAATTCCCTACTTAAACATGTTAAAGTGGAATTTTTCAGAAGCACAAAAAGTCATTCACATTCAACGAATCAGTTGCCATAGTTACCTGGTTCTCTGTGACACCTGGGGCCAGAAATTGTGAATCTTTGAGCAGCTCACAGATGTCGTTTCGTGTACCTTCACCGTTTGGTAAACGAGCCGCCGCATCCCGGACTAAAGGAGGGAAGGTAGAGTTTTCGTGGAATTCATCAACGCAGTTGGCCCATTCGTACAATTTATATGAATTCATATGTATTCATATACAAAACTGATTTATTCTGGATTTTGTTCAATTTTTAGCTTACCGGCCCTTTGGGCCGATTCAAGCTATTGTTGTGGTTTTTCGTCCGTCGTCCGTCCGTCGGGGTCTGTAACTTTTTTTTGACATGATGAATTTCCCCATAAATTTGTCAGAACATACCTTGGGCCAGTATCTGAAGAGGATTTTTAAATTGTTTTGATTGAATCGTTTTCGCCGATTTGGCGGCCATTTTTGACGAAAAATTGCCAATTTTGGACTTTGGTGGCCATCTGGCCAAACTGTCTGATCAGTTTTGAGATTTTTGTTTCAAAACATTCCTCTCATGTACCTCTATGATGTGTGTAAGTTTTGTTGTCCTTAATTCGCCGGTCCTCGTGTGGTGGCCATTTTGATTTTTTGACGGGTCGGCGAAAAAAATAATGTTTTGTCCCAAATCCAGTTACTATTCATTTTGAGCCATTTCCAGCAGAAAAAAAAAAAAAAAATGTTTTTGGCCATTGAAAATTTTTTTGGACTTAAAAGATTTCACCCAATTTTACATTCATAATGGGAGCTGTGTGGAGTAAACTCATAGAACACTTTAAGATAGAGCCTAAGTATTGGCACATTCAAATGGGAAATCATATAATGCGGAGTAGTGACTTTGAATTTGACCTTCACTGACCCTGAAAGGTCAAAACGACCTTTTTTGTCGAAAAAGCGATGAATTTTGTCTTTGGTGGCCATTTTCTCAAAATCTACACAAGACTGTTTTCTTCGAAATCATGTGTAAGACTCTCCTTTGTGATGTGTATAAGTTTTGTTGCCTTTGAACAATGCTGAAATGATGGTCTGCGAGGGACCATTGAAATTTTTTTTGGATTCTTACCTAATTTTTCCTTCATAGTGGGAGTTTTGCAGGGTAAACTCCTAGAACACTTCAAGATAGAGCCTAGAAGTATTGGCACATTCAAGTGCGAAATCATATATTGCGGTTTGAATGGTTACCTTGGATGTAACCTTGAATAACATTGGAAGATCAAAACTACCATTTTTTTGTAGAAGGAAACAATGATTTTTGTTTTTGGCGGCCATTTTCTCACAAACAATTTTCCTCAAAATGCATAAAATTCTCCCTATGTACCTTTGTGATGGGTATAAATTTTGTTGCCTTCGAATTGACGTCTGTGAAAATATGTCATTAACGAAAAAAATCTTTCAAGATGTAACTTGATTTCAAATTACGGTATAGTCCATACAGAAAATTTTTTTTTAGCAACATTTACGAACATGTTTTAACAGCAGATTTTAACATCAGTGTAACAATTTATATGTTGGGAAATCAGTATTCTATGCAATTCTCATGATTGCATGTACGCTACAGCACCCTTGGTGCTATGTTTGATGTCTTCAGGTGTTCATTGATATCAGTATGTACTCTGTAGTTAACTAAGTATCTTTATAGATTTACTAAGCCCCTTGTTTTCTGGTATGAGTCAACCAAATCTGTCATTCACTCAGGGACTACACTGGTAACAATTTCTTTTTTCTCTAGGACTAAGTAAATATCATAAGCCACTGAACCAAATAGATACAATGGATACAGATCTTTGCTGGGACACTGACCGAGGGTGAGGATTGTAACGTATGGCGGTCTCTCAGACACGAGCAGTGTGTGTTCCCTGGCCTTGTTCATGGCGTTTTCCTTGGCGTAGACCCCTTTGACAGGTCCCACCACGCACTCGTAGGCGTGCTGTACGTATGTGAAGGCTTGGTGAGGGCAGCGGAACCGAACGTCCTCCTGCCAGCAGAGTAGAGTACAGTATAGATTGTGTGATTGGCAGTATCGCTCATCCAATCAATGGTCCTATTCACAGAATTTCCCGCCACTGGTCACGAGTGCCGACCAATCACAGCTGCGCGCAGTAACGGTAATAAACAAATCCTCAGTGTTCAGTTTATTGCACATTTTCTCATCATAGACGGCAATACAGATTATATTTGACCCAGATGCCCCATTATCTGCAACAAGGCTGTATGGAAATAAGGGTTTCTTAGCCAATTGATCACTAAAAACGGGCGATGGGAGTTTGGTCAGAATGTCAACACAGTATTGGGGAAATCCCAGTAAGGAAAACACGGGCGACTGACCATGGTGATCCTCGCGCTGTGTTTGTAAACAAATAGTTCTGGCTACTCAGTAAAATGGTTTTACGGGCAAGGTTGGTCTCTACGAGGGAAGGGTTGGGTTTATGGGTATTTTTTCTAGGTATATACCCGGTATGCGATTGTCACATAATGTCAGGTTTCTTTTTGGCCTGAACACTCTAGCACGCATGTGACACGACATTATGAGTGGTTTTGCTACACATGGTGAGGCTGGGATTTCCCATAGATTTCCGAAGATTGCGCACAGCTGCGATTGGTCAGTTTGAACTATGGAGTTTGCTCACTTCTAGGAGGGGTCTGTGAATAGGACCATTAACAATTTCAAAATTCCGTTGTCAATGTTGATTTCCAATCTGAAACTGGTTTATTCAATGTCTTGAATGTTGAGGTGAAATCATCAAACTCTATTGGAGGCATAAACTCAAGATATTCTAGCAAATGCCTGAATGGTAGAAGTTGATGGAAAACCATTTATGAGCCGATATATTATGCCAGTAAGCAGTGACAGTATCTACCGAAGAACGTATATTTTTATGGAGAAGTTCAGACCTGTGCCCTGAAGGCTGCTTTGTCTTCGTCCGAACTTGGCCTAACTGTGTACGTTGTTCTTCTGTTGAGAAAATAAGTTATTAAATTGTATACAATACACAATTAAATACAATACAACTAAATACAATACAATTGTATACAATTAAATTGTATATAAAATCACTAAATGACATCTGCACGATATTGTTTGCAAATTGATTTGATCGATGTGAACTTTTATGCTAATTGAAGAAATCAAGAAATGGAAATAGAATTTATGATTAATGCAGTGAAAATCACTGTAGGGAACTTTATATCACAGAATAACTAGAGTTAACAAATCCAATTCAGACTTACACCCTGGGAGGCGGCGGTGACCCAGACATGTCAGGGTGGGTATCCAATGGCAACTCATCCTTGTGAGCAAGCCAATGGCTGTACAGGGGCTCCAGTTCCCGGTCGGAATCCCGATCCCCACCTATCCACTTCCAGTGCTGGGCTCGTTCCTTGTAGTCCAGGTACGGTACAAAGTTCTCCATCGATAGGCCTGAGGCATGTGTGCGTTTATAAGTACAGGTATGTATTGACATAATTATTATATATAGTTGATTAATATTTATATTATATAAGCATCTGTCATGAACTTATTCATAAAGAAGTTAGTACCAGTAATGATTTTGCTGATGCAATAAAATGTGTTAGTTTTCATGCATTCTCCATCAATGTTCATCGGGTAGCATGTAAACTTCATGCATATCCAATATGACTGGAACATTACACAGAGTTATAAGATCTGAGAAGAACACTTTACTTTATAAAATCTATCGTATCACTTTCATTATGCTATGAATCAAAAATCACCAAGAACATCTCCAGAGAGAAACTTGAGCACTGGTTGGACCTGCTCTACCCAGCTAGACTGCTCTGAAAACCAGACGTTCTGCGGCGCAACGGACGATTCCTGCCACTCCCGTACGCGCTCCTCCAGTCTCCCAGTCGTGACACGCTGCTCAGGATCCTCGTACACAAGGTCTCGCACCAGTGAGAAAAAGTGCGCATGGGTCGGGAACTCCTCCGGGTCTGCTGGTAATACACTGTTGGTGGGAAAGGGGAGGAGGGGTGAGGGGCGGAGTGGCAAACGGTCAAAGTTTTGTAGGATTTCTCTTGTTTTCAAGATGTTTAGAGGGAGTGTAATGTGATGTTTTGTGGGGTATTTCTACTTGCTTAAAAAAGATAATATATTCCAATTGAAACTTAATCTAGCTCATAAATTAAATCACAATTGTATGGTTTCCTTGTACATACTTGCGATGGATTTGGCTGGAGTTGTCAGGTTCAGATTTGACCGAGATTTCCTCGACACTTGGGGACTCCGTCACTACCACACTCTCAGTGGTGCCCTCTGGTGGCAGTTCCTCCACAGACATCGGCTCCATGAAGACTTTGGGTTTCTGGACTTTTACCGTAGGTTTTTTAATGAGTTTCTCACGAACGTTTCGCTTGCGCTGTGTGGCTGGCAAAGTCAACGAGAATCAGGGGATAAGAATTTTTTCAAATTGGAATGATCAACAAAACACAGAATTCTGTATCAAAATCTCTATAAAACACTAGTGTCAAGAAATACGGATATCGATAGTGCGATAGTACCTTTTGGGAGTTTTTTTGTGGCTTGAACACGAGTGACGATATCTTCCAGAGTCAACATCCCGACGGAGAGCTCTGGATGGGTCTGAGAGCGCAGAAATAAATGTGTTGTGTCACAGTGAAAGCAGGTATATGTTTATCCACTTTCTATTTTATTGCAGCCAGTTTGCCCCTTGTGGAACTAATGTTAGCAACAAATCTTGGCCATACAAATCATATGAGAGAATAGATTTTTAATAGAAGAATTCCCAATTTTAAATCCCCATTTACCATGTGTACTAAGGCATGTCAGCAAATACAGTTCAATAGCCATGATACGTACCGGTTCACTTGCTTTACGTCGCTTGTGGTTACATAGCATCTGACGAAGGTCGTAATGTGTCATTTCAACTGGACTCCTGCATCTCTTCAGTACCAGAGGTTTCGGGACAGTTACACCATCTGTTGGCAGAGCTTATGGGTTTACAAATGGTCAACATTTCAATCCTGCACATATACCTTCAAAAATCACATGATATAATTCAAAATAAATGGATAAAAAAAAAGCATTTTGTTTTGTAGACTGGTAACCAATTCCATCCAGCATGGAAAATATTGCTAAAAATTTCCAAGGATTGACATATCTCACAAGTGTATTCCACTGGGACCGACCTGCTCCATTGAGTGGAGTGGTGGGGGGAGGAGGCTGAGGGTCAAAGGTCCCCAGAACCCCGGAACCGTCGTCTTCCGGCGACCCAGGCCGCAGAACCTTGAGGAGTTGCCGTCGGTTACGACTGAGGGTCTGGTAATCTTCCTCATCATCATCTGATGAGGATGTTTCTTCCGTTCCGCATTCTTCATTCAGTTCTTGAAGAATTCTGAGATACAAGGGATGGAAATCATAAAGTGGCTAAAGTATCAGTGTTCAGATTTGTATGCACATCTTGCACATTACATTTGGTAAACAGCTTTTTTCTTTTATTTTAAAAACCATGTAATGTGAATACCATGCAATGCAAACATATGAGGCCAAAAAGGATAATTTCAGATGACAGTCAAATAAGACTTATCATGCAGAAAATAATTTATAACTGTTTTAACAATCTTAGATAAAAAGTACAATTTTTTTGAACACATTATAACACCTCATACCCTTGTTATGAAATTGAAAAATTCAGGAACACTTACTGTGCACAACGACGTTTGACCCTGGATTTGAGGTTAGTTTTCTGGGGCGCCACCTGACTCATCTGGAAATGCTCGTACCTGATTGGTCCATCTGGCGCGGTCACGGTGGCTGCCTCTAAAATACGCTGAAATTACGACCAAAACCACTGAAAATATAGTCTCATACACACTTTCTTTCATAGTTGCATTCACCTCTTTGAAAATCAAATGAAACTAGACGTCAAGGCCTAAAGATGCCTTGGAGGCATTTCGGTGTGATGAATAATTTATAATACTAGATATCGACGAAAATGAAAAATGTCGACAAATTTCGGGTCAAGGTCAAAGTTCATCCATAATACCCGCTAGACATGTTTGTCTAGGGCGACGAGTCCGAAAATACCATCCGTTTCGCTCTACGACGCACCGTTTCCGAGATATCGACGAAAACAAAAACTGCCGACTCGGCAAAAAAATTTCGGGTCAAGGTCAAAGTTAATCCATAATACCCCTTAGACATGTTTGTCTAGGGCGACGAGTCTGAAAGTAACGTCCGTTTCGCTCTACGACGCACCGTTTCCGAGATATCGACGAAAACGAAAAATGCCGACTCGGCAAAGAAATTTCGGGTCAAGGTCAAAGTTCATCAATAATTCCCCTTAGACATGTTTGTCTAGTGCGACGAGTCCGAAAATAACGTCCGTTTCGCTCTACGACGCACCGTTTCCGAGATATCGACGAAAACGAAAAATGCCGACTCGGCAAAAAAATTTCGGGTCAAGGTCAAAGTTCATCAATAATTCCCCTTAGACATGTTTGTCTAGTGCGACGAGTCCGAAAATAACGTCCGTTTCGCTCTACGACGCACCGTTTCCGAGATATCGACGAAAACGAAAAATGCCGACTCGGCAAAAAAATTTCGGGTCAAGGTCAAAGTTCATCCATAATACCCCTTAGACATGTTTGTCTAGTGCGACGAGTCCGAAAATAACGTCCGTTTCGCTCTACGACGCACCGTTTCCGAGATATCGACGAAAACGAAAAATGCCGACTCGGCAAAAAAATTTCGGGTCAAGGTCAAAGTTCATCCATAATACCCCTTAGACATGTTTGTCTAGTGCGACGAGTCCGAAAATAACGTCCGTTTCGCTCTACGACGCACCGTTTCCGAGATAACGACGAAAACGAAAAATGCCGACTCGGCAAAAAAATTTCGGGTCAAGGTCAAAGTTCATCAATAATACCCCTTAGACATGTTTGTCTAGTGCGACGAGTCCGAAAATAACGTCCGTTTCGCTCTACGACGCACCGTTTCCGAGATATCGACGAAAACGAAAAATGCCGACTCGGCAAAAAAATTTCGGGTCAAGGTCAAAGTTCATCAATAATTCCCCGTAGACATGTTTGTCTAGTGCGACGAGTCCGAAAATAACGTCCGTTTCGCTCTACGACGCACCGTTTCCGAGATATTGACGAAAACGAAAAATGCCGACTCGGCAAAAAAATTTCGGGTCAAGGTCAAAGTTCATCCATAATACCCCTTAGACATGTTTGTCTAGTGCGACGAGTCCGAAAATAACGTCCGTTTCGCTCTACGACGCACCGTTTCCGAGATATCGACGAAAACGAAAAATGCCGACTCGGCAAAAAAATTTCGGGTCAAGGTCAAAGTTCATCCATAATACCCCTTAGACATGTTTGTCTAGGGCGACGAGTCCGAAAATAACGTCCGTTTCGCTCTACGACGCACCGTTTCCGAGATATGCAGGATGAATCAAGGATGACTCAGCAAAAAATTATTTCGACCTCTAGGTCAAAGGTCGTTTGAGGTATCGATCCCAAAATCAATAGGGTTCTTCCCTGGTGATATATAAACCTCCGTGCAAAATTCTGCAACTATTGCCTGAATATTTTTTGAGTTATCGTCCGGAAACCAAGTTCCTCGATTTCATCCTCACGGACCTCACGGACCTCGGAGCCGGATCAAAAAAAAAAGTACACCCTAGAGATGTTTGTCTAGGGCGACGAGTCCGAAAATAACGTCCGTTTCGCTCTACGACGCACGGTTTCCGAGATATGCAGGAAGCCTCAAGGATGAATCAGCAAAATATTATTTTGACCTCTAGGTCAAAGGTCGTTTGACGGATCGATCCCAAAATCAATAGGGTTCTTCCCTGGTGGCATATGAACCTCCATGCAGAGTTCTGCAACTATTGCATAAATATTTTTCCAGTTATCGTCCGGAAACCAAGTCTTAAAATTAGCCTTGATTTCATCCTCACGGACCTCACGGACCTCCGATCCGGCTCAAAAAGAATAGGGTTCTTCCTCATATCATTTCTGACTTGCGGTGAAAATTTGACAAGGATCCGTCAAGGCAATCTAAAGTTATCGTCCGGAAACCAAAAGTGGCGGAAGAAGAAAAAAAAAAAAAAAAAAAAAAAAAAAAAAAAAAAAATTCTGCTAAAACCATAAAGGCATTTCTGCCTTAATTATACAGCTGAAATAAATTATTTTTTGAAATAGGAAACCCAACACTTACAAACACATTTTAGACTTGCGAGTAATTGCCAGCAAATTGCTCATCAGAAATCAGCTATCACCACATTGTACAATATTACAATCCTACCTGTCTGTTGATGAGGACTTCTTTGAGTACGTTAGAGTAGTGAGAGAGCTGCTCTTGTCTGTACTCCCGATACTTTGCTCGCTTGCACAGGTCGAGATATTTGGCAATGTCGGGTGTGTAGCGCCCGCCTGCCGGTCAGACACATGGTATAAATACTAGCAGACACTGGGTTTTCATATTGATGCCATCTATGATAACAACACAGTAATGTTGAGTTGTATTTATTCATGGATGTAACATTTTCTATCTTCAACTTACTAGCATCAGTTTAAAACACACATGCTATACAAATAGAAACAGTAATTTATGCATTGAATCTCGATATCAAAAGTATTCTCTCTACTTGTGTTTCACATACTAGTATTCACAAGCACGATTTGTAACATTGTAGAATACATGTATGGACTTTTTTGTTTCCAAAAACTCTCACATGACATGAAAACATTGATGTGCAACATAAACAAAGTTATACCTTTAAGTCTCTTGTGAAATTGATTTAGAGAGTTCCCAAACTTGAAATTGTCCCCGTCGAATAATTTCCTGCAAAAAATACTTATACATCATTCAACATGCTTATTACATATATACACACGTTTTCTTTTTTACAAATACCACACAACCTTGTCACCACAAAACTTGTTTGGCCGTTTATCATCTAAAAGCAGCAGAATCTTACTTGACTGTTACTTGTTTTTCTGCACTATCATTGTTTGGAAAGTTAGGGAGGAATTTCTGAAAAAAAAATCAATAAAATTAACAAATTTGTCTGGATAATCTGTATCAGAAGAGTCTTTGATATCCAATCAAAAACTTAAAATAACCGAAAACTGAGAATATTTTTTGTATACATGAAGAATGAGATCTGTGTATTTTCTACCTGTAGATGTTTTCTTTGTGAATCTGTCAAAACATTTTTCCATGTGTCTTGACTGAACACTGTTGAGAAAACATGTGACTGCAACAAAACAAAGGTATGTTCTTAAATCACGGGATAATAGAACTAGACGCTTCCGTTCGCCTACGACCGCTTGGGTGTATCCCCCGTAGCTCATCATCTCTGTTGCCCCAAATATATCGCTGTCAAGTGTGAAAAACTAGAGCAAGGGCTAAAAAAGATTACCAGAGAAATGTTAAATCTCAAGTCACAACTGTTTTCTTTTCCCCACCAAAATTGCTGCACTGATTTTCCGAGGTTATTGAAGGTCGAATTCAAAATCACCACTGAAATCTCTTTATATGAATTTCCATTCGACATGTTTGATAAAATAACGAAAATACAGATAGATCAATCTTTTCACCTATTTATATTTCAACTCAGAATATTTTACAAACTTGGTTCCAAGTTGAAATTCAAAGTAAAATTTGACCAAAAATGCATTTCAAAATGACGAAATTGGAGCTAGATTGAACTTCTCACCATAAGTTATATTTCGATTCATAATACATGTATGTGCCAAACATGGTTTCAAGTTGAAACTGAAAGTAAAAGTTAATCAAAACTGCATTTCAAGATGACAAAATTGGAGCCAGATCAAACTTTTCGTCATGAGTTATATTTTAACTCATAATATCTGCCCAACTGGATTTCAAGTTGAAATTCAAACTAAAAGTTGACCAAAACTGCATTTCAAGATGACGAAATTGGACCCAGATCAAACTTTTCGCGATGAGTTATATTTCAACTCATAATATGTGCCAAACTTGGTATTAAGTTGAAATTCAATGTAAAAGTTGACCAAAACTGCATTTCAAGATGACGAAATCGGAGCCAGATAGAACTTTTCGTCATAAGTTATATTTTAACTCATAATATGTGCCAAACTTGGATTTCAAGTTGAAATTCAAGCTAAAAGTTTACCAAAACTGCATTTCAAGATGAAGAAATTGGAGCCAGATCGAACTTTTCATCATAAGTTATATTTTAACTCATAATATGTGTCAAACTTGGTTTCAAGTTGAAATTCAAACTAAAAATTGACCAAAACTGCATTTCAAGATGACGAAAATGGAGCCAGATCGAACTTTCCACCATAAGTTATATTTTGACCTATAATTTGTGCCAAACATGGTCTCAAATTGAAATTCAAAGTAAAAGTTGATCAATGTTTTCATAAAAAGCTATCGTGATCAATAATAGACTTAACTAGCAAAAAAATAATGTTAACTTATTTGGTCACAGCCATAAAATCTCGACTGGACAAAGCCTTCACCTTGTTGAGCCCAATAATAAATATTTCTTGTCCTAACTATTTTCATTGTGGTCAATAATAGACTTAACATGTAAAAATAAAGTTAACTTATTCGGTTACACCCAGAAATTTCTACCGGACAAAACCTTAACCTTGTTGAGCTCAATAATAATTGTTTCTCATCTTAACTATTTTTATTGAGGTCAATAATAGACTTAACTAGCAAAAAAAATGTTAACTTATTTGGTTACAGACATAAAATGTCTACTGGACAGAATCTTTACCTTGTTGAGCCCAATAATAAATATTTCTTGTCTTAACTATTTTTATTGTGGTCAATAATAGACTTAACTAGTAAAAATAATGTTAACTTATTCAGTACACCCAAGAAATCTGTTCTGGACATACTTTCACCTTGTTGAGCTTAATAATAAATATTTCTCATCTTAACTATTTTTATTGTGGTCAATAATAGACTTAACTATTTTTATTGTGGTCAATAATAGACTTAACTAGTGAAAATAATGTTAACTTATTCGGTTACACCAATGAAATTTGTACTGGACAAAACATTTACCTTGTTGAGGTTAATAATAAATATTTCTTGTCTTAACTATTTTTATTGTGGTCAATAATAGACTTAACTATTAAAAATAATGTTAACTTATTCAGTTACACCCATGAAATTTGTACTGGACAAAACCTTTACCTTGTTGAGCTTAATAATAAACGTTTCTCGTCTTTAATAACTATTTTTATTGTGGACAATAATAGACTTAACTAATAAAACTAATGTTAACTTATTCAGTAATATTGTCCTGTTTTCACTGAAAACTTCAGTTCTCCATTCTGAACAAGAAACCAGTGTCATTACCTTCCACTGTACAGGCTATTGGAATGATCGTACATGTCAAAATGGATATTTCAAAATTATGTAATAAGTTAGGCTGTTAACATATTAATATTTATATGATCATTCTAAAAAACAATTGGTTTCGTGTGACAGCCCTTCCCAACAACACTTCCAAATATTATCGAGATTCGTCAAAAATTGCCATCTGTAGAGCGTTCACAAGCCATGTGTCTCAAACAGGCTGTTTTCAATGCAAAATGTGTCCCCAAACGACCAATTCAGTTGCCACGGCAACCAAAATCGAATGGTGTCGGGATCTTACCATAATATATGTGCCTGTAAAAAATAATGGTGATCGGGTGAGAATTGCGGCCTGTAGCGCGTTCACAAGCCATGTGTCTCAAACAGGCTGTTTTCAATGCAAAATGTGTCCCCAAACGACCAATTCAGTTGCCACGGCAACCAAAATCGATTGGTGTCGTGATCTTACCATTATATATGTGCCTGCAAAAAATAATGGTGATCGGGTGAGAATTGCGGCCTGTAGCGCGTTCACAAGAAAATCTCTGCGGACGCGGACGCGGACGACGAAGCCAAATCCATAGTATCCGCCGAACTTTGTTCGGGGGATACAATTAATAGTAGCTGTAATTGGATTTCATGTTGCAGATTTACAAAGTTTGCAGATACTTGCAAAATAATCATGACAATGTGTACAAAATGTAGATGCAAAGAATTGGTATATATCTTACATCAGATAAGGCTTCAGGTATTTCTATTTCCTGTTTGTTGACGACACATTTCTCCATCGGCAGACTAGGATGCGACTCCACATCTGTGGTATCCACGATGCTTGTTGTCATGGCTTCCTGCAGTGACCCAGGGCCACTGATCTGTTGACATCATGAAAATAACTTATGATTTTCATCTTAAAGGGGCACAGTATATTAGTATAGTTTCGTGTTGGGAATATAAAAAGAATACCAGTGTGTAACTGTGAAACATACACTCCTTGAAAAGAATATGAACAAAATCATGTGTATACCCATAATTATAAATTTTTTCATGGATGAAGTAATGTGCGATTTGCTCAAAATGGAAGTTAACTGTGAAATACACAAAAAGCTGTGTAAAATTTGGTAACTCCTGATTTGTTTAATACATGTACGGCAATTGTGACCTCAAAAACTCAAGGAGGACTAGGGTATTTTCATGTACTCGGCACTTATCATGCTTATATCATTTTAAAAAAGACATTAATTTTCAAAAGAGCTCCCCTTAAAAATGAATATGTAATGTCATTTCATATGGAAAGAAAAATGTTCAAAAGATAAATTGGGTTGGATGTACAATAACGTGGGCAATCTGAGTCATAGGCTGTGATTGGTTCAAAACTGGTCACATCGTGCAGAAAGCATGGCGCTGATTGGCCACACCCACATTTGCCCAGAGTGGCACTTTATCCTACATTTGCTCCGATAAATTAACTCTACGTCTATGAATTTCAGATCTGTTTTATTCTCATGCCAAACTTCTGGCATTATGCTCAGTCAGTGACATGGGGTACCTACGCCAATTGCAAATTCATTGAAGTATTTCAGTAAAGACCCACGTTGCATTTAATGCCCTCTTCTGGGAAAAACCTTCCATGCATAACAAAGTCAGTATTGTTAACAAATTTTAGTCGTCTTACTGGTCAGTACCGACCATGTCAAATGAATATCGATTAATTTTAGTCATGCATGATTAAACTGTGAAAATTGGAATGCCTTTATATGGCAACATGGGTCTATTTACAGGAAGACACAAACACTTTGGGCCTCTTCGATTGGTAATATTCTGGAAGAGGTAGATGCCTACCAAGAAGACGGAAGATGGTTTTGAATCGAATGTGTTCTGCCATTTTCAGCAGTGAAATAAAATTAGAAAATGATGTGATATGGCGTAAATATTCATCAAACACTACAAATTTCCAAACGGTATTGACTCTGCGCATAAAATATACATTCTATGATAACAGGGTACAACTGATGTCTGGTACATTCCCATATTTTGACGATAACTGAGGGAGCACCATTTCGGCCGCCATTTGCAATTCAGTCCCCCGCCATATTGCAAAACTCAGAAGATCTACCGTAAACCAGCCTCCGAGCTGGTAGAGCGGCAGAGGTCTTCCTCTTCCAGAATAACGTCTTCCGTGGGAATCGAAGGGAAAAGTTTTGTAAACTGGAATAGGAAGAGGCGAATCGAAGAGGCCCTTTGTACCTTTCAATAATGTACCCCATTGAATGTGTGGCACGTGCTTGGGCTACAGCTCCGCGTCGCTTTGGCTACATGTGATGTGCTGCTCTTTGCTTTTGATATTTATCATAGCTTATCATCTGTCATGATCATGTCATGATCTATATTATTCGTAACGCGAATAAACAATACAGTGTCCATTGTATTTCATGATTTCATGATTGAACTATACGTTGTCAGCTTCCTGTGTTATATTGTGCTAAAAGCCACAAATGAACAGCGTTAGACTCATGCAATAGTCGGGGTCCGGAATTTCGTTTTCACCACGGAAACAATCTGAACCCTTTCGGGCATTTTACCCTGTTTTTGGCCCCCGACTTTTTTCTGCTTCGAAGTCAACTATTTCAGGTGCCTTCTCAGAAACTTCGAGGTGATTATAACCGATAATAAATGTGCTAAATTAACATAAAGAAGCATACAATCCTTCTGAACTTGAGTCAATATCACACATTTTTCTCTTTGCACAGAGGACAGGAAGTAGGGGAGCCATCATGTCATCATACGGAGTGAATAAAGTTCGTCCAAAAAGGAATATACTTAAATAATCAAACCTCAAAAATGTGAATAATTCATGTATATGAGTGTGTGTATATTTTGAATATCATTGTACTCATTGTTGCAAAATATTTTGCCTATGCCGTAAACATGAAAAATAAGAAATAGACCTAGTATTTCACAACTAGAGTTCGAGTTAAATGTTATGTATGGTACCTAGCTCGATTAAAGCATGTGGAATCTAGCTGGTAGTTCCTGACAAGCGGGCTGCGCTCTCACTTGCCAATCTCAGATTTTCGAAATCATATTCCGGATAGTAAATGTGCTTTCCATGTACAAAACAATAAATGTACTCAGTTTTAAGTCATCGGGGTGTGTTGCGCCTATCCCTAGCTCCTGTAAAAACATGGATTTAAGTTCTCCATACCCGGTCTATATTAGAGACCGATTGTTATCAAATTGATCAATAGCATGCATATACCGGTAGTGCCGTACAGAACATACGATATTGACATTATAAAAATCATACTGTAACGGGATCTCCCCTCTGTGACGTCTGGATAAACGGTTTCTTGGAAGGTAGGTGGGTTTTTGTTAACCGGAGCTGAAACGGAAAATTCCGGGAAACTGCTGCTTGCACGGCTTAATCACGGCTAGAAGTCTCTAAGGGTTGGTAGCGTGGTCTGGAATGGACCTCCAACCGACTGCAATCTGCAACTGCACCTGAAATAAAGATTCCGGTGGCGTTTCCGCTATTAGTACTGCAACTGCTCTGTCGGGTCACCGTTTCTGCAACTGCTCCGTTGTTTCCGTCTCACTGCAACTGCCTGCATCTGAAATGAAGAATCTAGAAGCGTCTCCGCCTCCGACTCTGCAACTATTCCGTCAGGTACTGCCTCTGCAAATGCTTCGCTGCTTTTGTCTCCACTGCAACCGCGACTGCACCTGAAATGGAGAATCTAGAAGTGTCTCCGCCTCCGGTACTGCAATTGCTCCTGTCTCCGCAACTGCTCCGTCAGGTACCGCCTCCGCAGTGGGTCCATTGATTCCACCTCCGTCTCCGTCTTCTTCTCCGGTGATCTGGGTTCTGGATCACCCTCAGACGTGATTACAAACTTTGTCTTAACCGACCGTTAACTTGTCTCCCTTCTTCTCCGTATTACTTTCTTTTACCGATTACTTTAACTTTATCATAATTTTCCATGTTCCCTATCGAACACGGAAGAACAACCCGGAATAGGTTTTCAGCTTTATTTCTCAAAGTATACAGTCGGAAGACATAAACTGCAATCATCTGCATGACCTAAGCCGGAGCAAGGGAGTACTCTGCCATGGGAGAAGGGTCTGAACAGGTCGACGTCAGGACACCAACTCCCCGTCCGCTCTGAAGCTGGGGCTTTTATAGACCTGAGACCCAGGGTCACGTGACCGACCATTGTGACGTCATAGTCCGCCAAAACACTGTTTTTTCCGGAATTTCCAAAAACATGCTAGAACCAATCAGTGGCTGACACGTCACCTTTTAAACTGAAAACGAGGCTGATCACGTGACCTTCGGAAAATTACGTGTTTACGTTTTTGTACTTGTCGTGCTCATTCTTGGGCATTTGGACATTCTCGGGGATGCCCAGTTTGCCGAGGACAATCTTGGAATATAAAATGTTTCTTATTAAATATTGGATTCAAACAGCAAAAAATATATACACAATTTTCCTTCCAATTAAAATCGAGGAATATAAATTCATAAAATTTTCCCACATGTTTATTGAATGATTAAATACATTCATATGGAAGTTTGTTTTATTTAAATTTATCAGTGAATTTCAAGGTGTTTCTCTGCTTGTCAAATTTCTGCCATTTAATTAGCTTTGTATAATCCAACTTGGTTATAAAACTTAAGTTACATTAATATTCTTTGCCATATTGTCAAGAAATAAATTAAAATCACCTCAGTAAAGCACCGTTCCAAAATGGTCCAGGGCCATTCTGGAATGCTCAAGTTTGCCCTGGACCTTCTCGAGATTGTCCAAATTTCCAAGAATGACCACAACATACTCCATTGTTCCAGCTCCGTCTCCGGTTCCGGCTCCGTTTCCGGCTTCAACCATTTAAATTATTCTAAGTTCCAAGCCGGAATACCTTTCTAAAACCATCAATATATAACCGTATGAACCTTTAAACACATATGCATTTTTAATAAACCGTTATTCAACCGTAATATCACAAAATATAAACGAATTACCTTGGGGAACGTTTGGGAACACCCCAAAACCGTTACAATACTGTAACATAGTGTAGCGATCTATTGTGGGATTCAATAATCAAGTAGGCCTAAAATGTTATTCAACATCTGAAACTGGGTTTTTAAATTGTTCAAAGCAGTTTATCCTTGACCATGATAACATCTGAAACTGGGTTTTTAAATTGTTCAAAGCAGTTTATCCTTGACCATGATAACAAAATAATATCGAAATTTGAATGTCAATTGGTTATTATGTGTTCATTAAACTGTCATATCGCTGAAATGAAAACTGTTACAAAGGTTAAGAACGTTCCTTGAGAATTAGAGGCCGTCTTCTGTTATTCTCCCCCTTTCTGCACCCAAGCCCCCAACACCACCTGGCTTCTATTGGAGGTTTATCTTTATATTGATTCTAATGCATTCTTTCAAATCGAAGAGTCTCATAAATCTTAACTGCCAAACAATTCGAGCCAAATTTTTAAATATGGTCCGGTGCACTGAAAAGATTTTTTTTTATTAGACTACATTTCTATACATTTTTATACATTTCTAAATGGTATGCCAACCGGTAATCAGATCAAATTAAGCAATGGCGATAAATTTCGATATGTTTCCAGTTGTTGATATTGCATTTTTATGTTTTCTGTTTTTGCTGGAATAAGTATTTTTGCAATGGGATAGCATTTGCATATTTATTTGCGTCTATTTTCCTAGATGTGCTGTTAAAACGAACCTTGTATACATTCAATGTACTAGTATACATAAACCTACATTGTATACATAGGCCAACTGTTGGATGATGCGTCTTCAATTCTGTTCAATGACTACACAGAATATAAGCGGTGTAAAGTTCGTTAATTTTTCCACAGTATTGACACACCACATCAAGTATTCACATTATACGACTAATCGAGATTAACCAAATCAATAAAACATCCAAGTTGGAATATTCATTACATGATGACGTTATGATGAATCATAATGTACACAACCGAGTCTAACAAAAATCACTGATAGGGCGCAACCATATAGTGTGAAAGTTCTATAGAGGAGGGCGCAGCGCCAGTGTTCAAATAAATAATCCCAAAGTTGGGGTCACCACAAAAGTTGGATGGTCATAACCTTACCGCCCCCAAACATTGGTTGCACCCTTGCATAAATTGCTTCCACGAAATGTTTTATTTACTATATGTTTTTTATGCATCACAAACCAATTAAAGCCACAATCATCAAGATTCATTCAGATTCGTTCGTATATTAATATAGTGACAAACTATAGCAACCTGCCAAATAGGCCCAAATATTTGTCACTGAACTTTAGTTTGTTTGTTTTAATGCTTTATTTGAAACATTTCCGCAATATCTTCATCAAAACTATAATTCTTTCATTGTTGTCTGGTTATATATTGACCCCCTTCCAAACTTATAAAGTGCATGATTTCCGAACATAGCGTATTCGATCTGATACTGCCATATTATGTCTCTACGTATGCACTTGCATAATATATACATATGTACACACGTATATTAAAATAAATATTTACATAAAAATAATCAGATCAGTATCGTCAGATGGATCAGTTGTATCAAAAAAGGGGATCTGACTCTTGATGGCAGGGTTTTCGACTAGGAATATATAACTAGTAATATTTATTGATTTAATATCTATCTCTTGAGTGAGATTATCATGGTATGAACGTGTTTCCCACGATATCCGTATAACCAGAGTCGTTATTACGTGTTCTTTACGTCTGAACCCTGGGAACCAATCGGAGAGAAGATGGAAAGGGGAGGGGGAGAAGTGGTGGTCGAAGCAATGCCTGGGAAACTGGGGGATAGAAATCAATACTCCCCCAGGTGATTTCTTCGCGATACAGTTTTCCCCCTAGGTCAAAATATCTGTTTAACATTTGGTGTAAATTTTATGATTTACAAAAATATTTGTGTTTCGACGCAAGTAACTGGCTCTACTCTGAACAAGGATTGGACAGGAATCCATACAGGCTGTAATTATATCAGATTTGTCTCAGGTAAATGCTTCTTATCGTACGGAAACGCAGATTAATCATAGACAAGGAATACACGTGTGGATTTGTGTGGCCTTAGTATGGGTGTTATTGACGTCATAAAACTGACCTAGTTTCGTCAAAGCGAGGCACATACTGCAGAAAGTAAACAAAATGGCGACAGAGGCAGGTTGTAAGGGAACGAACACCTGCAGTAATGCTGGTTCCGTTCCAGTCAAAGTGGGCTATTATCAAATGGAACAAACTATAGGAAAGGGCAACTTCGCGGTCGTTAAATTAGCCACACACGCCGTAACTAGAACGAAGGTGAGTCGTCGAAATCCACAATCGAAACTTCAGTTGTGAAGTGATTGCCTGCTAGTGCTACTGGCTGCTGCTGGACAACAGTCTGACACAGGAGCACGTTCTGCCCCCCCCCCCCCCCTCCCGGCCTCTTATGCTTGTCACATGATATAGAATTAACATGGATAACGACGACAGTTGTGTAAGATTTATCCAAACTGTTCTCAGATTACGCCATAAACATAAACATTAAAAAAGAAATTGGGTATGATATTTGGCCAAATCAATTCTTTTTTGACAGCTGTCAAAAAGACAAACTAGTTACCAGATGTCATTGTGTAACATTTATATACTGTAAACCCAGAAATATTAGCGTTTTTTTTACCAAAGTGGACGTATTAATTTAACAGCCATTTAATTTAGCAGGTGGGATGACAGAAACAGAAAAGCAAACCTGTATATTATGACTTAGCGTCCATAAATATTAGCGATTTTTTTCAAAACGCTAAAAATGCTAAACAAATGGATGCTAAACTCAAGTTCGTCCATCAGTGAAACACGCTTTTCGACCGTAGTTTTGTTTTAAATAATAGGACCCAACATGGAATTTCAAAGTCTGTATGAGGCATCCTTCCTAAATTCGCGGCATCCCAAAATTCGCCAACTCAATATTAATGGAGCTCAGAAACGTGTTTCATGGAGAACAAACTGCCGGTACAAAGATTGAATATCAGAGTCTCGATCAGAGGTCTGAAAACCCTGTTGGCAAATTTAGGAATGCGGCGAATTTAGGACGGACGGTAGTGATGTTCCGATGATCGATTTTTTTCGAAAGTCGGTTGAAAAGTCTGGCCTTGCACACAACTCCACATGATTTTAAGAAAGGTTGTTGAAAATAACTTTGCAGTTGCCATAACAGAAGAAAATGACTTGATGTAATGTTTGTTTATTGAAAATTAGGGAAATGGAATCATAAATTGCTATAACAGGGTTCTGTGGCCTTCACTCATTAGTAAGAGCGCACAACCGATTCTAATCGATCATCGATCGTTTGGTGGTATCCGATTGCAACCGATGATCCAAAGTGAAATTGTAACCGATTCCCTTCAGTGATCACTAACTTACGGCTCGTACAAAAAATACCTTATATTCGATGTACGAGTTATATATTGCTTCGGAATAAACATATATACTTAATATACATCGACTATGTCTTCCGACTAAATAAACACAATAGGTTCATTCTGTATGGGCATAAACACGATAAAAGCCCTGAATTTGTTGAAATTTACTTGATCACATTTCCGACATAAATTTAACATTGGGTTAGATTGCCAACTTTTTCAATTTTTGAGATAGAATTCTGAAATTTTGTGAAAAATTACGGCATGATACCCAAATGAGAAATACATACATGTGTACGGCCAAAAAACATGTTTCACCGATGGATGAACTTGACTTTAGTACTCTCTGGGTTTATAGTAAATCTAGATCTAGTAGATCTATATCTACATAATGTCTTACACTCACAGGAAGAGATCAATGTGACTGACTTTCAGAACATAATAAGACCTTTATTTTTTTTATACTTGTTTAACAAAGCCGCCGGCTGCACTGTAAAATCGCCGAAAGGAAATAAAATTGACCTTTTTATCTTTTTTTTTATATTTGACCGACCGACCTGCGACCGACTGTAAAATTTCTGGTACTAGCACACACATAATACAGCTACAGTTTGTCACTTTACCACGGGTAAAGTGTCCACTGTTCAAACTATAAGCTGATCCAGATGTCTTACTGTAGTGTACATGTACCTCTTTTCAATTAGCTTGCAGTCACCGAGCAATAAACACCATATAACACACAGGTCCATGTTGTTTCGTAGAACAAGTATTTAGAGGATCCCAACAATTCGTTGATAGGACTAGTCATCAACTAGGTCAACATCATTCTAACTGGATTTTTTTATTAAATGAGAGTTATTTAGGGCATCACATTTTGAGTATTCAGTTTTACTTGTTTGATGGAAAACAAATTTTGGGATGTATAAAATTTAAAAAATAACTGTTAAAAAAATAACATACTAGTACTCGTATTCAATTTTCCAAGGCTGAATATTCACTTTGAGGGCTGTTTTGTAGTTTATAATCTGAATATTGGAATTCCTGTTCAATTGAGGGAAGAAATAAACTTGAAAGTTGAATAAAATATGTTGGGGGGTGTTTTTTTTCTTTCTTAGCGATCAACCGACCCAGATTTCCAAACACACTTTTTTTTTACTCTGCCCGACCGACCGACCTCATTTTTTTCGAACTGTTTTTTTCGTTAAACAAGTATTAAAAAAATAAAGGCCTAAATCCAATTTGTCTTGAATTAATTGTGTGTCGCCTCAGTTATTTTTTTAACCAAAATATCATGCAGTTTGAATTTTTAACCAGAACAAAAGTGATGGTGCATACACATACCGGTATGCATGTCTTAATTTTCATATATGAGTTGCATGAGCTTTCAGTCTTGAAATCGAAATTGAATGTGGTCACACTATGTCTATGATTTCATTATATTAGGATACTTACAAGTTAGTTAGTACATTTGCAATAAGATAAAATATGTATGATGCTGATATTATCAGGCAGATCCTACTCATGATATAGGATTACTGGCTCATATATGTACTTGTTTTTGTTAGCATATTGTAAAAACTGCACGTGTGGATCAGAGTCATTTGTAAATGAATTGACTCAATTTATTGGATGTCGATGATTTAGTCACCTTAATTTTCTTGACTTATTACTCGAAGACTCTATCTTGCCTAAGTATATATGAAGTCATATTCCTATCATGATAAATAATCAATGAATCATGAAAGTTCTGAAGAAACTGGTAAAGAAAATGATGACATCTAGAATAATGTCCTTGCATACAGTCCGCAAAACTTTGGAAAAGAAATATATACCTACATGTAGACTGGTTAGATAGACTTGTAGTATAAATATTTTTCATTCTTCCGAGTCATTAAATTCTAATGCATTCATTCACAAGCATGCATATTGAAGCCTTTTTGTAATTTAGGAAATATTTGTATTAAAATTATTATATTCATATTCAATTATTCATGCAACATGTATAAGTATGTCGGCAGTAAGCACTTTTTTTGTTCGCTGATTGCTCTTTGGTCTGATCAGAGAAACTGTGAAAAGGGTTTGAGGTCGTTGACACGTGGTCACTGATTGGATTAAGGAAATTGTCAAGCCTCATTCACATAAACTGACATTTGGAGCATCATAGGGAATGGTGGCTGGCTGGCAGTTCCTGATTGGCTATTGGTCTGATTAGGGCAACTGAGAAAGCGTTGGAACTGTGGCCATGTGATGATAGGGAATTGTCGCACTCGGGGGACTGCTTATTCAGGGCTAGAATTTCGGCGAGAATCCGAGAATCGGTTCTCGCAAAGATTCTCGCAAAATGGCCCTTGATTCTCGCAAAATATAATGGAGTATATGAGAATAGGATTCTCGCAAAATTTTACGAAATTCTAGCCCTGTTATTCAACAAACAAAGGAAAATAATCTGGGACCATCAAAACCTGGTGTTATTAGACGGGAATAGTTACGGAAATAAATGATAGACCACCAGTAAAAATAGTTGAGTCCGTGCAATACTGATCCATTATCATGAACTGGCTGACACAAGGATGTACTAATATAAATGAACATGCCATGTATCTATTTTCTGACCCCAGATTTAGTGGTGCCGACTGTTTTCTGTTAATCTGATCACCCATCCTCCCTGTGCTTCCCAGTGCGTTTACCTCGGCTAACAAGCCTGTAGAATCCAGGTACGTTTTGTCCAAGTACGCACTTGAACATGCCAGGGCGTGTTGGACAGCGGGACATCAGCCATCTTCAGCCCCCAGGGCTGCTAACGATAACCCGACATCCTGGCAAACGAACACTATTTTTGCTCATCAAGTGTGGTAAAAGCAGTTGATAAAGTTCACTCAAACACAGCCAGATATCGAATGATTAGGAATGTTTTTTGTTCGCCTTTATGATTGATTGAGTGATAAAGTTTTTGAAGGGATGGTCAATTGGTAATTCAAGTGCAAAGATTATTGGTTTGTTTGACTTTATATTTAGTAGAAATTTGTGACTCTGTCACCAAGATAATTAACCATAGTAAATAAAATACAATGGCATTAAAACAGGTGGTTCACAGATTTGCTTGTAGATGACTTAGAATGTACTTGGCACATGAAAAGTCGAAGATCTTAGATGTATTCTGATTTGAATCATATTCAGGGTATTGGTCGCTTGACAATAACATGTGACAGTGAGGTTGCAGTACCAGTATTTTCTTTAGCATCAATCCTCATGTTCAAAAGTTCTTTGCTCTGTTGTGACAGTCATCATGTACTGCTCAACTGTGATAATATATTATACAATAATATATTATGTTTTTATAGAATATATTATTGTAATTAAGGCATTTCGGCAGAAATGCCTTTATGGTTTTGTCAAAATTTTTTATTTTTTTTTCTTTCACTTTTTGGTTTCCGCACGATAACTTTAGTTTGCCTCGATGTATCTTCGCCAAATTTTCACCGCTGGTCAGAAATGTTGCGAAGAAGAAGCCTATTGTTTTTGAGCTGGCTCCGGGGTCCGTGAGGTCCGTGAGGTCCGTGAGGATGAAATCAATGTTTCTGGTTTCCGCACGATAACTCAAAAAGGATTATGGCAATGACTGTGGAACTTTGCATGGAGGTTCATATATCACCAGGGAAGAAGCCTATCATTTTGAGGCCGATCCGTCAAGCGACCTTTGATCTAGGGCTCGAAATAATTTTAGCTGAGTCATCCTTGAGGCTCTCATGCATATCTCGGAAACGGTGCATCGTAGAGTGAAACGGACACTAATTTCGGACTCGTCATCCTAGACAAACATGTCTAAGGGATATTATGGATGACCTTTCACCTTGACCTTAAATTTTCTCGCTGAGTCGGCATTTTTCGTTTTCGTCGATATCTCGGAAACGGTGCATCGTAGAGCGAAACGGACATTATTTTCGGACTCGTCGCCCTAGACAAACATGTCTTACGGGTATTAGGGATGACCTTTGACCTTGACCTTAAATTTTTTCGCTGAGTTGGCATTTTTCGTTTTCGTTGATATCTCGGAATCGGTGCGGAAACGGTGCGTCGTAGAGCAAAACGGACGTTATTTTCAGACTCGTCATCCTAGAAAAACATGTCTTACGGGTATTATGGATGACTTTTGACCTTGACCTTAAATTTTTTCGCTGAGTCGGCATTTTTCGCTTTCGTTGATATCTCGGAAACGGTGCATCGTAGAGCGAAACGGACGTTATTTTCAGACTCGTCGCCCTAGACAAACATGTCTAAGGGGTATCATGGATGACCTTTGACCTTGACCTTAAATTTTTTCGCTGAGTCGGCATTTTTCGTTTTCGTTGATATCTCGGAAACGGTGCGTCGTAGAGCGGCATTTTCCGTTTTCGTCGATATCTCGAAAACGGTGCGTCGTAGAGCAAAACGGACGTTATTTTCAGACTCATCATCATAGACAAACATGTCTAATGGGTATTATGGATGACCTTTGACCTTTACCTTAATTTTTAGGTTACCGGACCTTTGGTCCGATAACCTATTGGCATGGCGTTGCGTCCGTCGTCCGTCCGTCCGTCCGTCCGTCCGTCCGTCCGGCGTTAACATTTTTATCTTTAAAGTTAGCGATCGAATCTTTCTGAAATTTTGCACAAAAATGCCTAAAAATATTTTGAGAAGGAGGTATTTTTTTGTTTTTTGATTTTCGCATCTTTTTCAAAATGGCGGCCTTTTTTGTCGAAAAACGCTCAATTTTGGACTTTGACGGCCATTTTCTCAAAAACTGTCTGATCAGTTTTGAGTTTTTGGTTTCAAAAGATTCCCCTCACATACCTCTGTGATATGTATAAGTTTGGTTGCCCTAAATTCGCCGGTTTCTGTGTGGCGGCCATTTTGAATTTTTGGCGGGTCGGCGAAAAAAACATTTTTCGCCCCAAATCGCATTACTATCCATTTTGGGCCATTTCTAGGGCAAAAAAAAATTTTCACCCTTTGAAAAAAATTTTGGACTTGGAAAATTTTTGGCCCTTTTTTCCTTCATAATGGGAGCTGTCCGGACTGTACTCATAGAACGCTTGAAGATAGAGCTTAGAAATTGGCACTTTCAAATGGGAAGTCATATATGGCGACTGGTGTGGTGTCCTTGAATTTGACCTTGGATGACCTTGAAAGGTCAAAACAGCCATTTTTGAGTCGAAAAATGCTCGAATTTGCACCTGGTCTGTATTTTCTCAAAAACTGTCTGATCAGTTTTGAGATTTTTGCTTAAAAAGATTCCTCTTATATACCTCTGTGACGTGTATAAGTTTTGTTGCCCTTGAATCGCTGATCTTTGTGTGGCGGCCATTTTGAATTTTTGACGAGTCGGGGGGAAAAAATTTTTTTTCGCCCCAAATTGCATTACTATCCATTTTGGGCCATTTCTAGGCAAAAATTTTTTTTCACTCTTTGAAAAAATTTTGGATTTAGAAAATTTTCGGCACTTTTTTCCTTCATAATGGGAGCTGTCAGGACTGTACTCATAGAACGCTTGAAGATAGAGCTTAGAAATTGGCACTTTCAAATGGGAAGTCATATATGGCGACTTGTGTGGTGACCTTGAATTTGACCTTCGATGACCTTGAAAGGTCAAAACAGCCATTTTGGGGTCAAAAAATGCCCAGATTTGCCTCTATAGATGAAATGCTTGCAGATAGAGCTCATGTTTGCATTATGAACATATAGGAAGACATATATGGCACAACTAATGATGACCTTGAACTTGACATCAGATGACTTTGAGTGCCAAATGTCTGACTTGGAATGTGTAAATTGACCTGAGCGGCCTAAACGATTCCCCCCAACATATAGAATATCAAATGCCGCACACATACATGTAATGGTAACATCGAAGTTCATACGGATGATCTTGATTGGTGAATCCCAAGGTCATATGTTTACACTGCGAACTTTGATTGGTAAATCTCAAGGTCTGTTACCTGCCAATGCTGCCATGGCCAAACCAAAATTGTCCGGTAACCTATCTTAGCCTTTGGGCTAATTTTTTCGCTGAGTCGGCATTTTTCGTTTTCGTCGATATCTCGGAAATGGTGCATCGTAGAGTGAAACGGACGTTATTTTCAGACTCGTCGCCCTAGTCAAACATGTCTTGAGGGTATTATTGATGACCTTTGACCTTGACCTTAATTATTTTCGCTGAGTCGGCATTTTTCGCTTTTGTCGATATCTCGGAAACGATGCGTCATAGAGCGAAACGGACGTTATTTTCGGACTCGTGGCCCTAGACAAACATGTCTTAGGGTATTAGGGATGACCTTTGACTTTGACCTTAAATTTTTTCGCTGAGTCGGCATTTTTCGTTTTCGTCGATATCTCGGAAGTGGTGCGTCGTAGAGCGAAACGGACGTTATTTTCGGACTCGTCACCCTAGACAAACATGTCTTAAGGGTATTAGGGATGACTTTTGACCTTGACCTTAATTTTTTTCGTTGAGTCGTCATCTTTCGCTTTTGTCGATATCTCGTAAACGATGCGTCATAGAGCGAAACGGACGTTATTTTCGGACTCGTGGCCCCAGACAAACATGTCTCATGGGTATTAGGAATGACCTTTGACCTTGACCTTAAATTTTTTCGCTGAGTCAGCATTTTTCGTTTTCATCGATATCTCAGAAACGGTGCGACCTAGAGGAAAACAGACATTAGACAGATAGTCTTGAGGGTATCAAGTTTGTCCTTCACATACATGTAATTGCACAAATGTCTTATAGGTCTCATCGGGAGCTTCATCATGTTTTTGCTGAGTCAGCATTTTGTTTTTTTCATGCTTCTCCCTGAAATGCCTCCAAGGCCTTTAGGCCTTGATGTCTAGTTATATATGTAATTCTATCGCGATAGACTTATTCTGTGTGATGCCTATTGACATATCCACAAATCCTAGCATACATGTTCAATCCCTAAAGAAAATCACAGCATGTAATGTATTGACCGATATGATTACATTGACCTAAATAAGCTCAGAGTAAGCTGGACAGATTGAAGCTCTGTAGCCTTGAGTGATGTTAGATGACATTGACACGAGGTTGACGATCCCTTGAGGTGATTAATATTGCAAGTGGCACCTGTTACGAACACCTGTAGGTTTGAGATTGATGTCAAACTAGCTTATCATGAGCTGTTTGTTGTTGTGGATTTAATCATGTTAGTCATAATTACAGCACATAGATACCAGGAAAAAAGTCATCCCGATTTTTTTCTCCAACAATATATTGGTTTGCTGGAAGCAAAAACTGATTTCTTTGTCCAATTGTAAATATGTAGCAAGGTGTATAGAAAAAAACCCTGCAACAACTGTTCAGAGAATTTGTCTTCTCCGAAACACGGTAGTTGATATGGACGCGGCCAATACATCGAGAAGATAAGAACAATTTGTTGGGTACAGGTTTTAGTGGGTGGCTATGGGGTATATGGGATTACACACTGTGATTGTGTATATATGTATGTATGTGTGTATGTTTTGGAGGAAGGGGGAGGGGGGGTATTGAATATTTGTTTACTTCTGTCTGGTTGACGACTAGGTTGGTATTTTTTTGTGCTTCTCAAGTGTTGTTTGGGTAACTTGCCAATTTGTGATATTGATTTATCATTGTCCGACTGTCAATTACAACCATGTACTTGTGTAAATTGTAGTCTCGTTAGTACATTGATATTGATGCGTAGATAGAAGTACTCAGTACTCTACCCTGGGAGCTAAATATTGTGTCCTCGATAACATTTGTAAATATGGCCTGGTGCACTGTAAATTGAAGCAATAATCACCGGTTATTACATGGCTATACCAGGTGTACAGTGTAACTGTTATTCCATGGGGTGTAATACAGAAGGGCATGTAATACCTGACATAATATTGCCCTGTGACCATGTCATATACATATGTAACCATGGTTTCCAGACCTCTAGGAAAAAATTAACTTAGAATATAAATGGTGGGGTAGAGTGGTAGTTCTTTTCTACTTAAACTGATCCTAATGTCATGCAAAAGTGTCTTTATAACAGAAGGGGGGGGGGGGTAGTCTTTATTGAGGGGGGTCTTATCTGAGGGGGACTACTGTACCCGGTTTATTTTTGACACAGTCCCTCAGAGCTACACTTATCACCATGATCACCAGTTGTTTGTCTTTTGACACAGTCCCTCAGAGCTATACTTATCACCATGATCACCAGTTGTTTGTCTTTTGACATGGTCCCTCAGAGCTACACTTATCACCATGATCACCAGTTGTTTGTCTTTTGACACAGTCCCTCAGAGCTATACTTATCACCATGATCACCAGTTGTTTGTCTTTTGACATGGTCCCTCAGAGCTACACTTATCACCAGGATCACCAGTTGTTTGTCTTTTGACACAGTCCCTCAGAGCTACACTTATCACCATGATCACCAGTTGTTTGTCTTTTGACACAGTCCCTCAGAGCTACACTTATCACCATGATCACCAGTTGTTTTGTCTTTTGACACAGTCCCTCAGAGCTACACTTATCACCATGATCACCAGTTGTTTGTCTTTTGACACAGTCCTTCAGAGCTATACTTATCAACATGATCACCAGTTGTTTGTCTTTGACACAGTCCCTCAGAGCTACACTTATCAACATGATCACCAGTTGTTTGTCTTTTGACACAGTCCCTCAGAGCTACACTTATTACCATGATCACCAGTTGTTTGTCTCTGACACAGTCCCTCAGAGCTACACTTATCAACATGTTCACCAGTTGTTTGTTATTTGACACAGTCCCTCAGAGCTACACTTATCAACATGATCACCAGTTGTTTGTCTTTTGACATGGTCCCTCAGAGCCATACTTATCACCATGATCCCCAGTTGTTTGTCTTTTGACATGGTCCCTCAGAGCTACACTTATCACCATGATCACCAGTTGTTTGTCTTTTGACACAGTCCCTCAGAGCTATACTTATCACCATGATCACCAGTTGTTTGTCTTTTGACACAGTCCCTCAGAGCTATACTTATCACCATGATCACCAGTTGTTTGTCTTTTGACACAGTCCCTCAGAGCTACACTTATCACCATGATCACCAGTTGTTTGTCTTTTGACACAGTCCCTCAGAGCTATACTTATCACCATGATCACCAGTTGTTTGTCTTTTGACATGGTCCCTCAGAGCTACACTTATCATCATGATCACCAGTTGTTTGTCTTTTGACAAGGTCCCTCAGAGCTACACTTATCACCATGATCACCAGTTGTTTGTCTTTTGACACAGTCCCTCAGAGCTACACTTATCACCATGATCACCAGTTGTTTGTCTTTTGACATGGTCCCTCAGAGCTACACTTATCACCATGATCACCAGTTGTTTGTCTTTTGACACAGTCTCTCAGAGCTATACTTATCACCATGATCACCAGTTGTTTGTCTTTTGACACAGTCCCTCAGAGCTACACTTATCACCATGATCACCAGTTGTTTGTCTTTTGACACAGTCCCTCAGAGCTACACTTATCACCAGGATCACCAGTTGTTTGTCTTTTGACACAGTCCCTCAGAGCTATACTTATCACCATGATCACCAGTTGTTTGTCTTTTGACACAGTTCCTCAGAGCTACACTTATCACCATGATCACCAGTTGTTTGTCTTTTGACACAGTCCCTCAGAGCTACACTTATCACCAGGATCACCAGTTGTTTGTCTTTTGACACAGTCCCTCAGAGCTATACTTATCACCATGATCCCCAGTTGTTTGTTTCTTGACACAGCCCCTCAGAGCTACACTTATCACCATGATCACCAGTTGTTTGTCTTTTGACACAGTTCCTCAGAGCTACACTTATCACCATGATCACCAGTTGTTTGTCTTTTGACACAGTCCCTCAGAGCTACACTTATCACCATGATCCCCAGTTGTTTGTCTTTTGACACAGTCCCTCAGAGCTACACTTATCACCATGATCACCAGTTGTTTGTCTTTTGACACAGTCCCTCAGAGCTACACTTATCAACATGATCACCAGTTGTTTGTTATTTGACACAGTCCCTCAGAGCTACACTTATCACCATGATCCCCAGTTGTTTGTCTTTTGACACAGTCCCTCAGAGCCATACTTATCACCATGATCACCAGTTGTTTGTCTTTTGACACAGTCCCTCAGAGCTACACTTATCACCATGATCACCAGTTGTTTGTCTTTTGACACAGTCCCTCAGAGCTACACTTATCACCAGGATCACCAGTTGTTTGTCTTTTGACACAGTCCCTCAGAGCTACACTTATCACCATGATCCCCAGTTGTTTGTCTTTTGACACAGTCCCTCAGAGCCATACTTATCACCATGATCACCAGTTGTTTGTCTTTTGACACAGTCCCTCAGAGCTACACTTATCACCATGATCACCAGTTGTTTGTCTTTTGACACAGTCCCTCAGAGCTACACTTATCACCATGATCCCCAGTTGTTTGTCTTTTGACACAGTCCCTCAGAGCTACACTTATCACCATGATCACCAGTTGTTTGTCTTTTGACACAGTCCCTCAGAGCCATACTTATCACCATGATCACCAGTTGTTTGTCTTTTGACACAGTCCCTCAGAGCTACACTTATCACCATGATCACCAGTTGTTTGTCTTTTGACATTCACAATGAAATAGTTGGTGTTTGTCTGACAAGCCACAAGAACAAAGTGAATGCTGTAATAAAGAAGAGCCCCAAATAATCCTGCCGAGGGTATGGAGTAAATAATCTGAAGTAATAGCAATTGTAATAGATATTACATATTACAATTGAGATATATTACTATTACATAAACTGTTGGAAAAGCTGATTACTATTATATTACTATTACTTGGAAAAATGTAATCGTTACTATTACTATTACAATTACATATTACTATTACCCCAGGCCTGGTCTTTTGACATGGTCCCTGATATGTTTTGCGAAATGTTGCCAGCAGTTGTGATTTTTGATTACAGCCCGACCTGATCCTATTGCAACAAGTGTCGAAAAAAGTTGCAGCTACGAAAACTTCAGGAGCATAAACATTACCGATATCGGCGTACTTGAAGGCTGAATGTCGGAAAAACAACCGTTTTCTCCCCACAAGTACTAATACTTTGTCTTGTTTCCGCTAAATGTGAAGTGCTCACAAGCACTTGGAAGTTAGAGCCTCTTCTATTTTATGCACAACACACCACATGTACATGGCTGTTATATATTTTCCCACATCTTGAACTCTGTTTTACTGCCACCAAAAAGTAACATTTCAAATTTTATGAATTGTCTCAAAATCGCAAGTTTCTGAACAAATTTTCATTATCTGGCAAATATCATATGTTAATATTTGTACATATATATTTTCTTTTACAGGTGAAGTATATGATGTTTACAAACATCAATCCACCCAAAAACAATTAAACTTTATGTATCAAACTCATGGAAAATATATTTTATATGATTAAGCATCGGTTGATCATACGATATTTTGCTACATGTACGTATATGTATTGTACAATAGTATACATATAATGTTTGAACTCCAGAGATTTTAAAGCATGCAACTTATATTGTATGACGGAAGAATAAAGAAAACATGACCTTAAACTGGGCTAGAGCAAACTTGCTACTGTGTCGCTTGCTATATTCAAGAAGTTTGAAGTGGTCTGATGAGCTATTGATGTATTGATTTCAGGTTTACGTGGGATTGGTTTACAGATTTTGATCAAACAGTGTTGCTATTGACGCCTTTCTGCTAGGTTTCTAGCGGTGCCTTTGTCGTATTTGTTGTTCACATTTCTGACAATCCAGTACCGGCCTGGTTATGTCGCAGTTTGCTACTGTTAAGCACGTATCAAAATAAACCTTCGAGTTCACTCGAAACATAAAAAAGAGAAGAACCATTTTCTAATGTGTGTCCGAAAGTATATCAGGTGCCATAATGAAAATATTTCATGTTTTATTAAACATGTTTATCATGTTTATGGGATGCGTTTTGTACTATAAATATAGGAAATAAACATACCGGGTAGATGTATTGTCAATGTAATCATTAATTGTGGTACGATTTATCATCCTTTTTCTGACCACTGCCTTTCTCTTTTATCTTTTGCAGGTCGCAATAAAAATTATAGACAAGACACACTTGGATGACGAAAATTTAAAAAAGATATTCCGCGAAATTAGAATAATGAAATTATTACGACATCCAAATATTATTAGGCTATATCAGGTAAGTTTATCACTCAAAAATACAAAACTGAAAAAATATTATTGTAAAATAAGTATCCTGTATACATGTAATTACCAATGATCTGAATAAGCATTTTCAGTAAGTTTTTCATCCCTAGATTTATAGAAATACCTGTTTTGCTCATTGCTCATGGATTATTTTAGACACTGAAGATGTATTTCCTACAGGTTATGGAAACAGAACGAATGATCTATTTAGTAACAGAATACGCCAGCGGTGGTGAAATATTTGGTAAGTACGACTACGGAATTCACTGTAAAAAAATCAGCTACATACGTGACAAATATCCCATACAATTGTTGTGTAAAATATGTAACATGTACTTCAATACACCCACACACAGAGTTAGCTGCCATTCATGAAAACACATGTTCATGTATCATGAAAATCCCAAAATAATGGTCTGTGGCTCTCACTTCCGTTGGTTGCATTATCACATCTCGTGAATATATAATGCCATTCACTGGACTCATATATAACTGTGAACCTGTACTCAAGTCGTGCCAGTAAAAATAGCCTTGTGCCCACATAAAAATATGTATATCTAGTCAATTAATATATAAATAACCAAACAAGTGTGGGCGTGAGCTTATCACATAATCTTTTATTCCACTTGACGATCTCTTTCAGATCACGTGGTGGCACATGGTCGTATGAATGAAAAAGAGGCGCGGCGGAAATTCCGACAGATATTGGCGGCTGTCGCATATTGTCACTGTCGGCATGTAGTACACAGAGACCTCAAAGCAGAGAATTTACTTCTCGACTCAAATAGAAACATCAAAATAGCAGGTTCGTTCACACACCACCAACGCCCACTACATTTGCAAGTGAAGTCTCCCAGAATTCCCAGTAAATTCCTGAATCCCATATGAAATGTTTCTTGAAATATACCTGTATGTAATCTGTACTGTATTAATGGTAGTAGTTTTATGATTTATTAACCTTGCTATATTCGTGTGTCTGTGCTTTTCTCCTTTCCTCGGTATAAATCTCAGACTTTAGCTTCAGTAACCAAGGTAACTATTTTATTTCAGACTTTTGCCTCAGTAACCATCGTAACTTGTGTTTCGGACTTTGGCTTCAGTAACCATGGTAACTACATGTATTGCATTCCAGACTGGCTTCACTAACCACGGTAACCATCTTTTTTCAGACTTTGGCTTCAGCAACCATGGTAACCATCGTGTTTCAGACTTTGGCTTTGTAACCATGGTGAAATTATTGCATTCTTGACTTTAGCTTCAGTAACCATAGTAACTTTTATTCCAGAGTTTGGGTTCAGTAACCATGGTAGCTATCGGGTTTCAGATATTGGCTTAGTAACCATGGTAATCATTGCCTTCCAGACTTTGGCTTTAGTAACTATAGTAACTATTGCATTTCAGACTTTGGCTCCAGTAACCATGGCAACTATTGCATTTCAGACTTTGGCTTCAGTAACCATGGCAACTATTGTGTTTCAGACTTTGGCTTCAGTCCCATGGCAACTATTGTGTTTCAGACTTTGGCTTCAGTAACCATGGCAACTATTGTGTTTCAGACTTTGACTTCAGTAACCATGACAACTATTGTGTTTCAGATTTCGTCTTCAGTAACCATGGCAACTATTGTGTTTCAGATTTCGGCTTCAGTAACCACTATCAACCTGGTGATCCACTATCAACGTGGTGTGGAAGTCCGCCTTATGCCGCGCCAGAACTGTTCGAGGGCAAGGAATACGATGGACCCAAAGTCGACATCTGGGTCAGTAGTGGTTTATCTACTGAAATGAATAAAATTAGTCCAGCAGTCCTGTTTTGCACAATGAAAGCAATAGTTTGAAATGCATAGCAATTAATGAAATGTTTGACCGTTAGAAAATTGGGTAAAGTAAATTTTATACATGTACATGTAGATGCTTATTTGCGACCTCGCGAGCTGCTGATATTTGAATACATGTGTATGTGTGTTTGTGTTTTTGGGAAAAATTTAATATAATGAAAATTTTGCAAGTTTTGTTTGGAAAGAGTACAATAGTTTACTGCCATTCATGAACATGAGCCTACATACATGCATGAATGAAACCATGTTGTTCACCAGTTATACATGTACAATAGAGTGTGTTTTGAATACATATGAAATAGGTCAATAAGCTGGTGCAAAAAGATTGCAGACTACACACACACATTCAATCATGGAGTGAGGTTTGTTCAACTGAACTATAACATGAATACAAAGGCTCAGATAGGCATAAAAATCTCTCGCCATGTGATCTTTTCATCTGTGGGAATAAACACTAGGACTGGGGTTTTGGTGTCGAGTGTTTTCTGTTCAGTACATGATCGTCATTGACATTGGCGGTTATGTGGTTTGGCCTAACCACTTATTCAAGCATTACCTCACAAGCATTGAAGGATCTACTTCCTTAATCTCCTAATCAATATGTTTCTCGGAAAAAGCTTTGGGTAAAAATGACAAAAAGTGAAAGTGGTATAAAACCTTCTACACATAATATGAAACAAATTTTCATGTGTTCGTGGCACATCGTATATGACCATCTACTTGGACGAAGCAATGCCTTTGAGAGGTCTAGAAAACATCCTAGCTTCTTGACCCTTTTCTGTACGACATGCCCCGGTAGGCCAAACCAACATAAACAATGCTCAACTTTCAAGCTGTACCGTGCCAGTGCCTCACACCAGATAACCGTTTGTTCCTGGCCCTGTACTGGTGCAGTCCTCAATAACCAGTTAATCAACTCTCAGGTTGAGTTTTTGTTTTGTTCGTTTTGCTCACATGTAGATGATATATTCGATTGTTTCTGTACTTTTGCTACTGTCCGTTTCCGTCCCTTGTACAAAATCTGGTGAAGCAGAACCCACAGGATGATAGGCGCTTCTTGCCAGGGGAGAAAGTCATATAGATAAAAACGGATGTTCAAGTTTTTTGCTGACTGGATTTTCGTTGTTTTCCCTGTGTACATGGGTGTATGAAGACAAGAACAATGCTGTCATGTACATGTAATCCACTTAGTCACGAAAAAAATTGTTTGATCCTCATTTACCGACTGATCTGTCATACATCTTTTTAACAAAAAAAAATTCATTTATCAACATTATGGTAATGTTTATCCTGACAAAAAAAAAATCAGAAACATTTCTAAAGGTGTAATGCTGCCTCATTCATGATTCCACATCGTTTACATGTATCCATTGTACTTGAGTCGTTGACCTGTGATGCTGGCTTGATTCCCCCCTCCCCCCCCACTCTCTCGACCCCACACCCACTGGCCTCATCTATAATACACACAAGGTATTCATCACATTCATAACATTGCCCTAGGCCTTTGACATTGTCAGGTTTTCAGGACATGTTTCGATGAATGATACAGGTTTCCGGTGATAGTTCAGTACACACTGGTAGGTAGCTTGCCTGCAATGCACAATGTGAATATATATTGATTATTCCAAATATTGTCCGTGAAATACATGGCTCGTGAAGGTGGAATCAAAAGTCTTCAAAACTTGGTAGATGGCATTCATGATATTTCATATGTCATGTTTGCATTGGTTTGGTTACATCTTGTAAAATGATTTGAAATCATAGGAATTTTCCATAACAGTTTACTTCAAATTGAACTGATAGAGTTTCAGCACAGCATTTGTAAATTGTTTTGTAACATTTTGATTTGCAAATATGACAATCTGCCTTTTGATTTGAATGTAATTGAGCTTACTTAGGGGTGTCTTTTGATAATTGGTCCAAATGGTGACCATGGTGCCTGTCTACAGCAGACTTGACCTGATTTGAGAAACCAGAGCCCTTTCTATTCACCATGGTTGCTATAGTAACAATGTACTATGTCACTGAGTATTACAATTCCTGGGGGGGAAAATCGCCACCTATTTCTAGGGAAAAGACCAAACAACAATGATGCAATAAATCATAGAGATTACATTTGTTGTTACCATGTTATTTATGTAGCCTTAATCATGTAAATCAATTTGGCATAAACTGTATAACTGTAAAACTATGATAGATAAGCGTGTTTGCTTCCAGTGTAACTGTTATAATGTTAGAGCAGTTTGTTCCAGTCAGTTTATGGTTATTTCTCCAGCACACAAAGTCTTTGTTAGATGATTCACATTAATCTGTTGATTTCTATACTGTTTTGACAGTCAGTTCCTACACACAATGAATATTTTACTTCCCTGACTTCTGTTGCAAATTACATGTGTGTTAGATATTCCCATCTTGAGGAAAAAAAGGAAGAATCACTAGTCCATTTCAAATTCCAAGTTCCGCAAAAAAATCCGAACATAAAATGGATATATTTCTCTTAAACATGTTAAAAGATCATAGTATAAATTTTCCATGTTTTCAGTTAAATTTATTAGTAATGGTGAACATGGTGAGAGGGAACCACTGGTCCGAACAACTTTGATGAACAATTGTTTCCTGTCCAGGCCTCCAGTGTCTTGACAGTTCTGTCAAGCATATCAACGTGATCATCATTTATTGAGAGACAACATTTTGAAAGTCTGAGCCCATTATCATACAAACTTAAGACATGATATCTCACTATACATGCTATAACTGATACTGAGCTGGAATGCAACAAGACTGTGTCAGACAATAATCTAGCCAAAAAACACAAGTGTATGTAAATGAATTATCTGGATGTGTGAACCACCAGAGCTGTTTGTCAATGGCAAAATGTAGTCTGCATTCCTGATCACATATGTCTGTGTATACCGTATTGGTCCTAATAGTAGCACGGCGAGCCAAAGCAAGACCTCCTGCAGCAGCGCGCGAAAATTTGAGGTCAAACTTGACGTCAAATTTAAGAAAATCACTGAATACTATATCTTTAGCCTTCAATCCCCTTTAATATGATTCAAATAACATAAATATGTGGATTGGAACACTCTAAGATCTTATCAGAAAGATATGAAGTTAATTATAAGATTGCAAAAATCGAACATTTTGGGGGAAAAGAGGGGGGTGCTCTACTATTAGGGCGTGTACCACTATTAGGACCAATACGGTATATCTGATTGTTGTTAATTGACAACAAGTACCTATATATTGTGTAACAACTCCATCATCTAATGTGTTGACGAGCATACCTGTTTCTATGGTTACAGAGCATGGGTGTGGTTTTGTACGTTCTGGTCTGCGGATCCTTGCCATTTGACGGTAACACGTTACACTCGCTACGTCAACACATCCTTTCTGGGAAATTCCGAGTACCGTTCTTCATGACTACAGGTCAGTGCAACATTCTAACTATTCTTTGTGACTGAAGGTCAGTGCAACAGTCTAATGCTTACTACAACCTTGATGTCTTAAATGTATGTGTTCCGAATATCTTTAGTACAAACTTATGATCATATGTAATGTCAAATTGAAATGTTCTTCGGGAAATAGTTAATGTAATTTGTACATAAAGTAATGCATGAGATAGTAATGCAGAAAAGACTTATAGCAAAAATGTTTGTAAATTAAAACTGATTTGGCGCTGAAAAATATGTATATGTAATAGTTAATTTTCACTGAGAACCCTTTTGACGGTTTGAGTTGTCTGTGATTATCATGAAAGGATCCATCAATGCACTGAATTTATTTCATACTGTGAAGAAATGTCTGCTGATTTCTGCCATATAGAGTGTGAGGATCTGATACGACACATGTTGGTGATTGATCCTGACAAGCGGATAACGATCCAGGAGTTAGCGTCACATTGCTGGGTGTCCACAATAGATCCTGATCCGGCTTTCGACCAGCTCATGCGGGAGTCACTAAATACTGGAGGGGAGCAGGACTCAGAACATAGTGACACCGTCCTCAAACATATGGAGTCCCTCGGGCTCGACCCTGAGGAGGCGAAGGAGGTGCGTCTTTGTTCCTGTTTATCGTAACTCTTGACTCTTAAACCTTAAACTGTTTTGTCCATAGTGCCTAATAACTAGTGTACTGGCCAAACAAAGGACGCCAAAAATGAAAGATAAAAGTCCCACAAACAAATCAGCCTGTCAAACAGCATTTTGTCATCTGACAAAGTTAGGCCAAGTTAGGCCACACAAACTAGATATTTAGTCTCGCAATATATTATTTTTTCATTCGTCATGTTTAAATGAGTGTAGACATCTGAAATTGTGTGTATTATTTTACAAAACGTATGTGTAAACACAAGCAAACAGAATTGATTCATGTGTCACTAACTCAAGCAAAACCATTTGGTTTTTGTATCGCTGGACTACAAGTTGTAGATACTATGATTTAACTTTTGGCCATAGCGTCATAGTCCGCATACTCAGAGGTTTCATTGTTGGACTTTTTCCGCGGATGTCAAGGGGGCATGGCCTGTTGCAATGTTGTCTGTACTATGAATTTGCCTTCAGATTCTCATGCTGATTGTTTTCATAATATCAGAGACAAATGAATGATGACCTGGAATCATTGACAAGGATGCATGTAACGATGGTAATTGATGTTTCAGAGTGTCAATGAGAAGAAGTTTGACCAGCTGATGGCGATCTACTCTCTGTTACTGGACAAGTTCAAGAAACAGAAGGGTAGCAAGTTGCCTAGCAACCCAAGTCCTGTAAACCTTCCCATAGCGACGCGAACTGAGCGCAGATCTAGTATAACTACTGGTGTCGGTGAGTTCAGTGATTGTAAAAATGATTGATTCTGGATCTACATTGAATTGATTTGTATTGTAATGATTTGTGGTGAGTTGTGCTTATGTGGATGATATTCCAAGCTACAACTTTTAGAACACGATGAGTTGTGCTTCAAGTATCATTGCTGCACTTATGTCACACATGCATCACCAATAAAACTGTTTTTACACCCCCTCCCCCTCCAGTGGAGCGAGTGGAGGTTCCCGTGGAGATCCACCCCCCACGTAGCGAGACTTCCGGGGATTCCCCACACCGTACGAGCCCATCCCTCATGCCACCACTACATTACTACGACAAGGGACGGCGCATCAGTGATGTGAGTACACAGAAAGTACACAGACAGCGAGGAAGGACTCGTGGTTGAATCCTTACAGAGATTGCCATAGTTATCATCAGTCACTATAAGTGTTAGCTTAGAACTCTCGCAGGCTCAGCAGTACTACAGTAATGTAATCATTCCAATGTGATCATGTCATAGCATTGACAGGAGATAAATGAAAAATGTTATAGAAAATTTTAACTTCCACTGGATGCGTCAATGACAGTTTCGTGCGTGTACTTTCAGCTGGATGACACGATCAGTTCAGACTCGGACTCTGAGGAACCGTCCAGAGAGGCTCTCGCTCGGTATCTCGCTATACGGCGCCACACGGTGGGTGTCGGGGACACTAAACATGCCGTTCTGGATGATCTACGTCTCCGCCAGATGGCGCTAGGTGGCGGCGACATCCGACACCCAATGGGCTTCGTGTTCAACCCCGTCAACATCTTGCCAAATGTCAACTTGCCACAGAATCTGTCTCAAGTGCCGGACTCGCTTTGTCCCACTCCTCTGGACTCCCAGAACTGTGATCTTCTCAAGCCCCCGCAACTCTTCTCCTTCGGTCAGTCGCCAAATATCCTCGCAATTCAATAAACAAGTCCACGCACAGACTGTTCAGTACTTAAAAAGATGCCGATACACAAGTATTCAAGTTTAAATAACTGTCCCAAAAATATCAAACAGTGTCATCAATGTTCAAAATAGATACTGTCTTTTATATAGTGATAACGGATGTTTATTGGTCGTTTGCAGGTTTGGCGCGGCGGGCTTCAGATGGAGGTGCTAACATCCACAATTACAACCATCACGTCATCGGACCAAGTCTGTACAGTAGTCAGGATACGGTGTGTAACCATGGCAACTCACGTATACCTGAACCAACATAGCTAGCTCAAACTTTATGGACAATCCTGCCAAGAGCAATTTTCATTGACATCAACAATAATAGAATCATTAATCACTGTTCATATGTACTGATCCCCCACCTGTTTTCTTGGTTACAGTTGGGTGCCCCCCCAGGGATGTTGTTGTCGACGGGTACCCCTCTCACAGAGCAGGACGACACGAGGTCCTCAGACGATCTGGAGCCAGACCAGGAGGCTGTCAACCAGTCAGTACCTGCAACGCACTCCGCGGGCCAGCAGATTGTTTATAATTAGTCAAGTTCAAGTCTTGTTCATTTCCAATACTGCTTGTCCACAATCATGAAATCAGACTGCTATTTCTAAAAGTGAAAAAGTTATATATGTTGTACTGGGTCAGTGAACATGTTGAAATGTAAATTAGTTTTGTGTATTTTTTTTTTGACCATTAACATCAATACACAGTCATACATGTAAAACATGAGGCAGTGATGTCTAACTGTGGACTTCAGCTGAGGGTTTGATTCCATTAGTCGTTATAGCTATTGTAGAACACCTGTAAAGCATTAGGCATTTGTCGTCAAATACACTTTCATTGTTATTCAGTTACCTTGGTAACCGAGGTCGGTACAAGCGCCACACAATCGCTACCACGGCAACCATGGATGAGGTGCCGGAGGAGCTTCAAAGTCAGTTGTCACGGTTACCAATACGCAGGTCTTCCAGGGAGAGACGTGAGTTGTGAAAAAGGCAGCTGATCAAGTGCTGGAAATTATTGGGGGGTTTTCAGAGTTGGTGGCGAAACTTCTGGGAATAAATATGACAATATTGTGCTATTCAAGCACTTCCTAGCAACAGCCTGATCTAGAGCGGCACACCATGTGTTCATTTACATATCCCTGAAGAAATTAAGATAATAATGATCGTGATAGATAACTTTGATCAGTCATGTCATATAACATGTTTGTTTTCCGGCAGACCGAGACTCGTTGAAGGAGGTGAATTCTCTACACCTGCCGACTGAGCGCTTCTCTCCCGTACGCCGGGCGAGTGATGGTGTCGCAAACGTACACAAGCACCAGCTGCACCTGGAGAAGATCTACAACCAGACGCTGGCAGGTCAGGGCCGACACAACAGTCTTAAACAGCTACAGCAGGAGTGCCAACAGCTCCAGCTACAGGCTGGAACCACCGACGCCGAGAAACAGGCTGAACTCCAGCACCAGCACACTCTTCAGTGGCAACAGAGACAGGTAACTATGGCAACCATCCAGTGCTTGGTGACTGTGGAAGTCAGTGATCTTTAACCAGTCCTACATAACTCTCTAGCATTGAGATCAAGTTGGAACTAAAACTGTAGCTATGGAAGTTGATGAGAACTACAAATTGTTGGTGGTTTTTTTCTTGGCAGAACTCCGGAGGCCTCAACACCAGAATCTCACCCATATCTCCAGTACCATCACCGCCGCTCATTCAGTCACCAGTCGGGTCATCTGGAGGTCATACGGAACAGCCAGCATCCACCCTATACCACCAGCTCCAGCGGCTCCACCTCCAACAGCTCCCAGCCCAGACCGGCTCCCGGACCACCCCAAGTCGTGTCAGCTCACAAGCTTACTCGCTGCCCAGCCAGACCTCCCAGGGTTTCACTCAGAGTCGTGCCAGTCCTCCATTCTCTGCTCTCAAGTCTGATGGCGTCCCTCTCCTATCCCACCAGCAAGCCAGCCCACCGCCCAACTTCCAAAATCTGCACATGATCAAGGAGGACTCAGTTGATGGCTCTGACTCAACGCAGATGGATGATGACACGCCATCACGCCAGTCGCCCGTCACGCCTGCCACGACCACCGTCCCCGAGACCACCTTGCAGCGACCCAAGTTCTCACAGACGCCACAAATCAGCATCACCGACACGACAGGTCATGTGACCTCGGTGCCCGGGTGTCGGAATTCCCCACCCCCTGAAGCCATGGCGACAGACCCCCCACCTCCGCTGCGCTCGTCCAGCCCCACAGTAACACCATCAGTGACGACTGGCATGGCTCCTCTCTTCCCCATGTCCTGGTTGTATTCCTTGCCGTGCCAGTTCCCAGCGACTGCGCTGACAAACCTCGCCAACCTCCCAAGCGCCCCGTCGCCATTCGACCTCCAAATGATGGGGCTGTTTGGGATGGGCCTCAACAATTCCTACCAGACTTCATCACCTCTCTGTTCCACATCGTCGCCTCGTTCCTCCCCACATAGAAGTTGTGGCTCTCCAAAACTTCATAGAAACTCATGCTCACTAGATTGTGACTCCACAACAGGACCAGGCTCTAGGCCCTCTCTGGATAGGGGCCAAAGTTTCTGTAACGGAAATCCCGGAGATGGGATTCCCCCTGATTTGTGCCTAGCCAACAGTCAGAGGACAATGTCGGACCTAATCCTACAGATTAAACAGGTGTTAGACATGCGCAGTGCTGAGATTAAATATGACCACCTCGACAACCGTTTCCGCCTGATGAACTCCAGTCTCCAGATGGATATTTCCGTGTGCCAGGGCGGGGCGCAGCGCGAGCTAAAGGTTCGCCCCATTGCAGGAGATGCAGGCCAGTGTTCTCGGCTTTGCTGTGAGCTTCTACAGTACATAAAATTGTGAGAAGTCGAGTCCATTTAGGAATGTCTGGGAATTCTTGTCCAAACTAGAGGTACAGGGTGATCCATGACTACTGCTCCGGTTGTTCTGTCTCCCTTACAAAGGAGCATCTTACCAAGTATGCCACCGTGCTGATGGTACTACCATAGTGACCAGTGATAGAGAGATTCTGGCATGTGTTAACTTGACAAAGCATTTGTCATGTATGAAATTGTTGAAGGAACAGTGTTCAATCATGTGATACAGATTTTTAATGTGTGGCTTCGTCACACCGTCTGAGCAATGAAGATTTACAAAACTAACAAGAATTGTGATAATTCACTACATACAAATAAAGCTTGTCCATTGTCCAGGAACTTTTGTTATGGCAGATGAGTGGGGACATAGATGGACATTTTGATGAGAATCTAGTGGTTTTAGTGACTATTTATTTGTTTGTGTTGTTTCTCAGCCGTCTGTGACTGTTACACTTTGGTATGTGACACAAAAAACCTTCAATATTTTCTTGTGTGATATTTTAGCCTGATTTTTAACAACGAGATGTGTGGTAAATCGTGTGCTCACGACATCTTTTGTATTATTATGATCATAACGGTTTATATCATAACGGTGCCATATCAAATACAGATATTATTGTGTGCATGTTAGAGTGTTTGGCAACTGCCATATTTCTACAGAATGATCCTGGAGTGACATATATATTTTTATCACATTACTTGCTGCTTGATGATCCTGTCAATTTTATATTGAAAGAAAAAAAGTTGTCTTGTTGTATGTGTGTGTGTCTGTGTGTGTGTGTTTACTCGAGTGCTGTGTGTATCTTTGTGTTTGTTGTTGTTTTTCTGTGAACACAAAGAATTTCTGTGAACTTTTTGAGAAGAGGGTGTTTTGATATTAATGTGATTTTGTCTCTTGTTCTGTAACTTTAGCCCAACTGTGAAAAGCAAAGAACAGCTTTTTCTCAGAAAGTTCTAAGCTGAGAAAATTAATAGTTACCCATTAAGAAAGTATTTATTATACTGACTTGTTTTATGATAATGTTGTTATTGACTGCTAATTTTTTTTGTATGTTTGATGTATCTTGTTGTCTGTTATCTGAACAAAAAGTCCCAAGTTTTATTTATTTGTTATCTATTACTTGCCTTTCACTGGAAAGTCCCTGGCGGATATTGAAGCTTCATATATCAGGGGTTACTGAAAGTGAGAAGATATGTTTTGTTCTAATACATGTATTTTAACTTTGAACATGCTTCAAACATCAATGGTAAATTTCAGAAACTTTTCCAGGAATTATCATCGTCTGTGTCTAAGGTGATAGTATTTATGATGAATGAGATGATGTGGTTTGTTAATGGTTGTTATGTCTACATTGGCATTTATCTAATATGACTGACTGTTTGAATCAGCTGTATTTCACAGTGTGTATGTTCTGAAGACATGATGCGGTTGTTTACAACGGAATAATGTTTGACAAATAAAACATTGAACTATACAGTATGTTTCTTTGCCTTTATTCCAAATAACATTGCGCAGTGCTGAGATATTGTGATTAACTTGATAGAATTATTCAACTTCACTACTGACTTTTTCTGAGAGTTCTACATTTATCAAATTTAAAGTAGCATAGTTGGTTTTTGTTTTTTTGTGTAGATCTCATCAATAGCTGTCTGCGAAGCTGCTGGACAGTGCAAAAAAATTGTCTAAATTTGATAATGAATCTAATTAAGGCATTTCGGCAGAAATGCCTTTATGGTTTTAGCAGAATTTTTTTTTTTTTTTTTTTTTTTTTTTTTTCTTTTTTTTCTTCTTCCGCCACTTTTGGTTTCCGGACGATAACTTCAGATTGCCTTGACGGATCCTCGTCAAATTTTCACCACAAGTCAGAAATGATATGTGGAAGAACCCTATTCTTTTTGAGCCGGATCCGAGGTCCGTGAGGATGAAATCAAGGCTAATTTTGAGACTTGGTTTCCGGACGATAACTGGAAAAATATTTACGCAATAGTTGCAGAACTCTGCATGGAGGTTCATATGCCACCAGGGAAGAACCCTATTGATTTTGGGATCGATCCGTCAAACGACCTTTGACCTAGAGGTCGAAATAATTTTTTGCTGATTCATCCTTGAGGCTTCCTGCATATCTCAGAAACCGTGCGTCGTAGAGCGAAACGGACGTTATTTTCGGACTCGTCGCCCTAGACAAACATCTCTAGGGTGTATTATTTTTTTTGATCCGGCTCCGAGGTCCGTGAGGTCCTTGAGGATGAAATCGAGGCTGATCTTGAAACTTGGTTTCCGGACGATAACTCGAAAAATATTCAGGCAATAGTTGCAGAATTTTGCACGGAGGTTTATATATCAACAGGGAGGAACCCTATTGATTTTGGGATCGATACGTCAAACGACCTTTGACCTAGAGGTCGAAATAATTTTTTGCTGAGTCATCCTTGAGGCATCCTGCATATCTCGGAAACGGTGCGTCGTAGAGCGAAACGGACGTTATTTTCGGACTCGTCGCCCTAGACAAACATGTCTAAGGGGTATTATGGATGAACTTTTGACCTTGACCCCAAATTTTTTCGCCGAGTCGGCATTTTTCGTTTTCGTCGATATCTCGGGAGCGGTGTGTAGTAGAGCGAAACGGACGTTATTTTCGGACTTGTCGCCCTAGACAAACATGTCTAAAGGGTATTATGGATGAACTTTGACCTTGACCTTGAATTTTTTTGCCGAGTCAGCATTTTTCGTTTTCGTCGTTATCTCGGAAACGGTGCGTCGTAGAGCGAAACGGACGTTATTTTCGGACTCGTCGCCCTAGACAAACATGTCTAGATGGTATTATGGATGAACTTTGACCTTGACCCGAAATTTTTTTGCCGAGTCAGCATTTTTCGTTTTCGTCGATATCTCGGAAACGGTGCTTCGTAGAGCGAAACGGACGTTATTTTCGGAATCGTCGCCCTAGACAAACATGTCTAAGGGGTATTATGGATGAAGATTGACCTTGACCCAATTTTTTTTTGCCGAGTCGGCATTTTTCGTTTTCGTCGATATCTCGGAAACGGTGTGTCGTAGAGCGAAACGGACGTTATTTTCGGACTCGTCGCCCTAGACAAACATGTCTATGGGGTATTATGGATGAACTTTGACCTTGACCCGAAAATTTTTTGCCGAGTCGGCATTTTTCGTTTTCGTCGATATCTCGGAAACGGTGTGTCGTAGAGCGAAACGGACGTTATTTTCGGACTCGTCGCCCTAGACAAACATGTCTGAGGGGTATTATGGATGAACTTTGACCTTGACCCGAAATTTTTTTGCCGAGTCGGCATTTTTCGTTTTCGTCGATATCTCGGAAACGGTGTGTCGTAGAGCGAAACGGACGTTATTTTCGGACTCGTCGCCCTAGACCAACATGCCTAAGGGGTATTATTGATGAACTTTGACCTTGACCCGAAATTTTTTTGCCGAGTCGGCATTTTTCGTTTTCGGCGATATCTCGGAAACGGTGCTTCGTAGAGCGAAACGGACGTTATTTTCGGACTCGTCGCCCTAGACAAACATGCCTAAGGGGTATTATGGATGAATTTTGACCTTGACCCGAAATTTTTTTGCCGAGTCGGCATTTTTCGTTTTCGGCGATATCTCGGAAACGGTGCTTCGTAGAGCGAAACGGACGTTATTTTCGGACTCGTCGCCCTAGACAAACATGTCTAAAGGGTATTATGGATGAACTTTGACCTTGACCCGAAATTTTTTTGCCGAGTCAGCATTTTTCGTTTTCGTCGATATCTCGGAAACGGTGCTTCGTAGAGGGAAACGGACGTTATTTTCGGACTCGTCGCCCTAGACAAACATGTCTAGATGGTATTATGGATGAACTTTGACCTTGACCCGAAATTTTTTTGCCGAGTCGGCATTTTTCGTTTTCGTCGATATCTAGTATATATTATAAATTAATTGTAAAGTTATTGACTACCGTCCGCTCTTCGGGATCCTCGAGGATAGTCCTCTCTCATCCGAGTCCTTGCGGACGCGCATCCGCTATTCCGGATCCTTGCGGCAGGGCCGCTCACCGGAGGTCGCGGCGGACACGGTAACTACTTCAGCATTAACGGTAACCAGGTAACAGCCCACCCGACACTCCCAGGCCTACGGACACCGTTCAGAAACTGGTTCATCCCTACGGTGTTAACTGGCGGGGCCTGGCGAGCCGCGGTCTGCCTCGGGGACGGAACCCCGTACAGTCCGACATGCTAGCCAGAGCCTCTGTCACACGTCCCGGGAAGGGAGAGAGCTGGCGATCCACAGGGCCGAAGGCCCCCGAGTCAGCAACTTGTCTCTCCCAGCCCGGGCCTCCCCATGGAAATCGTCCCCAGGGCTCTACGAGCCCACTACTCCTGACCAGGGAACGCAAAGCTCATGGCGAGCCTTGCGTGCGTCCTGTTCACTCTCTCTCGGACAATCTCCTCGAACGAGTCGCTTCCAGTGTATATATAATACACCAGAAACTGTAGGGCGCACGCGAGGTTTAATCGATCCATTGTTATAGTTTACTGGAACGTAAATTACAATACGTCGCCGTGGCAACGCACGCTCGAACGGAGCATGTCAAAACAAGGCCAAGTACGAAAAGGCCACATAAATGGCATTTATGTTTACAATCACCTGCCGCGTGCTTAGGGCAAAATCGCCACATAATCATCACACCGAAATGCCTCCAAGGCATCTTTAGGCCTTGACGTCTAGTTTTTGTAACCGTTTCGCACGGAACAGTTCCCCTGCATTGATGGCAAGTTGCAATTCATTCACATCGTGCATTTTTTTTCGGCTTGTTCAAACTTCACTGCAGGGCCATGGGGGTATTTTGATGGATGTAATGGTTATATGTTTTCACATACCCGGTATATGCTAGCAAATTGATATGTAACAAATTTCCCAAACAGATTATGCTACTGAAAACTGCAAAGGCTCTGTGGACACAATTCAAACGAAGTGTTCTGAGACTATACTCGGGTTTTTCTAACTCGTTTACACTGTTTTTCGCTAATATTTTTGTGATGCTTAATGCTATCGTTCTATACCTTGGCATACTTCACCTGAGAGTCATACGGCAATTTTCTACTAAATTTCAGACAGCTATCGCGAAAATTGAAAAAGTTGGCAATCTACCCCAATGTTAAATTCAGCCCTATTATTTAGTTTCTGGGCCCGCACACAATTTTGTGCATTTATTCGGTTTTGTAGCGGAGTAATGTTTCAAAATCAACATGTTTGTGTAAAATACACCCCAGTGCATCTTCTGGTTCAAAATGACAAGAATATTTCGAATCCTGATGGGTGTAAACAGGACCAATTCCTCGAATATGCTCAGATCCTCGAGATCCCGTTTTGGGCTGAAATTTAACATTGAGGTAGATTGCCAACTTTTTCAATTTTCGCAATAGCTGTCTGATATTTGGTAGAATATTGTCGTTTGAACCCTAGGTGAAGCATGCCAAGTTATAGAACGATAACATTCACCATCACAAAAATATTAGCGAAAAACAGTGTAAACGAGTTAGAAAAATCCGAGTATATGGCCTGAGTTTACCTGTTTTTCAATTATCAATAAACATTTCATATACCAGTAGTTCTATATTCGGCGTTTGAATATATCTGCTTTTCCGTCAAATGTATATTTGAAACAATATTCTTTGTACATATCCTTGTAGACAGTTTTTGTTCGTTGACCAACCAGCAGTTTTTGTTCGTTGACCAACCAGCCAACATGACTAACTCAACATTTCTGAAACTCCAAATTGCATCATTTTGCCGTCATTCCATTTTCTGCGGAGCCCCGGAAATATATCCAACATGGCCACCGCTTTGACATGCCGGGTTCATCCCGTTGTTTTATTCACAATTGTGGATTCATACGAGAGGCGAAATGAAGATGCTAGCCGAGTTATTGGAACATTATTAGGTATAGCAACTTTCGAGTGGGAGTCAAGATCACATGGTCCCAAAACAACCACGTTTTACACTTCCTTATGTTCAGATCTTGTAGCCAAAAGAGCCTGGCTATAGATCTACTCGGATTTTTATAACTCGCTTACACTGTTTTTCGCTAATATTTGTGTGATGCTAAATGTTATCGTTCCATAACTTGGCATACTTCACCTGGGAGGCAAACGGCAATTTTCCACCAAATTTCAGACAGCTATCGTGAAAATTGAAAAAGTTGGCAATCTACCTCAATGTTAAATTTCAGCCCAAAACGGGATCTCGAGAATCTGAGCATATTCGAGGAATTTGTGCTGTTTACATCCGTCAGGATTCGAAATATTCTTGTAACTTTGAACCAGGAGATACACTGGGTGTATTCTACACAAACATGTTGATTTTGAAACATTGCTCCGCTACAAAACCGAGCAAATGCACAAAATTGTGTGCGGGCCCAGAAATTAAATAATAGGGCTAAATTTAACATTGGGGTAGATTGCCAACTTCTTCAATTTTCGTGATAGCTATGTTAAATTTTGTAGAAAATTGCCGTTTGACTCCCAGGTGAAGTATGCCAAGTTATAGAACGATAGCATTTAGCATCACAAAAATATTAGCGAAAAACAGTGTAAACGAGTTAGAAAAATCCGAGTATAGTTCTATCTCTGAGACAGAGTCCTATGTAAGCAATGACAATAATTTACCGACGGAGTGGGGAATTCCCGCGCCAACGAACATCGGGTTATATTCGACGAATAGAACGATTTACCCTTAAAACAACATGTGAATCCTGATGAGGGTGATAAATGTACTCAATTTGCTATGTTCGAGCGAAGAACCCCTTTAATTTGGATCTTTATTTTAGGCGGAGCCTATATGTTTTGATAAATCGCACGATACAATGAACGCAAAGAAAGATTTGCCGATATAGCTGACACAGCTCATGCAAATAATCCGAATTCAAGGCCAGAAAATGTATAAATATATATGTACTCAAAGAGTATATGGAATTTAGAAGGTGAATAAGCCTGTTGTAGATGAACGGCATAGGAAGTAGCCAAGTATGTACAATTATAGTACATACGGACATGTATGCATTAGCCCCGCTGTGACTGACCGCAATGTCTTCTCGTGTTTATTAGCCAGTAGATGATGCTACATTTGCGTACAGGTCACTTTGTATTAGCCAAATCCTGACAATTGTGGTTATAATGAATGTTTGAGAATGAGCCATGGTCACATAAAATATTACTTGCTAAAATCTTAATAATTTTACAAATTAAGGAGATATTTTTAATGAATTGCAATCAAAAAGGTGATTAACTGATTGGAATACACAGAGAACCTGAATGTAATTGAAGAAAATATTGCCCCATTGCCGTAGATCAACAGCAATAACAATATTCGACACGTAATGGAGCAATGTATGGGAGTGTTTTCTGAATGAACAGATAGCAATTACTTTGTTCCTGTTCGGGTTTAACTCAGTATTCTTTGCATGCGTACAAGTCATGATATGCCAGGAAAAAAAACCTCAGAGAAATAACCGAAGATTACGCGCAAACACATGCAGTCATGCACATATTCATATATTTTGTTTACTTATCGAAATTGAAAAGCAAAGTCAAAGTCAAAGAACGGTATACCGTTCTGTATACCGTAGGCATCAAATGTAGCTTTCTGATCCGCCATTAGTGCTATTAGTGGCGACACAACCAGCACGATGTGTGGAGCATTATCCGGTTCAATCTGATTAACATGAATACATCTCAAGTTATCTTCACTTTCTTATCAGACTGTGGGGGAGGTGTTTAAAACATATATGTGGGAGTATATGATAAATCTATCTGATTTAATCTAGCACTATTTGACTATACATTTCACCATATCGCTTATTTATCTCAATAATCATTTCGCTATTGTCCTGGAATAGGCCAAAATTATTGTTGTGTTTATTTCATTCACTTCTAGGATCATATAGACTAATTCTCTACAATAATTTGTATTTACATACCACTAATGTCCAAGTCAATAATATGTGTCTTCTCCAGCAAGATTCTAAATGTTTTTACATCAATGTACATTAGGTGTACATCATGCCTATTCTCAATGAACTACCAAAGACTTTTTTTCAAATAGTAAATGGGCATGCCTTGTCCATGATGAGAGGTGCAACTGTGTACACAAAACTTTTCCCATATCCCGTTGGAAGCACTCCTAAAACATTTTTCCTGTTGCATATGTGCCAGATTATGTCCAGTTGTTCCTGCTTTAACTGTATCTTGAATCTTTCTTCATAGTGGTTCTTGTATATTCCACTGATTTCTTCTTTGGAAAACATTGTCGGCAAAAAATTAAAATACTTTTGTTGATGTCAAAGGTTACTCGTTGTCAAGTGTCACCTCATACATGTACATCTCCTGTCCAGTCTATGTGTGTGATATTCAATGTGTTTACGCCTTTTTTAAATCTTGTTCTAGTTTGCATTCACCAATAATCCTTGGCCTCACCTGATTGGCTGAGCATTTGACAGTCGGCTGAAAGCGGGGGGAGGCGCCATTCAATTGTAAACACAAAAAAACCGCGAGATGTAGCGGGTGGATTATGATAGATTATTCGATAATGTCGCCATATATCAGACACCTAATTGCGTTTATAGAAAGACAACAACACACAGTAAGTGGAAATCAAGTTTATTTCAGCATGTAATGCAAACTTTGGAGGAAAAAACTACAACCGTTATAGCCGGTTATAGCGGGAATCTCGTAGGGAATTTTATGCATGGCCTTACGCGTAACTCTGTTACGCTGCGGAATTAATACTAGCCACCCGTCCTAAACTAGCAAGAACAGCGTTTCTGGAAAATGGCTTCTCCCATCTGTCACCATGTTAAATGGCTAGTGTTCATCACCTCCTGGAATGCGCAAATTTCTTTCTAAAATTAAGCAGGTATATTTTTCTGGAAGAAAAATACAACCTCTTCCATATGTATATTTTTAAATATTTTTTTTAAAATCAACAACACCTGGTCAACACATGTAAATAATTATTTGAAGTGAGGTGGGTTAAGTGAATCGAACTTAAAAAATGCACGTTTTTTTCGGGCGCTCTAAGTGGGGTTATAATTGTTGATCGGTGTTTAGAGGGGTGCTACTTACGTCACGGTTTCGTTTTCGATGTCATATCAAAGACGGAGGTTTCAGCTCTCTACGGATGTAAAAATTTATGAGATTTGATATGTTTTTCTGGTGTTGCTGAGCAACTGAAGTTCGTCAAAGTTCAGGTGATGATTTCTATACCTATTCATGAACGGATAAGCTCGAATAAGCTCCTGAATGTGCAGTATTGTATGGGCTTCAAGATACATGTATCAGTTTTACTAGGGCTATCAGCGCATCCCAGCGCATGACCCATATATGACTGCACCCCCCTTCTGGCAATCATAATTTTTGGCCGTTTTGAGCGTGCACGATTGACTGTACGCCTTACTGGTCGCTTTCAATAAATTTCTTTCAGGTTTGTTGTATTCCCTGGTGTTTGCTGATTGATTACTTTTGTAATATGATGCAATTGGTATTTTAATATTGTTTGCTTAATTGTTTTACAGTTTATCTTCATCTGATAATTTTAGGTTACCGGACATATGGTCTGAAAACCTATTTGCATGGCATTGCGTTCATCCATCTGTCATTCGTACGTAACAATTATGTCTGTGAAGTTTACGGTTGAATCCTTCTGGAATATTGCACACAAATATGAAAAAAATATTTCAAAGAAGTTTTTTTCAGTTATTTACTTCTGTTTAAAATGGCAGCCGTTTTCAACCACCAAAAACACCCAGTTTTGGACTTTGAAAGTCTTTTTATCAAAATATTCCCATATGTTCCTTCGTGATGTATATGTTTCATTGAACTTGAGTCGTCCTGCTTTTGATTTTTAGCTTACGGGCCGATAAGCTATTATCGTGGTTTTTCGTCCGTCGTCCGTCCGGGTCTGTAATTTGTCAGAATAAACCTTAGGCCAATATCTAAAATTATTTTTTCAATTTTTTTTATTGAATCGTTTTTGCCGATTTGGCGGCCATTTTTGACGAAAAATTGCCAATTTTGGACTTTGGTGGCCATTTTCTCAAAAACTGTCTGATCAGTTTTGAGATTTTTGTTTCAAAACATTCCTCTCATGTATATGACATGTATAAGTTTCATTGCCCTTGAATCGCCGGTCTGCGTGTGGCGGCCATTTTGATTTTTTGACGGGTCGGCGACAAAATTTTTTTTGGTCTCAAATCAAGTCACTATTCGTTTTGAGCCATTTCCAGCAAAAAAAAAAAAAATTTTTTTTTAGCCATTGAAAATTTTTTTGGACTTGGAAAATTTCACCCAATTTTTCCTTCATAATGGGAGCTATGCAGAGTAATCTCATAGAACACTTCAAGATAGAGCCTAAGTATTGGCACATTCAAATGGGAAATCATATATTGCGGTTTGAGTGGTGACCTTGAATTTGACCTTCAATGACCTTGAAAGGTCAAAACGACCTTTTTTGTTGAAAGAAGGATGAATTTTGCCTTTGGTGGCCATTTTCGCGAAATTTATTCAGACAGTTTTCCTCAAAATCATGTATAAGATTCTCCTTTATGTACCCTTGTGATGTGTATAAGTTTTGTTGCCTTTGAAATGACAGTCTGCGTAGGGCGGCCATTTTGATTTTTGACGGGTCAGCAAAAAAAAATGTTTTTCTCCCAAATCAAGTCACTATTTGTTTTGAGCTATTCCCAGCAAAAAAAAAAAAATTTTTTTTTTGGCCATTGAAAATTTTTTTGGATTTTTTTTTTATTGCGGTTTGAGTGGTGACCTTGAATTTGACTTTCAATGACCTTGAAAGGTCAAAACGACCTTTTTTGTTGAAAAAAGGATGAATTTTGCCTTTGGTGGCCATTTTCTCGAAATATATTCAGACAGTTTTCCTCAAAATCATGTATAAGATTCTCCTTATGTACCCGTGTAGATGTGTATAAGTTTTGTTGCCTTTGAAATGACTGTCTGTGAAAATTTGTCATTAACGAAAAAAATCTCTCAAGATGTAACTTGATTTCGTATTATATAGTCCATACAGAAAATGTGTTTCTATCAACATTTACGAACATGCTTTAACATATAGATTTTAACATCAGTGTAACAATTTATATGTTTTCAGTATTCTACGCAATTCACATGATTGCCGGTAAGTTACAGCACCCTCGGTGCTATGTTTTGAGAAATTCCATCTGACATCATGTCAGTATCCGTTTCGGGCCATTTTGTGCATGTTAACACTATTTGACAATCATGATAATGAAACGGTCATAAAGATTAAAGAAGATCATAAAGATTAAAGAGCTTGTTAGCAGCCAAATCCTCGTCGAACTAAAGAATCTTCGTTTAATAACGAGCGTTTTTCTATCACTATAGTCAGCGTCATCGATCGCTATCTTAAACAAAAGCATGTGGTATTCTGTGGGAACATTCCGGCAGTTGCCAAGAGGGCGTGGCCTGTTGCGATGCCGCCGGAACTGTGAATTGTCATCTAAAAAACATGCATATTTTATGCGTACCTGAAAAATAATAACCTTTTCCCCTTCATACACCTGAGATTTCACTTGCCAAGTGAAAACATGACGCGGCCCTCTACAGTTCTATCCCGAACCTGGTAAACACTAAACTAAAACAAAACGGTTTGACCCACCTGACTACTGACCCGAGAAAAACCCACCCGTTCCCCAACAAAATTCAGAAGACTTTCAAATTGATACCAATGCAAACGAAGCTGAATAGCTTCTAGGGATGTCCAGCCAGCTTGGAAAAAATATATTTTACCCTGTTCCTACAAGTATAATGCGCATGTTAGTTGCGCAAGCAATTTTGTGTCTAGTGAGCGCAGATGCAATGGTCAATTAACATGATTAACTCGACTGCGCATGCGCAGGTCACACAAACGAGAAAACACACATTTGTTGGTGCAGTTTGAATCAGTTGCAACACTTGTGAAACTTGACTGCACATGCGTAAGACAATAAAGGCGATTCAACAGAACATTTCATTGTGTTGAGCTGCTAAACAGACCCCGGGACTCTATATAAGTTAGACCTATGACTACATTTACAAGCTGATATCTATGTTGTCACACGAGAGTCCCACTTCGTCCACAGGGGCTATGACATCAGCGTAATTTGAAGCCACTTCATGTATTTTTTGCCACAGGTATTTTTACTTTTCGGGATAACTCAATATATTGAGAGAAACAACCCATTTTAATCAAATAATTGATTTGGAATCATTTGCCCAAACATACAGGTCAGCAATCTATCACCGCGCAGTCCATTAGCATGGATTTGTTTTACGATCCATCCGTCCTAAATTCACCACATCTCTAAGTTCGCCAAGTCGCCAACTGCAACTAAGCAAAGCATACGGTAGAAGCTGTCTGTGGAAAACAAACTGCTGGTAAACAGCTAGGATACTAGACTCTCGAATGAGGATATCATTGGGTACTTTTAAGCACATAACGGAGCCCGAAATGCTGTTGGCGAGTTTGGGAATGTGACGAATATAGGAGCTATGGCAGATTTACGTCATATTACGTAATTACGCCTTTTTGGCCAGAGTTGGTGATCCTAGTGTATTGGATATACCTATAACCATGATCCTTGGTTGTGGTAACTCAACTATGAACTTAAAAAAATCCAAGGAGACCGTCGTTGTCAGACCAGTGACACCGACTCTATATACATGATATACAGTAGATTTTGTTTATGTTGTAATGTGATGAAAGTATGTACATGTATTTTTACTCGACAGGAACATACGAGAAAAATGTGGTGGAAGTCACAAACTGTTTCACTGTACCACACAATGAATCGGAGGAAGAGGTTGGTTCAAAATGATTTATTACGAAAATATACACCACTTTTGGCTTAGGTCTAGGCAATACATGTAGGAGCAGAATTTACGCTTGATGACCATGGTATCTATAAGAACACGCGTCGCTGTATATATACTGAAAATTTATGCAAGGTAAAGTAAAATCAAGCAGTGAATTGATCTTAGATTGCTGCCATGCATATATTTGACATGTTTCATGACAAATTTTTCTTTTAGGTTGCTATGGATATGGAGTTTGCAGAGAACATGTACGAACGACTCTACAAGAAAGCCAATCCTAGCGAAGTCATCGTCGGTTGGTGCGTGACAAAGGAGTTAAAAACTTAGTGACAAGACTCTCAGTGGATTGTTTACATGATCCATGCAATAACTTCTTTTGCGCTCTCGCACAGATGAAACCATCATGATAAAGAAGCCCACTCCACACTGCCTCTCCTGAAAGCTGTAAGCAGGAATTTGTAACTTTGCTGTTTCCACAGGTACTCCACTGGTCCGGAAGTTACTGAGCACTCCCTCCTGATCCACGAGTATTACACACGAGTCTGTAAGCCCAAGATGCTGAGTCCTGTTCACCTGACAGTTGACACGACACTTCGCGGCGGGCACATGGGCATGAAAGCTTTCACCAGGTCAGGAGATGTCTAATTATAGTGTTCCTTGGTCTAGTGGGGTAGTGAGCTATCAATCATTAAAACAAATTGTAAACTCTAATAATGGATTTGTAATGGTATAAAGGTCATTTTGGCTACAGAATTTCCTGCCTATAGTCACAGTTGCCAGAGATTTCCATAGCTTCAAACAATGAACTCGATGATAATAACTTGTATTGAATCTCCTGTTGTAGCACCATGATGGGTGTGCCTGGGAAGTCTGAGGGCGTCATGTTCAGTCCGATTCCAGTCGAGATTGATTGCTACGAGGCTGAGAGGGTTGGAGGTATGTAGTCTGGGGATCTTGGTCCAAATCATCGATCCTATGGCTATGCCAAGATAGTCAACTCACAACAATTTAGATGTAAATGCGTGACATTAGGCCATAGACCGAGTCGCATTTAAGTGTGGCAGAATTGGCATATAATTGGCCAACACCTGGCTGTACTTGTCCAGATATTGCTCCATTGTATAGACAATCCCACATAGTGATTGAGAGGGCAGCTGCTGCTTGCCTTGCCACGGTTGATTCGACGGGAGTGAAATATCTTTGCGTAGCTATAGGAATGTTGTTAACATTTTCTGGGTTTCTTGTAGCACTTTTGTTCCACCATAATCACAGTGGAGTTCCATCAATAACTAACATGTAATACTTGTTTATTATCTCCTCCCCGTCAGTCGACCACATACAGCTAGGGAAACACAACCCCAAGCGCTCGGTTTCCTTGGTAACAGACCTACAACAAGTACGGGCCTGCTGCGGACGGATGCACGACATGTTGATCACTGTTTTACGCTTCGTGGATGATGTCATTGTACGTATTGTTGTACCGGTAATACAGTGTAATATCCTTCTTAATATTTATTCACTGATAAATCTTGCCCAAAACTTTTGTTCTGAATATTCAAGTGTGATTAAAAAAATTCACTTTCACATGCCGACCTAAATGTATCCGTTTATTTTATACATCACCAATCTAAACTACTACATGCTCCTTTTCGATCCTTTGGATAGTTCTGGATAGAAATTCGCGTACTGAAAGCAAGGCATGATCGTCTGCCTGCATGACTCGAGCGCTCCTTTTGCCGCCAAAACCGCCGCGCATATGCGCGCGCAGCTGCGCAGAAGCTTCACTTTTCTGTCCACCGCCATTTTTGCTTGGCAGCTTTGGATTTTGGTTCCCGGTGAATTCGTAGAATTTAGTCTGCAAACTAGACTTTTGCAATATATTCTTACGGAATTTCACCTGCCACGTTCATAGACATCAATTTGGGTCTATTTGGATAAGTATTGGTCGATAGTTTGTTACTTGCTAGATCGTCAGCGATTTGTATAGCCAGTTCACCCTATTATCGTCCATCCGTCGTACTTGATAGTGTACTTGTTGTTTACATCTATCAATAGTTCTATGTTAATTTTCTACTGTATATATATTGTAAACGTATACTGTAGTTTATATATTCGTAGTCCTCTTAGGGTTCTTTTTCAGCGCAGTCTCAGGTTTGCTTATTTTGCCCGCCCTGTTACTGTGTGTGCTTAGTTCCCTTTCGTGATCATGACTTCACAATCCTCCCTTGGTACCGGTGCCATGGACGAACGTCCATGCCCGAAATGTCTGGTCAATACCCTCCGAGGAGGGGAGAAACACAGTTTGTGTTTCGACTGTTTGGACCATGGCCCGGTATCTATGGAGGATTTGAGGTGTGATCTGTGCCGTTTCTGGCGTCCCTCTTCCTTCGTGCAGGCGACTGCAAAGTATTCTGAAGCCTCGTTGGCTCGTCAGGATGCTTTGAGGCTTGCGGAAGCTTCGGCTCCGCAAGTCCGCCAGTCGCCCATGGAGGTGGAGACTCCGCCTGTGACGGCTCAGATTGCGTCTGGTGTTAGCCAGCCCCTGGGGCTAACACAGGACATGGTCAACGCACAGTCGCTGTCGTCCCTTCAGGGTCCCCTCCTGCCGGGTCTCTCTTCCCTGCTTGGACAGGGAGTCCCGGCCGGTTCTTCGGCTGCCCCTTCGTCGCAGAGAGAGCTTGCTCCCCCTGCTGGCAAGAAGTCGAAACCTTCTAAGAAGAAGGTTTCAGTTCTTGCCAAGACGAAAGCAGCCAAGGAACCGCACTCCACCTTCGTCGTTCCTCAGTCGGGGCCGATCGAGGTGGAGGGGTCCGTTGTCTCTTCCCCTGGGCCTTCCAAGAAGAGGAAGCGTGCTTCCTCTAAGCGCCGTGGTGCTGAGACCACATCGATTTTCGATGTGGCTCAGGCTTCGTCCGACCTCTCGGTGGGCGACGATCAGGCTTCGGGCTTCGATCGACGGAGAATCTTGGATGGCTCGTTCGGGTCCTCGGTCTCGAGGTTCGAGGGGGAAGAGTTCCCTTTGTTTGGGGGTGAGGCTCTCGATCGTTCGTGCGATCGGGAGTCTTCACTTGGCGGTCGTGCTCCTGGTCCTCGATCAGGGCACGATCGGGCGGGTGGTGCTGGGGTCGTTCCTCAGGACCACTCAAGTCCTGTGTACGCGGATGTAAGTCGCCGGACGGGCGCGATCGCTGAGCAGGCATTCCCTCGCCCGTCCTTTGATGTACCCTTGGGGTCATCGAGGTCTTCGATCGGACCTGTGAGGTCCAACGATCGGGGGGGTCGAGTGGTAGCTGATCAGGAGTCGTCCTCCTCGGAGGATGAGACTTCCGATCAGGCAGGGGGTTCTAACTTCCGGTGGGCTTTGGAGTCGGTGGCAAGGCATATGGACTTGCCGATCGATGTTCCAGGGCCCTCAAGGGGAACCGGTAGGTTCGTGTCGGCGCCAGTTCGTCGGCCGATCCGGCTCCCTGTGGCTCTCGCGTTGGTCAAGTCCTTCGACAAGATCAACAAGGGAGTTACGGCTAAGAAGGATGTGGCTCGTATGGAGTCGACATTCCCGACTAGCCGTGTTCGACCTGAGTCGATCGACACCTATCGGACTGTAGAGTCCGAGGGTGGACATCAGACTTCCGTCCCGGTCGAAGACCCTAACCTTCACCTGCTTTCCCGGAAGCAGGGTACGGTCTGGTCAGCTTATGTGAAAAAGGCTCGCCTTTCTCACTGGCAGACGCTGTCTCATCAATTGATGGGGCAGCTCTCGTTGACAGATCACCTGACCACTTTGGTTCAGGAGTTTGTGGACGAGGCGGATCTGGAGGAGGGGAGTCGCGCCAACATTCATGCAGCACTCGGCGTCTTGGCCGGAGTAGTGCATGCTGCTGAGCGTGACAGTGCGCACCTGGGCGCACAATTGGATCTCACCATGCGTGATGCCGATCTCCGTCTGCTTGGACGTCGCTGAGCTACGTGGGAGGCCGCTTTTCTCGGGCTATACCTACGCCAACCTCTCTCGATCGGATATTTCCGTCATGCGGGAACATCTCCGGGATGAGGCTATGGCCAAGGCTTTGCTTGGAAAGTCGGCGGGGTCTGGGACAGGCAAGAAGACCAAGGGTCAGAAGCCTGCCCAACCTCAGGCACCACATGCACCCGCTTCTGCGCAGCCGCCCTTTCGGGGGGTGCAGCCTCCCCCTCAGGGGGATGGCAAGCGTGGAGGCAAAGGGGGTGGACGCTTCAAGGGCAAAGGGAAATCTTCTGCTAAGAAGTGACTCATTGCGGGAAAGCATAGGCTCTGTGGAAGGTTCAGTTCTGTCGGAATTCGATCTTCCACAACCTGGTCCAGTCGGGGGGCGCCTGGCTCAGTTCGTCCAGAACTGGAGCGATCTGGCGTCGTCAGACAATTCAGTCGTGGCATGGGTGAAGTTCGGTCTTACCTTCAGATGGGAGGCTGGAAAACCACCGATCAGACCCAAAGCGTGGTTCTTCCCTGTGCCCGGCGATCGGGAAAAGTTTCAGCTTCTGCAGCACGAGGTGCAGCAGTTGCTAGAGAAACGTGCGATCGAGGTGAGAGGATTCGAGAGAGGATTCTATTCTCTCATCTTCCTAGTGCCGAAAAAGACAGGCGGGTGGCGTCCCGTTTTCGATCTGTCAAACCTCAACAAATTCCTGATCATACCCAGGTTCAAGATGGAGTCGGCGCTTTCCGTTCAGAAAGCTCTGTCCAAGGGGAAGTGGGCAGTCAGTATCGACGTCAAGGACGCGTACTTACATGTGCCCATACACCCAGCCGATCGGCGATACCTCAAGTTCGCTTTCGAGGGCTCGGTGTATCAGTTCAGGGTACTTCCTTTTGGAGTAGCCACCGCCCCTTACGTGTTCACCCGTATCGTAAGGGCGATGGCAGCCAGGTTTCGATCGGTTGGAATTCAATTCCACCAGTACATCGACGATTGGTTAATCATAGCCGACTCTCTGTCTCAGGCTATAGAGCAATCCGGGTTCGTCCTCAGGTTGGCGACCAGCCTTGGCTGGATCCCCAATTGGGCGAAGTCTCATCTGTCCCCGACGCAGAGATTCGAGTATGTCGGGGTAGATTACGATCTAGATCGAGGAGTAGCTCTTCCTCCGCGGAAGAGAGTTCTCAAGGCGATTGCGGCGATGGATGTCGCGCTGACGCAGTCGTCGATCACAGCTCGACAGTTTCTGTCCATCATCGGTCTGTTGGCGTCGATGGAGAAACAGGTGCCATTCGGCAGGTGCTTCCTCAGACCCATTCAATGGTGTCTAGCGTTGCAATGGCGGATCCTCACCGATCGACTAGACCAAGTCGTATCGGTGGACGATCGTGCTCGGGAAGCAATGCATTGGTGGCGGGACCATCGGAATCTTTTCCGAGGGATGCCACTGGCGGAGTATCTGCCCGATCGGACCTTCTTCACCGATGCGTCAGAATTGGCTTGGGGAGCTCATATGGACGAGCACGAACTCTCTGCTGTGTGGAACACGAGCTAGAGGGCGTTGCACATCAATGTCCTAGAGCTGCGAGCGGTGAGACGTGCGTTCGAGATCTGGGGGCCTCAGAGTCCCCCAGGGACGAAATGGCTGGTCTTCACAGACAACAGCACAGTAGTGGCGCACGTAAACAAACAAGGTGGAACTCGGTCGAGTCAGCTTTGTTTGGAGGCCGAGTGTCTGATCAGGTTTGCCTTCAAGTCCCGTCTGTTTATCAGGGCAAGGCACCTACCGGGTCGCAGGAATGTCCTAGCGAACGCTCTGTCGAGACCGGACAAGATCATAGGCACGGAGTGGAGTTTACATCCGGGGGTGTTTCGTTGCATTTGTCAGGCGTTCGGGACTCCGAACATAGACCTGTTCGCAACCTCTCGGAATCACAAGCTCCCGGTCTACTTCTCACCTCTGCCAGAGAGCGAGGCACTGGCTGTGGACGTGATGTCTCAGTCGTGGGACGGGATGTTCGGGTATGCGTACCCACCAACCCGGTTCTTAACGGAAGTGCTGCACAAAGTAGCCAGGTCTCAGTGCGAGATTCTGTTGGTGGCGCCATGCTGGCCGATGCAGGCGTGGTTTCCGCTGCTACTATCCCTCCTGATCGATGTACCACGGGTTCTCCCGATCGAGGACAGGTTGCTGAAGCAACCGGGGCGGGATATATTTCACGATTCCGTCCACGTGCTCAAATTACACGTGTGGAGGCTATCGAGCGATCCTTCCAGGAGGCAGGATTTTCTCAGCAGGTGTCCGTACATCTCGCGAGAAAGAATAGGAGATCCTCCTCTAAAACGTATGAGGCTAAATGGAGAGTATTCGTACGTTGGTGTAACGGAAGGCGCATTGATCCGCTCTCTGCCCCTCTGAATGCAGTGCTAGACTTTCTCTGCTATCTCTTTGATAGGCTTAATTTGAAGCCTACTACGATCGAGGGATACAGGTCCATGCTGGGCCCTGTATTCCGTGCTAGGGGGATCGATTTAACTAATAATCGTATCCTTACTGATCTCTTGGCGTCCTTTAGGACGCAAAGGCCACGGGGAGTTCCCACTCTACCGGATTGGGACATGGCTTTTGTGCTATATTGTCTTACTAAAGCACCTTGGGAACCTCTCAAGGAAGTTTCCTTGCAGAGGTTAACTCTTAAGACTTTCTTGCTAGTCATGCTAGCAAGTGGTCGAAGACGCTCAGATGTCGCGGCGATCGACGTATCGCGAGTGGCATTTGGCGCGGATGGGTCCGTTTCCTTATACCCAGTACGTGATTTTATGCCTAAGACACGTGCTGCGGTTGAGGGCGGGAAAGCGTTCTCCCCTATCGTAATTCTGTCACTAGGCGATTACGTAGGACGGAATGAGCCGGACGCGCTATTGTGCCCGGTAAGAGCGCTGAAAATCTACATCGATCGTACCAGATCGATCAGGAAAGATCGTAAGCGATTATTTATTTCCTATCAGCCTAATAGGGCTACGGATATCTCCACAGCTACACTATCCAGATGGGTGAAGGTTGTAGTGAGGACTGTCTATGCGGAGTCAGGTGCTGACGATCGAGTCACTTACAAAATATCGTCCCACCAAATCCGACACATCTCGATGTCTTTGGCGGCCAGGTCGAATATTCCGTTGGAATATATCGTGAGGGCTGGAATGTGGACTAATTCTACGACATTCATCGGGTTCTATCTGTCCAATGCTGCCGAACTTCAGGACCAGTCGTCCAGATTTAGACTGGGTCCGCTGGTCGTAGCGCAGGCTATTGTTTGAACCAGCTGGACAGAAAAGTCTTGGTTTTAACGTGCACGTGTATATAAGCAACACTTTGTGTTTGTGTTCGAGTTCTTTATGTTACGGTCTCAAGTAGAGTTCCGTTTTCCACCGATGGGTGAAGAAGAAATTCGTGCATGTCGGAGGCAAGCGATCGCACCGCTAGGTGAGTATCTTTATTATATTACTAAAGATATATCGAAAATGTAGCATTTTAGCGATTCGCTTGAAATCAAGACTATCGTCTGTTTTCATGACTCTCTAGCACTACTGCTTCACCGCCTATCCTTTGATTCTAAGGAGCATGTAGTAGTTTAGATTGGTGATGTATAAAATAAACTTCCCAAATTTTAATTGTAAATTTGCCGTTTATTGTTATTACTCGCCTCTAAACTACTACAGTAAAGGCCCTCCCATCCATCCCCGCCAGTTGTGTGCTAGGGGCTTCCTTTTGTCGTTTTTTGGACAGAAAAGTGAAGCCGCTGCGCAGCTGCGCGGCGGTTTTGGCGGCAAAAGGAGCGCTCGAGTCATGCAGGCAGACGATCGTGCCTTGCTTTCAGTACGCGAATTTCTATCCAGAACGATCCAAAGGATCGAAAAGGAGCATGTAGTAGTTTAGAGGTGAGTAATAACAATAAACGGCAAATTTACAATTAAAATTTGGGAATTTCATAAAATCAGTAATTCCATGATACTAAGTAAGGGTTTGTTAATGATATTGTTCACATTGGGATCAATTCTGAATTTGCTCATTATGATCAACACTTGATGTCTATTTCGATACTTGTTGTTTCAGGCTGGCAAAGTGCCAACAGACAACACGACTGGACGATTTCTTCTGGACATGGTCAATAGAGTGCCCAAGATTGATGCTGAAGCTTTCGAGGAGATGCTGAACTCCAACCTCAAGGTATTTGACGAAGAATACATGTATTTGAAAAACAAAAGAGTTCTTCGTCATTCACATGTGTATTTTAATTAAGCAGAACTATCACAAACTGTAAACAAAATATTTTTTCAAGGTATGTTGGAGTTGAGTGCATTGAATGATTTTGATTCTCTTTTGCAGGATCTGTTGATGGTCTTGTATTTGACGAACTTGGCGAAAACACAACTGCAGCTCAACGAGAAACTGAGTCTTCTTTAACCTCACTCACGTTTAGTGAATTCCTGGCCGTAGTTTGGATATATACTGTCTGGTGGCGACATCTGGTGAATGTATCATCAGAATCTATCGCCATCTATTGAGCAACTTCTCTGTGGACGATTAAATAAAATCATGAGCCGCACTGCAAAGTGTAGAAGGAAGCGAAAGTTACATTTCAACATCAAAAGCCACAAAAGGAAATAGATATTTAAAGTAGTCAGGTTTTGTATAGCATTTATATCATACTGAAGATTCATGTGATCACAGCTATAAATATATGTAATTTCTTGGTTCAAAGGTATAAAGAAATACTGACCATCTGCCTCGTATGAATATATTTATATATGTTGTAGTAATAACAAATTACGTAAACTTTCTTCTGGAATCAATTCAATACTGATGAGTGTACTCGATATATATGACCTTTCACACTCACATCCAATGTGCATCCAATTAGGTTAATGGCTGCGTATTATGATGACTAAATTATACAATTCACAAATTTTATTCAGTAAAATATGGTGAACAATGTACAATATATGTGGTAAAAACTATATAAATAAAATATATAAGATCAATTTGGTGTGTTAGTTTAGCTTCACTTGGTTCGTGGAAAGCTAGCACATAAAATGTATTGGGAACAAATTTCACACAAACACAACATTCCATGCATCTCTAAGCAGTCACTTTGAAACTCGTATATCAGTAATTATCATAAGTAAAAAAAATTGTTCATTTCAGCACTTTGGCACATATTGGTGTCTTACTGGTACCATACAACATCAACTTTTCAACCAGAAAGGCTCCATTTCTTCAGAACAACATATTTCAAATGAGTTATTTTCGAATTTGTAGGAGCAGACAGGGATACAACGTACAGTACACATAGACCGTACCGGTAATTCAGTTATATATCGAGAGGCCGGAGACCGAACTCCAGCAAGGTGTGCTTGTTGTTGGCTTGGATCATTGAAGCCCGCTCTGCCCATCTGCCCTTCGCACCTTCCTCGATTTGATCCTTCAAGCGCTCCATGTTGCTCTAGTGTACAAAATATTGATATTATTGTGGTATTTGAGCATTTAATCTGGTTTTGACACAATATGTTAATGTTTTGAAGACATTGATAATCAAAGGGGAATAACGACAAGGAGTGTAAAACAAATGTCTGCCCGAATATTATTGTTCGGACAAACACGAAAAATTCAGAACAGAAACATACTCTCAACACAAAATCATTTCTATAAAAAAAAGTTGGAAAAAAAAGTTTTTTGTACCAAGAAGATATCCAGGAACTGGTCACCCATGTGTTTGATGCTGTTCTGTAACCGAGCGATCTCAAGATCCTTCTGCTTACAAAGATCTTCTTTTTCGTCACGAGTCTTCTTCAGCTCACTGTCTGACTCCTCTGTAACCATAGCAACAATAAAATCACTGTCATCTGTAACCATAGCAACAATAAAATCACACTGTCATCTGTAACCATAGCAACAATAAAATCACACTGTTATCTGTAATCATAACAACAATAAAAGGAAGTTTTAACTTGTTTAAAACCAGTATTTATTACATACCTACCTCTATAATAAACTCTTTGGGTAATCTTACCTTGGCATTCAAAGAAGAGGAGAGAGAAATGAATGTCACAAGAATTTTCTTAAAATTCCTGACATCCATCTCGAACTCGAAATTGAAGGAAATTACTCTCACACATCTCAGATTCCCCGCGGTGTAGATGTGACGTCACACCGGTCATATGATTGACCTTAGCCGCCATTAATTTGCCCACCTGGTTAAGGCAGGGGAGGCGGGAGGGAGAATAATCGTGTTTATTATAGAGGTAGGTATGTAATAAATACTGGTTTTAAACAAGTTAAAACTTCCTATTTATTGCCATACCACTACCTCTATAATAAACTCTTTGGGTTATATCAGAATAACCAAAGGAGGTGGGTTTAACCCTCTCCCGGGAATTTCATCACCGATGTGTGAGAGTAGGAAATATCCATTGAAAGTAGTAAATATTGTGTTTTACTTTTAAATTATAATTTTAAGTCGAAAATACATATTTACAGGATATTTACAACTAAACCATAATACACGCCTGAATTACCTTCAGATGCATGGAGACGAGCAGGGGCTCTGCAGAGGTGACTTTCCTCTTGCAGAAGAACAAAAATTTCCCTCGCCAAAGAAGAGGAGCAACTCCCCTGGGAGTCGACCTCAGGTGCATCTGTACAGAGGCGTGTTGATCTATTTACAGGTATTTACAGCTGGACTACACTCTCCGCCGCCACCAGTCGTCCAAGCTGGAGGCCGGAGTCATCCTCCCAAGCTAACTCCCTGAGATAGAAAGAAGTGAATGTGTTATGAGATTTCCAGGTACAGGCAGACATGACATCATTCAGAGACACTTTATTTGTAAAGGCAAGTGAAGCCGCGAGAGCCCTCACATCATGCGCTTTGACTCTGAAACCTGTGGATTTTTTCGCCTGTGACTTTTCATAGCAAAATCTAACACACTTCTTGATCCAAGATGAGATCGTAGCAGGACGGATATCATTTGGAAAATCCTTAAGATAGGACACGAAAAGCAAACGCTTGCCGAGATGCAGCTCACGCGTACGATTAACGTAGATGCGGAGGGCTCGCACGGGACAAAGCTTCGCGTCTTCCTCCAGGCCCGGCCCCAGAGAAGGAGTCAGGGCGGGAATGGAAAAGCTCAATAATGGCGTACCTGCTAATTGAGTTTTGGCCAGAAAGGAGGGAATGACTCCGAGGAGAACCGAGGAGCCATCCGACTTCCACTTAACTTTGGAAAAGGACAGGGCGTGGAGCTCACTCCGTCGCGTCCCGGAAGCCAGAGCCAAAAGGAAGACCGTCTTAAACGTCAGAAACTTTAGTGAGGCCCGCTCAAGGGGTTCGAACGGATCTTTTCTTAAGACGTTGAGAACAAGCGATAGATCCCACTCAGGAACCGGGTTCCTAGCTTTCGGTCTTTCGATCTCGAAACTATTAATCAACACAGTCAAACCTTGATCATGACCAAAATCGATCCCAAGTTTGGGTTTTAGAGTCTTCGCGATAGCCGTACGGTAACCCGCGATCGTGGATGGAGCTCGCCCTTCATTGAACTTTTCGAGAAGAAATTCGGAAATTAGGGGAGCATCGACTCTGAAAGGACTAACCTTCCGGCGACGACACCAAGCACAGAAGGAAGTCCACTTCGATTGGTAGACTGCCAAAGAAGATTTTCGATTTGATCGGGCGATCCTAGCGGACACCTCCCTTGAAAATCCCTTCTTTCGGAAACATCGCTCGACAATATCCAGGCATGAAGTTTCAGACTTGCGGGAGCCTGATGAAACATGCTGGAGCGAGGTTGTTTGAGGAGGTCCCACCGATCCGGAAGCTGACGAGGGAAGTCTACTATCAACTCCAGAAGGTCCGGGAACCACGACCTCTGCGGCAGACACGGAGCAATCAGCAGGAGGCGACACTGGTGAGTCCGAAACTTGGCGATCACCTTGTCCAACAACACCGCTGGGGGGTAAGCATACGCGTACATGCCCTCCCAGGACGTCGACATCGCATCCACTGACATGGCCGTGGGATCGGGAATGGGAGACACAAACGAAGGAAGTTTGTGGTTCCACCGGGTCGCAAACAAATCGACCATCGGCGTGCCCCATAGGCCGCAGAGAGATTGGAATACCCTGGGGGCAAGACTCCACTCCATGGCCTGGACCTGGCCCCTCCGGGAGAGGCGGTCCGCCCAAACATTCATATGACCAGGGATATGCCTCGCGAAAAGCGAAATACCCCGGTCGTGACACCAGAGCAGGAGGTCGATAGCGGCCTGGCACAGCGACTGGGACTTCGTACCGCCCTGCTTGTTGATGTAAGCGACAACGGTGGAGTTGTCGGTGGCCACCAACACAGCCTGATTGAGGAAATGTGTTTCCCAATGCCTGAGAGCCAAGAACACGGCCTCCAGTTCCAACAGGTTTATGTGCCATTCCTGCTGAGACGAAGACCAGGTGCCCGAGACCTCGCTGTCGTCCCAGTGAGCGCCCCAGCCGTCCATACTGGCATCCGTAAATACGTGCCTGGATGGAAGCGGCCGGCGGAATGACGACCCTCGGAGCAGATTGACGGGATCCAGCCACCATTGCAGATGGGAAACGACTTCCGGAGAGACCTGCACAAGCTGGGATCTGTCTCCCGTGACCTGGGACCATTGAGAGTGTAGATGCCGCTGAATAGGCCGCATGTGCAGGCGGCCCAACGGAACTAACTTTTCCGTGGAAGCTAGCATCCCGAGAAGGGACTGCCAGCGTCTGGCCGTCTGTGGAATGCGACGAAGGAAGCCTTCTGACAGCACGGATAATTTTGACTGACGATCCAGCGTCGGCAAAACAGTCTCTGAGGTAGTCTGATAACGATACCCCAAGAAGACGAAGTCTCGACGCGGTGACAAGTCGGACTTTTTTTGGTTGATTTTGAACCCCATCCGTGAGCATAGATTTACCACAAACTGTGCTTGGACGATCAGCGTTTCGCGACAATGGTGCCGGATTAGCCAATCGTCGAGATACTGGTGGATAAAAATCCCCCGCTTGTGGGCGAGAATCTGGACTTCCCGAGCCACCATGGTGAAAATCCACGGCGCTGTCGATAATCCGAACGGGAGCGCCCGAAACTGCCATACGCGGCCGAGATAGAGAAATCTCAGGTATTTGCGAACTGCAGGTTTCATTGGAATATGGAAATAGGCATCTTTGAGATCGATCGTTACCACCCACGAATCGCGAGGCATGACTGAACGAACTTGCTCCGGCGTTTCCATGGAAAACGTCGGCACGATTAAGAACTTGTTCAACGGAGAAAGATCTATCACTGGTCTCCAACCCCCCGACGCTTTGGGAACCACAAACAACACGCTGTAGAACCCGGGAGTGTCCCCGGGAGCAGGTTCTATCGCTTGTTTCTCGATCATCGCCGTTATCTCCTCGTGGAGAACACGGCGGCGTTCTGGATCGTTTGGAAGAGTGAAACCCCTTGGGACGGGCGATAACGGTGGCAATTTCTCGAATTTCAGGCCGAATCCTCGACGGAGCGTCGAGACGACCCAGGGGCAAGCCCCGAGCCGCTCCCACTCTTTCCAAAACAGAATTAAACGAGCTCCTACGGGCTCGTCTGAGGAAGGAATATCGACCGAAACGAGCTGACCATGCAGCTCTTCTCGACACTCGAGCAAAGGATCCGGCCCGGAATCCGAAGCTATACGTACCCGGTTTCTTTTCCCCTGCGGGCTTGGGAGCCTCTCCGCGTCCTCGGCCTCGGCCACGACCACGGTCTCCTCGGGTGCTGCCGGCAGGGGCCCCGCGAAAGGGCAACCCTGAGGCCCTGCCTCTAGCTCTACCACGGCCACGAGTCGGCTGCTGCTGAGGCTGAGACTGCTGAACTGCAGACTGGGGCTTCTTAAAGGCCGAAACCATCTGTTGCGTGAGACGTTCCAGAGACTTCGACTGGCTCAGGAGGGCATTGGAAGTAGAGGACTTCGCGGCCTTCTCGTCGGCCTCCTTCTTCACCTCCCGCAACTCCGCAGAACGGTCAGGGAGTAGAAGTGAAGTAGGGGCTCCGGAAGAGGGGATAACGGGGTGGAGAACTCTCATGTCTGTCATGAGCTGGTCCGGAACCTCGAACTTGAGGGATGAGAGGAAGGCGTCACGCCGCCACAACTCGGACACCCAGAGTGAGTGGGAGTCCAGGGCCACCTTGTCACCCACACCTTTGCCAATGGAGGTGACCAATGAAGCGCAGCTCAATAAGGCTTCTGCCAAATCATCCCGGTCGACGTCAGGGTTGTCCAGGACCTGGTCACGGCACTGAAGAATGGCCCGTCTCGTAGCCATCGACAGCCAGTCCATGGCCGAATCCGTGGCCAGCCCCACTCGAAACGTGTGCTGCAGCTCCGCCAAGGCCGCCCATGGGATCTCCACGGCCTTAGGCTCCTTGAAAAAGGCGTAATGGGGGTGATGCCTCCTCAAAGCTGTAGGCTTGTCGTTCAACTCCGACGACGTATAGTAGTCGTTGACAGACGGGCGAGCAGGATACGCGCCAATCGCCGACTTGTTGGACCTGATGGTCTCGTCCATGCGCTCCTGCATGGAGCCGCGAACTCCCTGCGACAGAGGGAACCGTAAGGCGTCCTTCGACGGCCGGGGGTGCTCCAACTCAGAAGAAATCATCGAACGAGCCACCTTCTTGACTGGGGCCGGAGCATGCTCTTCGGGCCACAAACCCGGGAGGACCCTCTTCACAAAATCCAACTTCTCCCCCCAAGAGAGAGGGTCGTCGGACTCGGGCTGGTCCGCCTCCTGGTCCGGGTCCGCCTTACGCTTTCGCGGAAGCGTGAGGCCTGACGGGCCAGGTAACGGCTGGTCAGCCGACTGAGAGACCTGTAGGGAAGGTTCCTCATCTGAAGACGGCTCTTCCCTAGGCAGAGGGGAAGACGGGGGCGGTGGCGGCTGTGGAGGCGTGAACCTCGCCAGAAACTGCTGCCACTGGCCTAACATCTCCTCCCGAAAAGACTGAGGCTCGCCCCTAAGGCGCTGCTCTGACGTCGTGGAAGAGCTCCCCTGGACAGGAACACCGGACGGCTCCGACGCACGGGAAGACCCTTGGTCCGCCAACTGGGCGAAGGACAACATACCCTGGCTGGAGGCGACGAAACCGGAGGGCAGGGCCGTAAGAGGGGAATCGTCCTTGATATCCTCGGCGATCTGAAACACACAGGGCGAATCAGAAAAAGGAAACTCTGGAAACCGTGGAGACATGGAAACTCCAGGAACCCATGGGTTTGGACGGCTCATGGCCCTTGGCTCCCGGCCCCTACTGGCCACGGCTCCGGTAGCCACGGCCTGGGGTCCAGTAACCGACGGGAAATCGGGTGCCGGCGGCCGTATCACTGGCGACACGGGCCCGGACCGAAATCCGCCCTGGCTATGGGGTTGAAACCCAGCTCCGGGGGCGGGCGCCCGACCCGGAGGGGGAATCAACACTCTCTGTCCAGAGGGATCCCGGGCGCAGGGAACCGTCGTGAGCCCGACGGAACCGGCAGACCCCGAAACCACACTCGGACACTGAAACCCAGGTCGTTCAGCCAGAGAAGCATGAGAACGAGGGGCCAGTAGAGAGGGAGCCAAAAGTGAGCCACACAAACCCGTAGGTTGTGGGGAAGTTAGGGTGCCGAGAGCCGAACGCGCGGCTCCCGGGACCCGTACCTGGCTGAAAGAAAATGACAATGATAAATCAAAACTTACAGCACAAACAGCATTGGATAACTGCAAATCTAATCGCCGCTTGCGTTCCTCAGACGCCTTGGGACGCGGCCTGGCGCTATCAGAATCTGACGGGGAAGGGGGAGTAGGGCAACCAGCAAACCTGCGGGCCTGAATCTCCCGTAAGCCTTGAAGACAAAGTTTCCACTCGTCGACGGACCAATCCGCGCATAATTCACAGGTGGCTGAAGGACGGCAATAAACAGTGTCCCTACACTGCCAGCAGGCGTTATGAACCTCCCACTTAGGAAGGTAGTGTTTGCAAACGATGCACTTCATATCTGAAACATATCAAACATCGAAGTACAAACGGGCGATAATGGGGGAAGGAAAGGGGCCTGGGGAGGCTTTACCATTTCCTCCCAAAAAAATCGCAAATCACTAACTCTAAGCTAGTCTAACAACGAAAGAACGATCTACTGAAGAAAAAGCTGTGCAAAGAACAGCCTAAAGACGATCGTAGACGTGAAGAAATTCGACTTTGAATGCCGAAAGCAAGACTTGCTGCACATCCAACAATGGAGGAGCAAATTAATGGCGGCTAAGGTCAATCATATGACCGGTGTGACGTCACATCTACACCGCGGGGAATCTGAGATGTGTGAGAGTAATTTCCTTCAATTTCGAGTTCGAGATGGATGTCAGGAATTTTAAGAAAATTCTTGTGACATTCATTTCTCTCTCCTCTTCTTTGAATGCCAAGGTAAGATTACCCAAAGAGTTTATTATAGAGGTAGTGGTATGGCAATAAATATCACTGTCATCTGTAACCATAGCAACAATAAAATCACACTGTTATCTGTAATCATAACAACAATAAAATCACTGTCATCTGTAACCATAGCAACAATAAAATCACACTGTCATCTGTAACCATAGCAACAATAAAGCACTATGTCATCTGTAACCATAGCAACAATAAGATCACTATATCATCAGTTATTATAGCAACAACATCTGTAACCAAAACACATTTGTTTCCATAGTAAGAACAGTGAAGTGATCCATTAAATATTCCATGTTCAGGCAAAATTGTATGAAATCACAAGGCTGACTGTGACACAGTGAGCAATACACACCTTGTCAATTTGTCATTCATTTTCTCAAACATTTTAACAGTACAAGTACTTTAATTACATTACCAACCTACTGTATAGAGCTGTCCAATTTATAAATAACAAATGATTCTGAAGTGAAGTGACTAATCATGCATAATTATCAACATCAACAAGCTGTTTCCATGGTTACGGACCGAGCTGTAGCCTTGTTCGCTGTAACTCTGTCTCCAGCTGATGAACTCGCAGAGATAATTCTGTCTGCATTGTCTTGTATTGACGAGTCATTTCTGAAAAGTACGAAACACTACAATATACAGGATATACTTGTATTGCTGGTGGCAGTATTGCTCAATATAATATATGCTACATTCCACATGACGATAAAAATAAATATGTCGGTATGAACATAATGTGTGATTTCATTAAAAAAATGATATCAGTCGCTTTTTTTGATATAGTTACATGTCACGATATAGTTTATTAATGTGAATGAATAGAAAGAGATCTTTATGTGTGAATCAATGTTTAACCCCAAGTTCACCTGCGCCCACATCTTTCTGACTCTCCTGCTGTTCGACGAGCTGCTCCTCCGCCTCGTGTAGCCGACTCTTCCATTCCGAGCCCGCCGACTGCGCCCTTCTAGCAACTTCCTTGCGTACCGCTACGGAATCATGAAATTATTGTATTTGACGAGAAGGTAACAACGTTAACATGTTAAGGAACTTTCGATGTTGATGACATGAACTTATTACTGTATAGGCTAGCCTTGGATTTAAACTGATGTTGGCAGGAAAACTATTTTTAGGTTACCGGACCTTTGGTCCGATAACCTATTGCCGTGGCGTTGCGTCCGTCGTCGTCGTCGTCCGTCGTCGTCCGTCGTCGTCGTCGTCCGTCTACATTTTTATCTTTAAAGTTTACGATCGGATCTTTCTGAAATTTTGCACAAATATGCCTAAAAATATTTCGAGAGGGAGGTATTTTTTAGTTTTTTGATTTTTCGCAATTATTTCAAAATGGCGGCTGTTTTCGTCGAAAATGGCCAATTTTGGACTTTGGTTGTCGTTTTCTCAAAATCTGTTCAGTAACTTTTTTTCTTATTCATGCATAACACTCCTCATAGGTACCTCTGTGACATGTATAAATTTCGTTGCCCTTGAATCGCTCGAAGTGGGCCATTTTGGGCCCAAACTCGGCCCAAATGGGACTTTCTTTCCCATGTTAAATTCTCCTATGCTTTATAATGGGACACATTAAGCCTAATATCTCACTTAATATTGAGATTAGAGACTAGGAATCAATTGTGGACATATAAGAAATGATATATGCTGAATATTGTCGTGACCTTGAATTTGACATTTGAACTCATTTTCAAGGTCACAGGACAAAATGGCTAATATCTTGCTTATTATCGACTTTACAGCTTAGGATTCAATTGTGAACATATAGGAAATGATATATGTTGAATATTCTCATGACCTTGAATTCGACCTTTGACCTCATTTTCAAGGTCACATGACAAAATGGCTAATATCTCGCTTATTATCGACTTTACAGCTTAGGAATACATTGTGAACATATAGGAAATGATATATGCTGAATTTTCTCGTGACCTCGAATTTGACCTTGACCTCATTTCCAAGGTCACAGGACAAAATTGCTAATATCTCGCTTATTATCGACTTTACAGCTTAGGAATCAATTGCGAACATATAGGAAATGATATATGCTGAATATTTCTGTGACCTTGAATTTGACCTTTGACCTCATTTTCAAGGTCACAGGACAAAATGGCCAATATCTTGCTTATTATTGACTTTACGCCTTATGAATCAATTGTGAACATATAGGAAATGATATATGCTGAATATTCTAGTGACCTTGAATTTGACTTTTGACCTCATTTTCAAGGTCAACAGGACAAAATGGCTAATATCTTGCTTATTATCAACTTTACAGCTTAGGAATCAATTGTGAACATATAGGAAATGATATATTCTGAATATTCTCATGACCTTGAATTTGACCTTTGACCTAAATTTCAAGGCCAGTCATTTTATTTTCAAGGTCAGAATACAAAATGGTTTATATCTCTTTTATTATCAAATTCACAGCTTAGGGGTCCATAGTGAACATAGGAAATGATGTATGCTGAATATTTTGGTGATCTAGAATTTGACCTTTGATCCAATTTTCAAGGTCAGAGAACAAAATGGCTATTATGTCGCTTGTTATCATCTTTACAGCTTAGGAATCAATTGCAAATATAGAGGAATGATATATACTGAATCTTTTCATGAACTTGAACTTTGACCTCATTTTCTAGGTCACATCACCGATCACAGAATGGCTAATATCTCACTTATTATCGACTTTACAGCTTAGGAATTTATTGTGGACATACTAGAAGTGATATATTTGTTGAAAAATTATTTTCAAGGTCACTGGACAAAAGACAAATATCTAAAATGTATATTGTCCGGTAACCTTTCTTAGCCCTTGGGCTAATTTTTTCTAAATCAATTACATTTTTTTGCGTGTGGTCTCAGAAAAATAGGTTACACAACAAACTATGCTTGATCAGATGGATAAATCAAGCATATGACAGTACTAGCAGCACTAGCCACTCAGAGTTACCTCTGACCTATTTCACGCTCGATTGGCTCGAACATATACGAGTAAGCTGGAATCGCACTGCATCAAGGGATACAAAGTACAGAGAATGGCGGTAATGTAAACAAACTAAAAATATCTCCACCAGAAACTCGCAACGAAATCAATTAGAAAGGGGCATCTGTTTGAGCATACAAGTGCAGATATATAACTGTTATGTTTTCTTCGTTCAATCAGAAAGTTATGGAAAAATCCATAAATTACTGCCAATATCACTTTAAGTTGTTGCACTCATGTCAGAAATACCCTCAGATAAGATGATGACATTTTAAGTTGAACATAGTGTTAGCATTCTTATTAGTGTCAGGATATTTGCATCTTTATGTATCATAACATAATATAATGATAAAATTCTTACCCAAGTGATCTTTCAAAGCTTCAACTTCTTCCAAGGTTTTCTTGTATTTATCTTCTGCTGTGAGGACTCCATCTGTAATAATTCAAAATACGTGCTCACTTGACACAAAAAAACAAAACAAAATCATTGGTACAAACAGCTCAAATGTATTTCTCGACCGCTGAATTTCATTCTGAAGGTACACTGAACAATTGCTGATAGTGATAGAGATATTAACGATTCTGTTACTGGATACCGTTAGACTGTACCCACTCCATAACTGGGAAACATCAGAAAAATCAGGATTGATTTGGCATTGCTCATACCAAAATATTCATTGGTAGTCATGCATCAAATCATCAAATGATGGGGATTAATCAGATTGTGTGTTGACAGGGACGATTTGAGTACACAGAGGTTCTGGGGTAACCAACAACTAGGTAGGTTGTGACTCAACTAGGCCGTGGCTGTGACAACAGCATCAATGCCTGTCGATGGTCATTTTTTGCTCTGGCACAAGCAACAGATGTTGTTTCATCCCATTGCCTGCACCAAGGCAGTACAAGAGTAAGTATGGTAAAATATTCCACTTTGGTGCCGTGACCAGGACAACCTTAGTCCTGATCACCGATACTTTATCAGAGCTTTCTCTATATAGAACACACGAGTAGGAAATGTCAACAAAAGGATGAAACAAACAGCTACCGGCTCCGCAAGTTGAGGGTTACTATCCAATAGCGGCATTCCCTGCAAGCCAACCCAGCACTTCTGTGAAGGTCCGAAGCAGCACTTGGTTTCGTTTAAGGTGCGGTATGAGCACATTAGTGAGCTATGGTATATTTGAGTTGGTGCTAGAGGCCTATCTAGCCAATGAGGGGGGTTAGATCACCATGGTGAAAGTCGAATACCACACCTTGGTCTTGGTTTCACAGTTGGAAAGTTTCAACCATGGCTTCCGATTTGGGTGCTGTACACCGGATCAACAGTCCTCCGGAAATACGCTCTCAGCCGTCTCGCCTGAAGACCATGGTCTTGCCAGTCAAGATCAGTTGGGTTCCTATCTGGGGTTGGACCTAGTTTCCTTTAGGTATGGCAACTGGCGAGCACAACGGTTTTCAGGGGAGCCAGCACTTGAATCAATTGCAGTTTCCTTCTACAGGCAGCCATCAGTCGTGTAGCCTCCAGATGCCTTTTTGGTTAGTATTACAGACCAGTATCGTCTTTACAGATGGCTTGCACAGGTGGAATACAATATGCAGCCCCGTCCCATTCACACCTGAGTTCTGTTGGGTCACGAGATTTCTTGCGCCTCAACCTGTTGCTCTGACGCTTGGAACATGATGGCTGCAGCACTGGCAAGTGTGATGATCAGCGTGCCTCGACTGCGTGGACTTTACTCATGGATTGAACAACACCAACAACTGAGTTCCTTCTCATTAACTTGGGAGGTAAAGGGCACTGAGTTCCTTCTCATTAACTTGGGAGGTAATACTATATGGGTAATGATCAACATCACGTCCAATTGACCTATCCCAAGTGCCCCTAAAAGTTGTCAGAGTTTCACAAATTACGTCAGAAAACTTCTCTTTGGCCAATAGTAACATTTTGCAGAATACATTGAAAACTAGACGTCAAGGCCTAAAGATGCCTTGGAGGCATTTCGGTGTGATGATTAATTTATAATATATACTAGATATCGACGAAAAAGAAAAATGCCGACTCGGCAAAAAAATTTCGGGTCAAGGTCAAAGTTCATCCATAATACCAATTAGACATGTTTGTCTAGGGCGACGAGTCCAAAAATAACGTCCGTTTCGCTCTACGAAGCACCGTTTCCGAGATATCGACGAAAACGAAAAATGCCGACTCGGCAAAAAAATTTCGGGTCAAGGTCAAAGTTCATCCATAATACCATCTAGACATGTTTGTCTAGGGCGACGAGTCCGAAAATAACGTCCGTTTCACTCTACGAAGCACCGTTTCCGAGATATCGACGAAAACGAAAAATGCTGACTCGGCAAAAAAATTTCGGGTCAAGGTCATCCATAATACCCTTTAGACATGTTTGTCTAGGGCGACGAGTCCGAAAATAACGTCCGTTTCGCTCTACGAAGCACTGTTTCCGAGATCTCGCCGAAAACGATAAATGCCGACTCGGCAAAAAAATTTCGGGTCAAGGTCAAAGTTCATCCATAATACCCCCTAGGCATGTTTGTCTAGGGCGACGAGTCCGAAAATAATGTCCGTTTCGCTCTACGACGCACCGTTTCCGAGATATCGACGAAAACGAAAAATGCCGACTCGGCAAAAAAATTTTGGGTCAAGGTCAAAGTTCATCAATAATTCCCCTTAGACATGTTTGTCTAGTGCGACGAGTCCGAAAATAAAGTCCGTTTCGCTCTACGACGCACCGTTTCCGAGATATCGACGAAAACGAAAAATGCCGACTCGGCAAAAAAATTTCAGGTCAAGGTCAAAGTTCATCCATAATACCCCTTAGACATGTTTGTCTAGTGCGACGAGTCCGAAAATAAGGTCCGTTTCGCTCTACGACGCACCGTTTCCGAGATAACGACGAAAACGAAAAATGCCGACTCGGCAAAAAAATTTCGGGTCAAGGTCAAAGTTCATCAATAATACCCCTTGGACATGTTTGTCTAGTGCGACGAGTCCGAAAATAACGTCCGTTTCGCTCTACGACGCACCGTTTCCGAGATATCGACGAAAACGAAAAATGCCGACTCGGCAAAAAAATTTCGGGTCAAGGTCAAAGTTCATCCATAATACCCCTTGGACATGTTTGTCTAGTGCGACGAGTCCGAAAATAACGTCCGTTTCGCTCTACGACGCACCGTTTCCGAGATAACGACGAAAACGAAAAATGCCGACTCGGCAAAAAAATTTCGGGTCAAGGTCAAAGTTCATCAATAATACCCCTTGGACATGTTTGTCTAGTGCGACGAGTCCGAAAATAACGTCCGTTTCGCTCTACGACGCACCGTTTCCGAGATATCGACGAAAACGAAAAATGCCGACTCGGCAAAAAAATTTCGGGTCAAGGTCAAAGTTCATCCATAATACCCCTTAGACATGTTTGTCTAGTGCGACGAGTCCGAAAATAACGTCCGTTTCGCTCTACGACGCACCGTTTCCGAGATAACGACGAAAACGAAAAATGCCGACTCGGCAAAAAAATTTCGGGTCAAGGTCAAAGTTCATCCATAATTCCCCTTAGACATGTTTGTCTAGTGCGACGAGTCCGAAAATAACGTCCGTTTCGCTCTACGACGCACCGTTTCCGAGATATCGACGAAAACGAAAAATGCCGACTCGGCAAAAAAATTTCGGGTCAAGGTCAAAGTTCATCCATAATACCCCTTAGACATGTTTGTCTAGTGCGACGAGTCCGAAAATAACGTCCGTTTCGCTCTACGACGCACCGTTTCCGAGATATCGGCAAAAAAATTTCGGGTCAAGGTCAAAGTTCATCCATAATACCCCTTAGACATGTTTGTCTAGTGCGACGAGTCCGAAAATAACGTCCGTTTCGCTCTACGACGCACCGTTTCCGAGATATCGACGAAAACGAAAAATGCCGACTCGGCAAAAAAATTTCGGGTCAAGGTCAAAGTTCATCCATAATACCCCTTAGACATGTTTGTCTAGTGCGACGAGTCCGAAAATAACGTCCGTTTCGCTCTACGACGCACCGTTTCCGAGATATCGACGAAAACGAAAAATGCCGACTCGGCAAAAAAATTTCGGGTCAAGGTCAAAGTTCATCCATAATACCCCTTAGACATGTTTGTCTAGGGCGACGAGTCCGAAAATAACGTCCGTTTCGCTCTACGACGCACGGTTTCCGAGATATGCAGGATGAATCAAGGATGACTCAGCAAAAAATTATTTCGGCCTCTAGGTCAAAGGTCGTTTGAGGTATCGATCCCAAAATCAATAGGGTTCTTCCCTGGTGATATATAAACCTCCGTGCAAAATTCTGCAACTATTGCCTGAATATTTTTTGAGTTATCGTCCGGAAACCAAGTTCCTCGATTTCATCCTCACGGACCTCACGGACCTCGGAGCCGGATCAAAAAAAAAAGTACACCCTAGAAATGTTTGTCTAGGGCGACGAGTCCGAAAATAACGTCCGTTTCGCTCTACGACGCACGGTTTCCGAGATATGCAGGAAGCCTCAAGGATGAATCAGCAAAAAATTATTTTGACCTCTAGGTCAAAGGTCGTTTGACGGATCGATCCCAAAATCAATAGGGTTCTTCCCTGGTGGCATATGAACTTCCATGCAGAGTTCTGCAACTATTGCGTAAATATTTACGCAATATCATCCTCATATCATTTCTGACTTGCGGTGAAAATTTGACGAGGATCCGTCAAGGCAATCTAAAGTTATCGTCCGGAAACCAAAAGTGGCGGAAGAAGAAAAAAAAGAAAAAAAAAAAAAAAAAAAAAAAAAAAAAAAAATTCTGCTAAAACCATAAAGGCATTTCTGCCGAAATGCCTTAATTACGTAAAAGGACTCGGACAATCTGGATTTGGGATAGGTTAATTGTGTGTCATTCCCTGTTATTCATGTACGCCAAGGGCTGCGACAAATGTTGGCCCTTCTAGGCACCACCTCCACTCTGAATTTTGCATTCTCTTACAGGCGTGGGGGCAGCTGGGGATGCTGCATTGCCTCAGCATTGAATTTTTGGGTTCGCACACGATTTTGTGAATTAGCTTGTTTTGTAGCGGGAAATTTTTCGAAATCAAAAGTTTGGTGTAATATACAACCCAATGTGTCTTCTGGTCCAAAATTAAAACAATACTTCAATCCTGATGGATGTAAACATGGCCAAATCAACATGATCAATGAATACAATGTGGCTTGAAAAATAGTTACACAGCGGTAGATGGCAAACTTTTTCAATTTTTTCAGGGAAGCCTGAAATTTGGCAGAAAATTGCTGTTTGACTTCCAGGTGAAGTATGCCAAGTTATACTATGATACCATTCAGCATGTTCAGCATTCAGCATTGCGATAATAAGAAAATATCAGCAAAAAAAACAAAACAGTGTAAACGCAATAAAAAATCACAGTATAGAATATTTCTATGATAGAATCTAGATCATGATCTTATGGAGCCCTTAAGGGGACACAAACGTGAGTGGGAAAATTTTTTTTCACGTTCCCTCATGATTTTTCCGTGTTCCCTCGTTATCTTTTTTGTGTTCTAACGGCCTTCTTGTGATAGAGGTCCTGGTGGGAGCTATTTCCCACACCGTTTAAATTGGCCATGACATTCAATTGTGGTGACGCCTCTTTAGTGTGTAAGGTAGGTTCATTGCAAATATTGTGTCTGTAAGTGGTCCACTAGCTATACTTGTGAAATAGGTGCCGCTTTTGTACCAATGGCCCTAATGTTCATCCCCCAAAAAACTACACTCCACTTTTTATCTACCCCCATCAAATCGTCGCCATCTTTAATTTGTACAGTAGGTTCATTGCAAATATTGTGCCTTGACTGTAGTTGGCCCACTATATATACTCGTGAAATAGGTCCCTTATTTCGTAAATGACATTGAGACGTTCATCCCCTCAAAAACTACACTCTTCCCCCATCAAATTGTCGCCCTCTTTAGTGTGGAAGGTTGTTGACTGCGAATATTGTGTCTTTACTGTAGTTGGCATACTTAAATATTCCCGTGAAATAGGTCCCGCTTTTGTAAAAATGACCCTTACTTCGTGAATGAGACGTTCATCCCAAAAAAATTAGGCCAAGGGCCAAAGATAGGTTACCGGACAATGTTTAATATTTTAGATGTTAGCCAGGTCACTGGTTGAAATCAAGGTCAAGAGAATATTCAGCATATATAACATTAAGCATATATCATGTCCACAGTTGATTGCTAAGCTGTAAATTCAATAATCAGAGAGATATCAGCAATTTTGTGCTGTGGCCTTGAAACTGAAGGGGCAAAGGTCAAATTCGAGGTCATCAAAATATTCAGTGTATATCATTTTCTATATCATGTCCACAATTGATTCCCAAGCCATACAGTCAATAGAGGAGCAAGATATGAGCCAGTTTGTCCTTGGACCTTGAGAATGAGGTCAGAGGTCAAATTCAAGGTCCGATAATATTCAGCATATATCATTTCCTACATGTCCACAATTGATTCCTAAGCTGTAAAATCGATAATAAGTGAGATATTAGCCATTTTGTCCTGTGACCTTGAAAATGAGGTGAAAGGTCAAATTCAAGGTCATGACAATAATCTGCATATATCATTTCCTATATGTTCATAACTGATTCCTAAGCTGTGAAGTCGATAACAAGCGAGATATTAGCCATTTTGTCCTATGACCTTGAAAATGCCGTCAAAGGTCAAATTCAAGGTCATCAGAATATTCAGCATATATCATTTCCTATATGTCCACAATTGATTCCTAAGCTGCAGAGTCGATAATAAGTGAGATATTAGCCATTCTGTCCTGTGACCTTGAAAATGAGGTCAAAGGTCAAATTCAAGGTCATGACAATAATCTGCATATATCATTTCCTATATGTTCATAACTGATTCCTAAGCTGTAAAGTCGATAACAAGCGAGATATTAGCCATTTTGTCCTATGACCTTGAAAAGGGGGTCAAAGGTCAAATTCAAGGTCATGAGAATATTCAGCATATATCATTTCCAATATGTCCACAATTGATTCCTAAGCTGTAGAGTCGATAATAAGCGAGATATCAGCCATTTTAAGATCTGACCTTGAATTGAGGTCAGAGGTCAAATTCAAGGTCACGAGGATATTCAGCATATATCATTTCCTATATGTCCACAATTGATTCCTAGTCTCTAATCTCAATATTAAGTGAGATATTAGGCATAATGTGTCCCATTATAAAGCATAGGAAAATTTAACATGGGAAAGTCCCATTTGGGCCGAGTTTGGGCCAAAATGGTCCACTTCGAGCGATTCAAGCGCAACGAAATTTATAGACATCATAGGAGTACATATCAGGAGTGTTATGTATCAAAAAGAAAAAAAGTTACTGAACGGATTTTGAGAAAATGGCCACCAAAGTCCAAAATCAGGCATTTTTCGTCGAAAACGGTCGCCATTTTGAAAAAAATGCGAAAATCAAAAAACTAAAAAATACCTCCTTCTTGAATTATTTTAAAGTATTTTTGTGCAAAATTTCAGAAGAATACGCCCGTAAACAAAAAAGATAAAAATGTGGACGACGACGACGGACAACGGACGACGGACGCAACGCCATGCCAATAGGTTATCGGACCATAGGTCCGGTAACCTAAAAAGACCACCCCATTTTTTCTCTGCCCCCATCAAATCGTCGCCCCCTTTAGCATGTTTAGTGTGTAAGGTAGGTTGATCGCCAGATCCGTACTTGTGTATACTCAGATTTTTCTAACTCGTTTACACTGTTTTTCACTCATATTTTTGTGATGCTAAACGCTATCGTTCTATAATTTGGCATACTTCACCTGGGAGTCAAACGGCAATTTTCTACCGAATTTCAGACAGCTATCGCGAAAACTGAAAAAGATGGCAATCTACCCCAATGTTAAAATTAGCCCTATTATTTAATTTCTGGGCCCGCACACAATTTTGTGCATTGCTCGATTTTGTAGTGGTGCAATCTTCTAAAATCAGCATGTTTGTGTAGAATACACCCCATGTGTCTTCTGATTTAAAATTACAACAATACTCCGAATCCTGATGGATGGAAACACGATCAAATCCTCGAATAAGATCAGGTTCTCGACATCCCGTTTTTGGCTGAAATTTAACATCGGTGTAGATTGCCAACTTCTTCAATTATTGCAATAGCCCAAGCGATGCGGAAGTCTGAAATTTAGTAGAAAATTGCCGTTTGTCTCCGAGGTGAAGTATGCCAGTACGATACCATTTACAATCGCGAAGATATCGTCAAAAAACCGGTGTAAACAAGTTAGAAAATTAGGCCAAGGGCCGAAGATAGGTTAAAGGACAATGTTTAATATTTTAGATGTTAGCCAGGTCACTGGTTGAATTTAAGGTCAAGAGAATATTCAGCATATATAACATTAAGCATATATCATGTCCACAGTTGATTGCTAAGCTGTAAATTTAATAATCAGAGAGATATCAGCAATTTTGTGCTGTGGCCTTGAAAATGAAGGGGCAAAGGTCAAATTCAAGGTCATCAAAATATTCAATGTATATCATTTTCTATATCATGTCCACAATTGATTCCCAAGCCATACAGTCAATTAGAGGAGCAAGATATGAGCCAGTTTGTCCTTGGACCTTGAAAATGAGGTCAGAGGTCAAATTCAAGGTCATGAGAATATTCAGCATATATCATTTCCTATATGTCCACAATTGATTCCTAAGCTGTAAAATCGATGATAAGTGAGATATTAGCCTGTTTGTCATGTGACCTTGAAAATGAGGTCAAAGGTCAAATTCAAGGTCATGACAATGATCTGCATATATCATTTCCTATATGTTCATAATTGATTGCTAAGCTGTATTTTTTTTAGTCGATAACAAGTGAGATATTAGCCATTTTGTCCTGTGACCTTGAAAATGAGGTCGAAGGTCAAATTCAAGGTCATCAGAATATTCAGCATATATCATTTCCTATATGTCCACAATTGATTCCTAAGCTGTAGAGTGGATAATAAGCGAGATATAAGCCATTTTGTGCTCTGACCTTGAAACTGAGGTCAGAGGTCAAATTCAAGGTCACGAGAATATTCAGCATATATTATTTCCTATACGTCCACAATTGATTCCTAAGCTGTAGAGTGGATAATAAGCGAGATATAAGCCATTTTGTGCTCTGACCTTGAAACTGAGGTCAGAGGTCAAATTCAAGGTCACGGGAATATTCATCATATATCATTTCCTATATGTCCACAATTGATTCCTAGTCTCTAATCTCAATATCAAGTGAGATATTAGGCATAATGTGTCCCGTTATAAAGCATAGGAGAATTTAACATGGGAAAGTCCCATTTGGGCCAAAATGGCCCACTTCGAGCGATTCAAGCGCAACGAAATTTATAGACATCATAGAAGTACATATGAGGAGTCTTATGTATCAAAAAGAAAAAAAGTTACTGAACAGATTTTGAGAAAATGGCCGCGAAAGTCCAAAATCAGGCATTTTTTGTCAAAAACGGCCGCCATTTTGAAAAAAATTCGCCCGTAAACAAAAAAGATAAAAATGTGGACGACGACGACGGCGGACGACGACGGACGACGGACGCAACGCCATGCCAATAGGTTATCGGACCATAGGTCCGGTAACCTATAATGTAGATACATCGGGACAGTACTGCGATTGACCGGGACACTATCATAAGTGTGGCTTACAATGATTGCATCAGTGAAACTGCATTAGATACATAATCATATGAATCATCGAGGTAGTAACTAATAAGTACAAGAGAGAAAATTAGCCCAATGGGCTAGTAAGGTTACCGGAGAAATATACAGAGTTAAGCCGAGAAAGTTGAAAGTCAAATTCAAGGTGACCACTGAAATCGCCATATCTCTAACCGTGAAAATGGGATCAAAGGTTAAATTCTAGATCACCAAACTATTCAGCATACATCATTTCCTATATGTTCACTATGGACCCCTAAGCTGTAAATTTGATAATAAGCGAGATATAAGCCATTTTGTAATCTGACTTTGAAAATAAAATGACTGACCTTGAAATTTAGGTCAAAGGTCAAATTCAATATCATTAAAATATTCAGAATATATCATTTCCTATATGTTCACAATTGATTTCTAAGCTGTAAAGTCGCTAATAAGCAAGATATTGGCCATTTTGTCCTGTGACCTTGAAAATAGGTCAAAGGTCAAATTCAAGGTCATGAGAATTTTCAGCATATATCATTTCCTATATGTTCACAATTGATTCCTAAGCTGTAAAGTCGCTAATAAGCAAGATATTGGCCATTTTGTCCTGTGACCTTGAAAATAAGTCAAAGGTCAAATTCAAGGTCACAAGCATTTTCAGCATATATCATTTCCTATATGTTCACAATTGATTCCTAAGCTGTAAAGTCGCTAATAAGCAAGATATTGGCCATTTTGTCCTGTGACCTTGAAAATGAGGTCAAAGGTCAAATTCAAGGTCACGAGAATATTCAGCATATATCATTTCCCATATGTTCACAATTGATTCCTAAGCTGTAAAGTCGATAATAAGCGAGATATCAGCAATTTTGACCTGTGACCTTGGAAATGAGGTCAAAGGTCAAATTCAAGGTCATGATAATATTCTGCGTATATCATTTCCTATATGTTCACAATTGATTCCTAAGCTGTAAAGTCGATAATAAGCGAGATCTTAGCCATTTTGTCATGTGACCTTCAAAATGAGGTCAAAGGTCAAATTCAAGCTCATGAGAATTTTCAGCATATATCATTTCCTATATGTTCACAATTGATTTCTAAGCTGTTAAGTCGCTGATAAGCAAGATATTGGCCATTTTGTCCTGTGACCTTGAAAATGAGGTCAAAGGTCAAATTCAAGGTCACGAGAATTTTCAGCATATATCATTTCCTATATGTTCACAATTGATTCCTAAGCTGTAAAGTCGCTAATAAGCAAGATATTGGCCAATTTGTCCTGTGACCTTGAAAATGAGGTCAAAGGTCAAATTCAAGGTCATGAGAATATTCAGCATATATCATTTCCTATATGTTCACAATTGATTCCTAAGCTGTAAAGTCGATAATAAGCGAGATATTAGCAATTTTGTCCTGTGACCTTGGAAATGAGGTCAGGGTCAAATTCAAGGTCATGAAAATATTGAGCATATATCATTTCCTATATGTTCACAATTGATTCCTAAACTGTAAAGTCCATAATAAGCGAGATATTAGCCATTTTGTCATGTGACCTTGAAAATGAGGTCAAAGGTCAAATTCAAGGTCACGAGAATATTCAGCATATATCATTTCCTATATGTTCACAATTGATTCCTAGGCTGTAAAGTCGATAATAAGCGAGATATTAGCCATTTTGTCCTGTGACCTTGAAAATGAGGTCAAAGGTCAAATTCAAGGTCACGAGAATTTTCAGCATATATCATTTCCTATATGTTCACAATCGATTCCTAAGCTGTAAAGTCGCTAATAAGCAAGATATTGGCCATTTTGTCCTGTGACCTTGAAAATGAGGTCAAAGCTCAAATGCAAGGCCACGAGAATATTCAGCATATATCATTTCCTATATGTTCACAATTGATTCCTAAGCTGTAAAGTCGATAATAAGCGAGATATTAGCAATTTTGTCCTGCGATCTTGGAAATGAGGTCAAAGGTCAAATTCAAGGTCACGAAAATATTCAGCATATATCATTTCCTATATGTTCACAATTGATTCCTAAACTGTAAAGTCGATGATAAGTGAGATATTAGCCATTTTATCATGTGACCTTGAAAATGAGGTCAAAGGTCAAATTCAAGGTCACAAGAATATTCAGCATATATCATTTCCTATATGTTCACAACTGATTCCTAAGCTGTAAAGTCGATAATAAGCGAGATATTAGCCATTTTGTCCTGTGACCTTGAAAATGAAGTCAAAAGTCAAATTCAAGGTCACGAGAATATTCAGAATATATCATTTCCTATATGTCCACAATTCATTCCTAGTCTCTAATTTCAATATTAAGTGAGATATTAGGCTTAATGTGTCCCATTATAAAGCATAGGAGAATTTAACATGGGAAAGTCCCATTTGGGCTGAGTTTGGGCCCAAAATGGCCCACTTCGAGCGATTCAAGGGCAACGAAATTTATACATGTCACAGGGGTACATAGGAGGAGTGTCATGCATCAATAAGAAAAAAAGTTACTGAACAGATTTTGAGAAAACGACCGTCGAATTCCAAAATTGGCCATTTTTCGACGAAAACGGCCGCTCTGACCTTGAAACCAAGGTCAGAGGTCAAATTCAAGGTCACGACAATATTCAGCTTATATCATTTCCTATATGTCCACAATTGATTCCTAGTCTCTAATCTCAATATTAAGTGAGATATTAGGCTTTAATGTGTCCCATTATAAAGCATAGGAGAATTTAACATGGGAAAGTCCCATTTGGGCCGAGTTTGGGCCAAAATGGCCCACTTCGAGCGATTCAAGCGCAACGAAATTTATAGACATCATAGAAGTACATATGCGGAGTCTTGTGTATCAAAGAGAAAAAAAGTTACTGAACAGATTTTGAGAAAATGGCCGCCAAAGTCCAAAATCAGGCCTTTTTCGTCGAAAACGGCCGCCATTTTGAAGAAAAAGCGAAAATAAAAAAACTAAAAAATACCTCCTTCTTGAATTATTTTTAAGTATTTTTCTGCAAAATTTCAGAAAAATTCGCACGTAAACAAAAAAGATAAAAATGTGGACGACGACGACGACGACGATGACGACGGACGCAACGCCATGCCAATAGGTTAAAAAAAAAAAAATCCAATGACAATGATGCATACAAGCCTTGCTCTTCAATTCCCACCATCATTATCCAACATGTAGATGATAAATCTAAAGATGACATTTTTCAAACAGATTTATCTCATACCCAGCGCAATCCCAAAAGGAAACGCATTGATTCAGGCCCAGCACAACCTGACCTGCATCCCTCTTGTACTAATCCTTCCACTGAAACCCAGACTAACAGCATCTCTTCCATCTCTATGCCCTCCCAGCCCCCTCCCACCTCTCAACCACGGGAACCTGGTAGCCGTATCAACAACTACGGCCTCACACCATTCTCCAAGGTGGACCACATTCCCATCAGAGAAGAAGTCCTGCCCACATGGAGGCAAGCAAGATCAGCCCAAACGTCGGCCGACAAAGCACAGATCCGTTCTAGATCTCTGAGACGGATGGCTAGCAACGGCAATCTACCCGAGTGGATCTTCAATCTCCAGACAATTCCGGGACTTTCTAACCTGGACAAGCAGGCAACCAAGGACATTGAGACCTTACTCACTAAACAAGGACGAGAATTCCTGTTCACCCTCGCCGACATCCTGACTAGATATAGCACACGTCAGACTGAGCAGGCCAACGCCTATGTAGCATCAATGGAGTTCCTTATGAAGGACTCCCCGGAGGACCTTTCACGTTACGTCCAACAGCTCCATGACGTGATCAAAAAAGAAACTGACAAACTGAACAGCATTGTCACAGACAAGGAAACGGAAACCAAGAACAATCCGATAAACACCCAAGAGGTCGTACAGAAACGGATCGGGTTGAGCAACACGACCCATCCTTTTCAGAAGCGGCGCCCTCGCAGTCCGAAACAAGGCAGCAAGGAGCGCCCACGACCAAGCACATCCAGGCCAAGGTCCAGGTCCCGAAGCCCCAGACGAAATCAGGCTTGGTCCAACCGCCGACAGCAACAGCAACAGAACTCTGGAATAACAAAGAAACAACAACTCATAAATCTCTGTATAAACAATCTGTAACCGGATGGACTTTTCTGGACGTTTCCAAAACTCTAACGTTCACTTTTTTCTCGGTATTTTGGCATTACCTTTATCCTTTATACCTACAAGTGTTTTGTTTCATCTCTTGCTTTTATTCCTTTACCCATCTTTGGTTTTGTTCTCTTCTTAATAAACTTTGCAACCTTTTCTCTGACTTTCTGCACCTCACCTTTCCGTGCGATACCACTGCCAAATCGCTTACAATCACGGATCGTCACGTCTCAAATGCTCATCATGGCTCCTTCAGTGGACAAACTCCATCCATAGACTCCTTTCTTATGCTTCACACAAACACAAACCAAAACAATGGCAATTTGTGTGTTGACACTACAATATCTCAGGAGGATAATAACCAAACCTCAACTCCTATTCGCAAGGTTATCAACCTCTCCACTATGGTGCTGAACCATCACCATATATCTCTACTCAACCGAGGTCTCAACTTCTGCCCCACACCGGGGGAACCAGATATCAGTCAGATCAGGGCCGACTTGGATAAATTCCACCGCTCTCTGAGAATTCGACATTTCTTTGAATCCAAAAATCAAAGAGATGACTTTAACTCAACACAGGATATTTCCCTACTCCACTCTATTTATCCTTCCGAAGATCAATTTGACCATCCATCTTTTAAACCTAAGTCAACCTGGCGCCCCCCTCCAGGGCCTCCCACTCTGGAAACCATGGCAATTACCAACGAGGTTAAAGTCCAAAAAATCATTCCACGCAGCCCCCGTAAACAAAATTTGTCCCTTGATGAAAAACATGCTCTCAAGGAACTGCGTGATAATCCCAACATTATCATTAAAAAAGCCGACAAGGGATCAGCCATTGTAATAATGGACACCCCTGATTACATCAAAGAAGGGGAAAGACAATTAGGTGATAGAAACTTCTACCAACAGGTAGATTCCGACCTCAGCCAACAGCACATGCTCCAAATCACCCACCAAATGGGGGACATGTTGGAGAACAACGAAATTAGCCAAAAATGCTTTGAATATCTAACAGATTTCAAGTTCCGCACTGCCAAATTCTACATGCTACCAAAAATACACAAAGGAATCTCACCCCCACCGGGCAGACCCATCATTTCCGGAAATAACAGCCCAACAGAACGCATCTCTCAATTCGTCGACTTCTTCATAAAGCCACTAGCTAGCAAAGGACCTTCTTTTATAAAGGACACCACCCATTTTCTCTCTATCCTGAACAGTTTAGACTCTGTCCCCGAGGACACGATCCTTGTCACTCTGGATGTTTGCTCACTGTACACAAACATCCCTAACCAATTTGGGATCTCAGCTGTCCACCAACAACTTCTTAGGCATCGAACTCATGAGGTCAATCCCACCAATACCTCCATACTGAGACTCTTAAGAATGGTACTTACCATGAATAACTTTACCTTCAACCAAAAACACTATCTCCAAGTAGGAGGCACAGCCATGGGCACAAAACTGGCACCCTCCTATGCTATCATAGCCATGAATCATTTTGAAGACATGTTTGTCTACAAGTACAATCCAAAACAACAAGTGTATCCAAAATCGCTGACGATCTAGCAAGTAACAAACTATCGACCAATACTTATCCAAATAGACACAAAACGATGTCTATGAACGTGGCAGGTGAAATTCCGTAAGAATATATCGCAAAAGTCTAGTTTGCAGACTAAATTCTACGAATTCACCGGGAACCAAAATCCAAAGCTGCCAAGCAAAAATGGCGGTGGACAGAAAAGTGAAGCTTCTGCGCAGCTGCGCGCGCATATGCGCGGCGGTTTTGGCGGCAAAAGGAGCGCTCGAGTCATGCAGGCAGACGATCGTGCCTTGCTTTCAGTACGCGAATTTCTATCCAGAACGATCCAAAGGATCGAAAAGGAGCATGTAGTAGTTTAGATTGGTGATGTATAAAATAAACCAACCCTTGCTATGGGTACGCTTCATTGATGACATCTTCATGCTTTGGCATCACGGTCAAACAGAACTCACAGACTTTGTCAAACATCTTAATTCTTGCCATCAAACCATTAAGTTCACTATGGAAGCATCACAAACACAAGTTAGCTTCCTGGACACTTTGGTAATTCTAACTGAAAACAACCAACTACAGACCAAACTGTATAGTAAACCAACTGACACCCACATGTACCTGCACTTTGACTCCTGTCACCCGAGACACTGCAAAACAGGTCTATCTTACAGCCAACATTCTCACCAAGAACAAGGCCACCCGCCAGCTACACAATAAACACAAAATCTTTGGTTACCGACGACCAAAAAACCTTAAAGACATACTGGTCAGGGCGGAGATTCCAAAGGAAACAGTCCAAAACACAACACCAAAACAACACTGTAAAAAGGACACCTGCCAATACTGCAACTTCCTTGATAAATCAGGAAAAATCAAGGATCCCATATCCAAACGGGTTTACCGTACCAAAACCAATGTCTCATGTCAGAGCAACAATCTGATATATGCTATACAATGCATACGTTGCACCAAGCTAGACATTGGGCAGACCAAGCGACCTATACAAAGACGCATATACGAACATCTACGAGATATCAAATTGGCAGACCCTGGTAAAACAATGGGCCAACATTTTTCCACGCACAACAATCACCAAGGTAGTGACGATGTTCGCGTGTACATCGTGGACTTCTGCCAACAAGCACCAACTGATGCTAACAAATCACACCGAGAAAAACTCGAAAAACTGTGGCAGTTTCGCTTACATTCCCATTTTCCTATGGGTCTCAACACTGAAGACGAATGTCATTAGGGATACACCGGCTCCTTGCCTCGTTCCTTTTTTATAACTCTTTGAGTTGGTGTATCCCCCTCACTTGCCCCCTCCCTGGTCAAAAACTGGGGAGGCTACACTGTTGATTCCTGATGATCACCACTCCAGTATATCAGAAATGAATATACATAATACGCCAAATGGCATAGCCAACCCCTTATTTCACTATATATGATACCATTCTTAGGAAATTTAAAAATTTCCAAACTTTTGCCAAAGGCTACCACAGTCACAAACTTGGTTCAGAATGGGTCCCTCCCCCCTTTCCTTCTCCCACCCTGGGCCATCTTCCTTGTCTACTCCCCTGTGCCTGATGAGTCTCGGAAAGACGAAACCGTGAATTTCTCAGGGAAAACCCACCGGCCTTCCCGGAGACTGTCTAGACATCTCTCGATACCAACGTCACAAACGTTCTTGTGGTTTTTCCCACGATCCCAATGACGTAAACAATGCAACATTGCGGTTCAACCTATCACCGAGATCTATGTCTTTGTTTTCCACGAAAAACTGTCAGTCTCTCTTTTTATTGGTAAACAAACCAATTAGGCTAACTGGAATCAACAAAATACTGAATTCAAAAAATCAGTTCACGGTCGCACACCTGCCGTGCACGTAGCAGCCGTTTTCGCTCGTCTCGTATTCATACTTAGCCATGCCAATAGGTTATCGGACCATAGGTCCGGTAACCTAAAAATCAGAGTATGAGCCATCCGTCCTAAATTCGCCGCATCTCAAAATTCCCCAACTCAATATTATCAGAGCTAAGAAACTCGTTTTATGGAAAACAAACTGCTGGTACAAATATTGAATATCAGAGTCTCGATTGATGATAGAACTGGTTGGTTTCATTGGCATTACAAGGTCTGAAAACTACGGCAGCCTATTAGGGCCATATGACTTCTTTTTTTCAACTTGAATATTCAAGATGACAAGTTGAATATTCAAGATGTGTAACTTGAATATTCAAGATGACAAGTTGAATATTCAAGATGTGTAACTTGAATATTCGAGATGACAAGCTGAATATTCAAGATGTGTAACTCGTCTGTTTGTGTTTATCAAGCAATTGTTTATCGTAGCACACACGAGATATGTGCTGCAGGATTCACGTAACAGGCGCTTCAGTATTCATTTAACAGGCGCTTCAGTATTCAAGTAACACTAGATGTAAAATTGCCCCAAAATTCCCAAATTTTAATTGTAAATTTGCCGTTTATTGTTATTACTCACCTCTAAACTACTACATGCTCCTTTTCGATCCTTTGGATCGTTCTGGATAGAAATTCGCGTACTGAAAGCAAGGCACGATCGTCTGCCTGCATGACTCGAGCGCTCCTTTTGCCGCCAAAACCGCCGCGCATATGCGCGCGCAGCTGCGCAGAAGCTTCACTTTTCTGTCCAAAAAACGACAAAAGGAAGCCCCTAGCACACAACTGGCGGGGATGGATGGGAGGGCCTTTACTGTAGTAGTTTAGAGGTGAGTAATAACAATAAACGGCAAATTTACAATTAAAATTTGGGAAGTTTATTTTATACATCACCAATCTAAACTACTACATGCTCCTTAGAATCAAAGGATAGGCGGTGGAGCAGTAGTGCTAGAGAGTCATGAAAACAGACGATAGTCTTGATTTCAAGCGAATCGCTAAAATGCTACATTTTCGATATATCTTTAGTAATATAATAAAGATACTCACCTAGCGGTGCGATCGCTTGCCTCCGACATGCACGAATTTCTTCTTCACCCATCGGTGGAAAACGGAACTCTACTTGAGACCGTAACAAAAAGAAACTCAAACACAAACACAAAGTGTTGCTTATATACACGTGCACATTAAAACCAAGACTTTTCTGTCCAGCTGGTTCAAACAACAGCTTGCGCTACGACCAGCGGACCCAGTCTAAATCTGGACGACTGGTCCTGAAGTTCGGCAGCATTGGACAGATAGAACCCGATGAATGTCGTAGAATTAGTCCACATTCCAGCCCTCACGATATATTCCAACGGAATATTCGACCTGGCCGCCAAAGACATCGAGATGTGTCGGATTTGGTGGGACGATATTTTGTAAGTGACTCGATCGTCAGCACCTGATTCCGCATAGACAGTCCTCACTACAACCTTCACCCATCGGGATAGTGTAGCTGTGGAGATATCCGTAGCCCTGTTAGGCTGATAGGAAATAAATAATCGCTTGCGATCTTTCCTGATCGATCTGGTACGATCGATGTAGATTTTCAGCGCTCTAACCGGACACAATAGAGCGTCCGGCTCATTCCGTCCTACGTAACCGCCCAGTGACGGAATTACGATAGGGGAGAACGCTTTCCCGCCCTCAACTGCAGCACGTGTTTTAGGCATAAAATCACGTACTGGGTATAAGGAAACGGACCCATCCGCGCCAAATGCGACTCGCGATACGTCGATCGCCGCGACATCTGAGCGTCTTCGACCACTTGCTAGCATAACTAGCAGGAAAGTCTTAAGAGTTAACCTCTGCAAGGAAACTTCCTTGAGAGGCTCCCAAGGTGCTTTAGTAAGACAATATAGCACAAAAGCCATGTCCCAATCCGGTAGAGTAGGAACTCCACGTGGCCTTTGCGTCCTAAAGGACGCCAAGAGATCAGCAAGGATACGATTATTAGTTAAATCGATCCCCCTAGCACGGAATACAGGGCCCAGCATGGACCTGTATCCCTCGATCGTAGTAGGCTTCAAATTAAGCCTATCAAAGAGATAGCAGAGAAAGTCTAGCACTGCATTCAGAGGGGCAGAGAGCGGATCAATGCGCCTTCCGTTACACCAACGTACGAATACTCTCCATTTAGCCTCATACGTTTTAGAGGAGGATCTCCTATTCTTTCTCGCGAGATGTACGGACACCTGCTGAGAAAACCCTGCCTCCTGGACGGATCGCTCGATAGCCTCCAGACGTGTAATTTGAGCACGTGGACGGAATCGTGAAATATATCCCGCCCCGGTTGCTTCAGCAACCTGTCCTCGATCGGGAGAACCCGTGGTACATCGATCAGGAGGGACAGTAGCAGGGGGAACCACGCCTGCATCGGCCAGCATGGCGCCACCAACAGAATCTCGCACTGAGACCTGGCTACTTTGTGCAGCACTTCTGTTAGGAACCGAGTTGGCGGGTACGCATACCCGAACATCCCGTCCCACGACTGAGACATCGCGTCCACAGCCAGTGCCTCGCTCTCTGGCAGAGGTGAGAAGTAGACCGGGAGCTTGTGATTCCGAGAGGTTGCGAACAGGTCTATGTTCGGTGTCCCGAACGCCTGACAAACGCGCCGAAACACCCCCGGATGTAGACTCCACTCCGTGCCTATGATCTTGTCCGGTCTCGACAGAGCGTCCGCTAGGACATTCCTGTGACCCGGCAGGTGCCTCGCCCTGATAAACAGACGGTACTTGAAGGCAAACCTGATCAGACACTCGGCCTCCAAACAAAGCTGACTCGACCGAGTTCCACCTTGTTTGTTTATGTGCGCCACTACTGTGCTGTTGTCTGTGAAGACCAACCACTTCGTCCCTGGGGGACTCTGAGGCCCCCAGATCTCGAACGCACGTCTCACCGCTCGTAGCTCTAGGACATTGATGTGCAACGCCCTCTCGCTCGTGTTCCACACAGCAGAGAGTTCGTGCTCGTCCATATGAGCTCCCCAAGCCAATTCTGACGCATCGGTGAAGAAGGTCCGATCGGGCAGATACTCCGCGAGTGGCATCCCTCGGAAAAGATTCCGATGGTCCCGCCACCAATGCATTGCTTCCCGAGCACGATCGTCCACCGATACGACTTGGTCTAGTCGATCGGTGAGGATCCGCCATTGCAACGCTAGACACCATTGAATGGGTCTGAGGAAGCACCTGCCGAACGGCACCTGTTTCTCCATCGACGCCAACAGACCGATGATGGACAGAAACTGTCGAGCTGTGATCGACGACTGCGTCAGCGCGACCTCCATCGCCGCAATCGCCTTGAGAACTCTCTTCCGCGGAGGAAGAGCTACTCCTCGCTCTAGATCGTAATCTACCCCGACATACTCGAACCTCTGTGTCGGGGACAGATGAGACTTCGCCCAATTGGGGATCCAGCCGAGGCTGGTCGCCAACCTGAGGACGAACCCGGATTGCTCTATAGCCTGAGACGGGGAGTCGGCTATGATTAACCAATTGTCGATATAATGGTGGAATTGAATTCCAACCGATCGAAACCTGGCTGCCATCGTCCTTACGATACGGGTGAACACGTAAGGGGCGGTGGCTACTCCAAAGGGAAGTACCCTGAACTGATACACCGAACCTTCGAAAGCGAACTTGAGATATCGCCGATCGGCTGGGTGTATTGGCACATGTAAGTACGCGTCCTTGACGTCGATACTGACTGCCCACTTCCCCTTGGACAGAGCTTTCTGGACGGAAAGCGCCGACTCCATCTTGAACCTGGGTATGATCAGGAATTTGTTGAGGTTTGACAGATCGAAAACGGGACGCCACCCGCCTGTCTTTTTCGGCACCAGGAAGATGAGAGAATAGAATCCTCTCTCGTCCTTGACCACCTCGATCGCACGTTTCTCTAGCAACTGCTGCACCTCGTGCTGCAGAAGCTGAAACTTTTCCCGATCGCCGGGCACAGGGAAGAACCACGCTTTGGGTCTGATCGGTGGTTTTCCAGCCTCCCATCTGAAGGTGAGACCGAACTTCACCCATGCCACGACTGAATTGTCTGACGACGCCAGATCGCTCCAGTTCTGGACGAACTGAGCCAGGCGTCCCCCGACTGGACCAGGTTGTGGAAGATCGAATTCCGATAGAACTGAACCTTCCACAGAGCCTACGCTTTCCCGCAACGAGTCACTTCTTACCAGAAGCTTTCCCTTTGCCCTTGAAGCGTCCACCCCCTTTGCCTCCGCGCTTGCCATCCCCCTGGGGAGGGGGAGGCTGCGCCCCACGAAAGGGCGGCTGCGTAGAAGCGGGTGCATGTGGTGCCTGAGGTTGGGCAGGCTTCTGACCCTTGGTCTTCTTGCCTGTCCCAGACCCCGCCGACTTCCCAAGCAAAGCCTTGGCCATAGCCTCATCCCGGAGATGTTCCCGCATGACGGAAATATCCGATCGAGAGAGGTTGGCGTAGGTATAGCCTGAGAACAGCGGCCTCCCACGTAGCTCAGCGACGTCCGTAGCGGACACGTCAAGCAGACGGAGATCGGCATCACGCATGGTGAGATCCAATTGTGCGCCCAGGTGCGCACTGTCACGCTCAGCAGCATGGACCACTCCGGCCAAGACGCCGAGTGCTGCATGAATGTTGGCGCGACTCCCCTCCTCCAGATCCGCCTCGTCCACAAACTCCTGAACCAAAGTGGTCAGGTGATCTGTCAACGAGAGCTGCCCCATCAATTGATGAGACAGCGTCTGCCAGTGAGAAAGGCGAGCCTTTTTCACATAAGCTGACCAGACCGTACCCTGCTTCCGGGAAAGCAGGTGAAGGTTAGGGTCTTCGACCGGGACGGAAGTCTGATGTCCACCCTCGGACTCTACAGTCCGATAGGTGTCGATCGACTCAGGTCGAACACGGCTGGTCGGGAATGTCGACTCCGTACGAGCCACATCCTTCTTAGCCATAACTCCCTTGTTGATCTTGTCGAAGGACTTGACCAACGCGGGAGCCACAGGGAGCCGGATCGGCCGACGAACTGGCGCCGACGCGAACCTACCGGTTCCCCGTGAGGGCCCTGGAGCATCGATCGGCAAGTCCATTCGCCTTGCGACCGACTCCAAAGCCCACCGGAAGTTAGAACCCCCGGCCTGATCGGAAGTCTCATCCTCCGAGGAGGACGACTCCTGATCAGCTTCCACTCGACCCCCCCGATCGTTGGACCTCACAGGTCCGATCGAAGACCTCGATGACCCCAAGGGTACATCAAAGGACGGGCGAGGGAATGCCTGCTCAGCGATCGCGCCCGTCCGGCGACTTACATCCGCGTACACAGGACTTGAGTGGCCCTGAGGAACGACCCCAGCACCACCCGCCCGATCGTGCCCTGATCGAGGACCAGGAGCACGACCGCCAAGTGAAGACTCCCGATCGCACGAACGATCGAGAGCCTCACCCCCAAACAAGGGGAACTCTCCCCCCTCGAACCTCGAGACCGAGGACCCGAATGAGCCATCCAAGCTGCCCCGCCGATCGAAGCCCGAAGCCTGATCGTCGCCCACCGAGAGGTCGGACGAAGCCTGAGCCACATCGAAAATCGATGTGGTCTCAGCACCACGGCGCTTAGAGGAAGCACGCTTCCTCTTCTTGGAAGGCCCCGGGGAAGAGACTACGGACCCCTCCACCTCGATCGGCCCCGACTGAGGGACGACGAAGGTGGAGTGCGGTTCCTTGGCTGCTTTCGCCTTGGCAAGAACTGAAACCTTCTTCTTAGAAGATTTCGACTTCTTGCCAGCAGGGGGAGCAAGCTCTCCCTGCGACGAAGGGGCAGCCGAAGAACCGGCCGGGACTCCCTGTCCAAGCAGGGAAGAGAGACCCGGCAGGAGGGGACCCTGAAGGGACGATAACGACTGTGCAAAGAAAGATTGCACAGCCGCGTTGACCATGTCCTGTGTTAGCCCCAGGGGCTGGCTAACACCGGACGCAATCTGTGCCGTCACAGGCGGAGTCTCCACCTCCATGGGCGACTGGCGGACTTGCGGAGCCGAAGCTTCCGCAAGCCTCAAAGCATCCCGACGAGCCAACGAGGCTTCGGAATACTTTGCAGTCGCCTGCACGAAGGAAGAGGGACGCCAGAAACGACACAGATCACACCTCAAATCCTCCATAGATACCGGGCCATGGTCTAAACAGTCGAAACACACACTGTGTTTCTCCCCTCCTCGGAGGGTATTGACCAGACACTTCGGGCATGGACGTTCGTCCATGGCACCGGTACCAAGGGAGGATTGTGAAGTCATGATCACACAAGGGAACTAACCACACACAGTAACAGGGCGGGCAAAATATGCAAACCTGAGACCGCGCTGAAAAAAAGAACCCTAAGAGGACTACGAATATATAAACTACAGTATACGTTACACAATATATAAAGTAGAAAATTAACGTAGAACTATTGATAGATGTAAACAACAAGTACACTATCAAGTACGACGGATGGACGATAATAGGGTGAACTGGCTATACAAATCGCTGACGATCTAGCAAGTAACAAACTATCGACCGATACTTATCCAAATAGACACAAAACGATGTCTATGAACGTGGCAGGTGAAATTCCGTAAGAATATATCGCAAAAGTCTAGTTTGCAGACTAAATTCTACGAATTCACCGGGAACCAAAATCCAAAGCTGCCAAGCAAAAATGGCGGTGGACAGAAAAGTGAAGCTTCTGCGCAGCTGCGCGCGCATATGCGCGGCGGTTTTGGCGGCAAAAGGAGCGCTCGAGTCATGCAGGCAGACGATCGTGCCTTGCTTTCAGTACGCGAATTTCTATCCAGAACGATCCAAAGGATCGAAAAGGAGCATGTAGTAGTTTAGATTGGTGATGTATAAAATAAACTATCTCTTTCCACTAAATTAACTTTGTACACATCATGTAAAATTTCCAGTACAATGCACAATCCAGGAATCTGACCTTTGTATGTGTTTATATTGATGTGTACGAGTGTCACCTCCCATTAACTGTTGAATTTGATCAACTGTGAACCAATCAACCCCCATGTACATTAGCAGTGGGCAAAAGTTCCATTATATGGTGATTACATGTAGACAAAGGGGCAATCGGACGATAATTGAGGAATAATCTCACTTCATGTGTTTACAGTTAATAATAACGAAGGTGTCAACAACAAATGAAACTACTACCCAAAAGAATATCTTTATGTTAGTCTATCTGCTCAGTCCCTTTGCTGGAAACCTCGTTTGGGATGTGTTTCCAACCAAAAATACCCACCTACCATCAATTTTCTCAGATTATGTTGTTGTTTTTTGCAGGCTTCCTGTAACTCCGCTACAGGAATCCTGTGCGCACATTGACGACTGTGTAATTGATACATTTTAGCAATCGTACACATACATACTGTATTCTTATGCCTTCATCAATGTATAATGTAGCACTTAGTAATGTGTGTGTCACAAAGTCATAAATACATATAGATACTGTAATAACATCTATCTTGTTAAATGAATTATCACATTCTCATATAGTTATATTGAGTTCGATCACTCAAGGTCACCAGAAAATGCACCAGATTAATGATTCTCACTTGTTCATAGCACATCTTAGTTCTATCTTCAAGAGTTTTGTTTCCCAAGAACAATTTAAATACATTATGTGGTGGACATAGCCTTGCGTTTGAGCACTCAAGGTCATTGTGGGTCAAGGTCACCATAAGATGGATTGTATATGGCTTACGTCTTCTTGAATATATTCAACTTATCATCTTGAATATTCAAGTTGTCATCTTGAATATTCAAGTTGTCATCTTGAATATGATATGTCTCATTTTTCCACTTGCAGTAATCTCTTCATTCCATATACTAGTATGCGACATGACATCCATTTGTTTCCATCGCATTCCCGCTTTTAATATTTCAATGAGACATACAGTACACTAATGATACATTTCAGAATGACATATGTCAGTGTTTGAAATAACCAAGAAATGAAAAAATTAGGCCAAGGGCCAAAGATAGGTTACCGGACAATGTTTAATATTTTAGATGTTAGCCAGGTCACTGGTTGAATTCAAGGTCAAGAGAATATTCAGCATATATAACATTAAGCATATATCATGTCGACAGTTGATTGCTAAGCTGTAAATTCAATAATCAGCGAGATATTAGCAATTTTGTGCTGTGGCCTTGAAAATGAAGGGGCAAAGGTCAAATTCAAGGTCATCAGAATATTCAGCATATATCATTTCGTATATGTCCACAATTGATTCCTAAGCTGTAGAGTCGATAAATAGTGAGATATTAGCCATTTTGTCCTGTGACCTTGAAAATGAGGTCAAAGGTCAAATTCAAGGTCATGACAATAATCTGCATATATCATTTCCTATATGTTGATAACTGATTCCTAAGCTGTAAAGTCGATAACAAGCGAGATATTAGTCATTTTGTCCTATGACCTTGAAAATGGGGTCAAAGGTCAAATTCAAGGTCACGAGAATATTCAGCATATATCATTTCCTATATGTCCACAATTGATTCCTAGTCTCTAATCTCAATATTAAGTGAGATATTAGGCATAATGTGTCCCATTATAAAGCATAGGAGAATTTAACATGGGAAAGTCCCATTTGGGCCGAGTTTGGGCCAAAATGGTCCACTTCGAGCGATTCAAGCGCAACGAAATTTATAGTCATCATAGGAGTACATATCAGGAGTGTTATGTATCAAAAAGAAAAAAAGTTACTGAACAGATTTTGAGAAAATGGCCACCAAAGTCCAAAATCAGACATTTTTCGTCGAAAATGGCCGCCATTTTGAAAAAAATGTGAAAATCAAAAAACTAAAAAATACCTCCTTCTTGAATTATTTTTAAGTAGTTTTGTGCAAAATTTCAGAAGAATTCGCCCGTAAACAAAAAAGATAAAAATGTGGACGACGACGACGGACGACGGTGGACGACGGACGCAACGCCATGCCAATAGGTTATCGGACCATAGGTCCGGTAACCTAAAAACGGGGTGTATTTGTGTATGCACAAACCTTCGAAACAAATTTGAATAATTAGCGCACAAAAAGATTCTGTGTACAGTAGCGGATTTAGAGGGGGGGGGGGGGGTTACTGGGGTCAGGACCCCCCCCCCCCCCTTTGAAAAGAAAATACATATACATAGGCAAGTTCAGCCTTCCTGCCCGAAAAAAATGATGTCGAAATACCATGTTTAAGTACAAGTTGATTATGGGGAATTTGTTCGAAATGTATACTCAGGAGAGACTAGGAAGCTACCACAGGACATAAAAAGGGGTCTGGCTTCTGGGGTCTTTCAGCGGGCCTGGACCCCATAACGTGCAGATTCCCTTCTACACTTTTTTTTACAAACTTTTCAGGACAAAGTCATCAATGAATTTTTAAGTGCAATAAATACCCAGGAGAGCCACTAAATTAATTCAGAACATAAATAGCTATGATTTCTGGGCCCTTCAGTGGGCTCCAGAACCCCGGCCCAAATATCTAGCTTCTCTCTCGCGAATTTAGTTCAGAATCAAACATGTTTAAATGTTTTGAATGCATAGTATAACTAGACGTCAAGGCCTGAAGATGCCTTGGGGCATTTCGTGTGAGTTCTATTCCTACCTAACATTTACCTAAGAGACCGCGTCTAGAACCATAATGACTCTGAATCTGTCCGTGGTCAAAGTTTAAGTGACATACCCCGTCCTTAGGCATCTTTGCGTTTCGCTCTACGACGGACCGTTTCTGAGATATGGCAAACAGGAAGTGCTGAGTCGGCAAAAAAAAATTCGTCTCGATGCAAGATACCCTCTAGACTAGTTATTCTAGTGCCAGGAGGCCGGAATTGAGCTCCGTTTCGCTCTACGACGCACCATTTCCGAGATACGGCCAAACAGGAAGTGCGGAGTCGGCGAAAATAAATTCGACACTAGTGGTCGTCTCGACCGAAAATACCCACTAGACTAGTTTGTCTAGTGCCATACGGCCGGAATTGAGCTCCGTTTCGCTCTACGACGCACCGTTTTCGAGATAAGGCCAAACAGGAAGTGCCGAGTCGGCGAAAAAAAAATTGACACCAGGGGTCGTTTCGACCCAAGATACACACTAGACTAGTTTGTCTAGTGCCAGGAGGCCGAAATTGAGCTCCGTTTCGCTCTACGACGCACCGTTTCCGAGATACGGCCAAACAGGAGGTGCCGAGTCGGCAAAAAAAAAATCGACACCAGGGGTCGTTTCGACCCAAGATACCCCTAGACTAGTTTGTCTAATGCCAGGAGGTTGAAATTGAGCTCCGTTTCGCTCTACGACTCACCATTTCCGAGATACAGCCAAACAGGAAGTGCCGAGTCGATGAAAATAAATTCGACACCAGGGGTGGTCTCGACCCAAAATACCCACTAGACTAGTTTGTCTAGTGCCAGAAGGCCGGAATTGAGCTCCGTATCCCTGTATGATGCACAGTTTCCGAGATACGGCCAAACAGGAAGTGCCGATTCAGCGAAAAAAAAATTGACACCAGGGGTTGTCTCGACCCAAAATACCCATAAGCCTAGTTTGTCTAGTGCCAGGAGGCCGAAATTGAGCTCCGTTTCGCTCTACGACATACCGTTTCCGAGATACGGCCAAACAGGAAGTGCCGAGTCAGCGTAAAAAAAATTCGACACCAGGGGTCGTCTCGACCGAAGATACACACTAGACTAGTTTGTCTAGTCTTGTTTGTCTAGTGCCAGGAGGCCGAAATTGAGCTCCGTTTCGCTCTACGACGCACCGTTTCCGAGATACGGCCAAACAGGAAGTGCCGAGTCGGCGAAAAAAAAAATCGACACCAGGGGTCGTCTCGACCCAAGATACCCCCTAGACTAGTTTGTCTAGTGCCAGGAGGCCGAAATTGAGCCCCGTTTCGCTCTACGACGCACCGTTTCCGAGATAGGAAGTGCCGAGTCGGCGAAAAAAAAATTCGACACCAGGGGTCGTTTCGACCCAAGATACACACTAGACTAGTTTGTCTAGTGCCAGGAGGCCGAAATTGAGCTCCGTTTCGCTCTACGACGCACCGTTTCCGAGATACGGCCAAACAGGAAGTGCCGAGTCGGCGAAAAAAAAATTCGACACCAGGGGACGTCTCGACCGAAGATACACACTAGACTAGTTTGTCTAGAGCCAGGAGGCCGAAATTGAGCTCTGTTTCGCTCTACGACATACCGTTTCCGAGATACGGCCAAACAGGAAGTGCCGAGTCGGCGAAAAAATCGACACCAGGGGTCGTCTCGACCCAAGACACCCCCTAGACTAGTTTGTCTAGTGCCAGGAGGCCGAAATTGAGCCCCGTTTCGCTCTACGACGCACCGTTTCCGAGAAAAGGCCAAACAGGAAGTGCCGAGTCGGCGAAAAAAAAATTCGACACCAGGGGTCGTTTCGACCCAAGATACACACTAGACTAGTTTGTCTAGTGCCAGGAGGCCGAAATTGAGCTCCGTTTCGCTCCGAGTCGGCGAAAAAAAAATTCGACACCAGGGGACGTCTCGACCGAAGATACACACTAGACTAGTTTGTCTAGTGCCAGGAGGCCGAAATTGAGCTCCGTTTCGCTCTACGACATACCGTTTCCGAGATACGGCCAAACAGGAAGTGCCGAGTCGGCGAAAAAAAAAATCGACACCAGGGGTCGTTTCGACCCAAGATACCCCCTAGACTAGTTTGTCTAGTGCCAGGAGGCCGAAATTGAGCTCCGTTTCGCTCTACGACGCACCGTTTCCGAGATATGCATGAAAGCCTCAAGGATGAATCAGCAAAAATTCTTCCGAGCTCTAGGTCAAAGGTCGTTCGACGGAGTGATCCCAAAATCAATAGGGTTCTTCCTTGGTGGTATATGAACTCCCGTGCAGAGAATACTTGCCATTGCATGAATACTTTTTGAGTTATCGATCGGAAACCAAGTCTCGAAATTAACCTTGATTTCATCCTCACGGACCTCACGGACCCCGGAGCCGCCTCCAAAACAATAGGGGTCTTCCATGTAATATTTCTGACCAGTGGTGTAAATTTGGACAAGATCCATTCAGGCGTTCCCTAGTTATTGATCGGAAACCAAAACGGCGGAAAGTGAAAAAAAAAGAAGAAAAAAAAAAAAAAAAAAAAAAAAAAAAAACCAGACAAAACCATAAGGGCATTTCGGGCCGAAATGCCCTAATTACCATGTATCATTCTCTTCCAACCTCAGTTGTTTTCAACGAATTATGTCCTTCAGGAGCATCATACAATCAGCTGATTATGGATCTGATCTGCTGATGTCATAATCCGGAAAATATCCCCCTTTACATTTTTGGTGTTAAATCTTAAATTGAAACATTTAGTCTGCAGTAGGACAGAACATTGCCCGAAGTCGTACGGCGCTTACAGGCTGCCGTAGAAAACCCTGTTGGTGAATTTGGGAATGCGGCGAATTTAGGACGGACGGCTCGTATAGATCTAGCCTGAGCGACGCCTGAGCAACGCGGAGCGTCTGAGATGGCTGTCATTCACCCTCGGGACGGAAATCGTTTGGACATCTTTTCAACTAATAAATCAAAATTCTCCATAACGGTACCTTCTAGGCCTCATCTATATACCGAGAGGACATAGGGGATACATATTTGACAAACAATCATTGACTTTATCACTGAAATATCCCAACTTGAAAACACGAACCCGATTTTGACAAGCTCTTGGTCGGGCCATGGGTTTATCCATTTTCCCAAAAGTATGACATTGGATTCGCTTGGTGGCGCCACAACTCGATCTCAGATAATGAGAAGTGGCGCCACCAAGTGAATTGTGAGGTCAATACAGCTGGAAAAATGGATGCGCCCATGAGATGTGTCAAGTTGTCACAATCTGGTTCGCGTTTTCAAGTTGGGATATTTCTAGTGGTCCCACGATTAGAGAAAACTGTAATCGAATAATCGTTGCCTGCTAACCGAACCATAACCGATTAATCGTTACTGATGCCAATTTGTTTTTCACAGCGAGATACTGACTGATTGATGAAGTCTAAACTGACAGGTTGACCAGCTACGTTTGATTAACACCGAAGATAAGTTTGAGGCATCGTCTTTTGAACAAGTCAAATCGAGACACGTATTAGTATACACTTTCAGCTTGATTTTGCGGCTTTACAGGATATAAAATGGAAATATATTGAATTATTATGCTGAATATATTTACGTTCAAGTAATGGATTACAAATTCTGTAACCAATTAATAGCATTAACCTAACCGCAGACGGTTAATCGTCTACTCGTGGGACCACTAGATATTTCAGTGATAAAGTCAATGATTGTTTGTCAAATATGTAACCCCTATGTCCTCTCGGTATATAGATGAGGCCTAGAGGGTACAGTTGTGGAAGATTTTGATTTATTAGTTGAAAAGATGTCCAAACGATTTCCGTCCCGAGGGTGAATCACTGAATGACAGCCATCTCAGACGCTCCGCGTCGCTCAGGCTGGTATAGATCTAAACATTTTTTAACAATGACTTCACAATTTACATACCATCCTTCTTTTTGCCCTTCTTCTTTTTGCCCTTGCCCTTTTTCTTTTTCGGCGGCATTCTGAGTTTTTATGAGGCCAAACAGCTAAATAGTACGCCCAGGAATTGAACAAATTTGACGTCCCATTTGTTTACACCTGCAACCACTAGGCTGAATATGGAAAGACACCGGAAGTGCCAAGTCATAGAACTGGCCAGATACGACATATAGAATATTCACACACACAAACATTGATGATCTGTAATTGATTTGAAAGATCGAGGCACCTTATAGAAAACAATCGCGCCAACATAGAAATTATCAGTACGAGGTACAAACTTAGACAATGGCTCCGCTTTTCACGTGGTTTCCGTACGTTATACCTGGAACATCAGGACAGGCAATTTCTGCCAAAATTTCGTTCAATTAAATTAAATTCAAAGCTATTTATTCCACAATGTTTCCGTACAAGATAATGTACCTACACTACAGGTTATACACATTGACAATAAAGAGAATGTTGAGGGGTAGAATACTAGATGCTGTAGCTTATACATATATCTCCCCAACAAAACAAAAACAATCAATAGCAAAATATAAGGTGCGTTTACATTTGAAAATGATACCCGGGTTAACCAGTGTATACCCACGTTCGGTTGTGTCCAACCTGGCAATTTCTCAGTGCATACGTTAGTTAACGTTGCGGTTTATCCCACAGACATCAAACAGTTATTTTGTTGATGGAGTAAGATGTATATATGCTGGAGTGTTGTGTGTAATGTTGTCGATACCGGGTTTAATGATAAGCAACAGTTTATTATTGCTATATATTTTATTGAAGGCCTTTATTATACATGTACAAGTATTTTATCTGTTGGTCTCGTGGACCGGCTCCCTGTTGCTGATGGCGTAGATTAGGAGATCGATCCTTCCACGTCAGAGGTCAGCAAACAAAGAGGACGAAGCACAGTTCGTGACCCAGGGGTCACGGGGCACAGTTGCTGCTGGCCAATGGCGATCTCTGGATGAGTCCACGATCCTGAAGGCAAGGGGAGCTCGGCAGTGGCCTGGCTGAGCAGAGCTGCAGGGGAGAAGCGCGTTGGGCGAGTCCATGAGCTAGGGGGGTATTATGCTACATTACATTGCAATGTAGCCACGTATAACACTAATATTCGTTGAGTGCCATTCAGTCCGTGCCCTGGTGGGCCATGCCAAAATTTTAGCCGGACCTCAAGCCGCACAAAATGTGGAGTGGAGCAAGCGATGCTGGAAGCAGTCTTGTGGTTTAGAGGGAACTATATCCGAAGAAAAAGAGACAACTAAGATGTATTTGAACTATTTTAGCGCATGCTGTAGGGCCTCAGGCCTAAGCCACTATGATAAGTTGTATTTTTTCCGAAATATTTATTTGAGGTTTAAGAGTCTTCTGGCTGCGCCAACCCTCGATTTCCCCCCTGCCTTAGTTTTATTCTTTTGTCAACTGCCTATTCACAGGGTATATATATTCACGGTGATGAGAGAGCAAGTTGACTGCCGTCACTGTACTCATTAGAGCATTGTGATGGCGTAACTTAACTCGCTGAATCATAACACGATTCACGTGAGAAGCAATAACACTTCAATAGGAAGCTTTACTTGTAAATTTAGTCTCCTCAATTATGCTGAGCTGAGGAATGAATTAAAGGAGGACTTCCTATCAAATTGAAACGCAATTTGGTAACATATGAGTTTCATGCACATTGAGTATTCATTCAGATGACTTCAAAATCGAAGAGATCATAATTTTAATACTACTATCGAATGTAAAAGAAAAGAAACTAAACTAGCGGGCCACGCCCTCCAAATGGGGAGAATGAATGAGTAGCAAAGGATGATGTCATTGTTTTGATGATACCTCGGGCAACGAAGCACTTCCAGTATATCTTTGGTTCCAGTAAAATGAGCCGCCTGTCGAGGCTTCTATCAAAACAATGACGTCACAGAAATATACGTCAATGAATGAGTAGCAAACGATGACGTCATTGTTTTGATGATGCCTCGGGCAACGGATCACTTCCAGCATCTTTGGTTCCAGTAAAATGAGCCGCCTGTCGAGGCTTCTATCAAAACAATGACGTCACAGAAATATACGTCAATGAATGAGTAGCAAACGATGACGTCATTGTTTTGACGATGCCTCGGGCAACGAAGCACTTCCAGCATCTTTGGTTCCAGTGAAATGAGCCGCCTGTCGAGCCTTCTCTCAAAACAATGACGTCACAGAAATTTACGCCATATATGACGTTTCTGTCAGCCATGCACTGCCGAGTGGAAATTTTTTTTGCAGATTTCCGGTGTTTTTGATGTTATATCCTCTGTACGATTTGTTTGTTTTGAACAATTACATACATATTCCATATGTGATTGAATCTTGGGTCGAAGCCAATACACATTGATAGGAAGTCCTAAAAAGTGGGCGATTTTGAAGAATAAGACTCGAAATTTTCAATCATAATTGTGCATTGCATAAAAGCATGCAGTTTCCCGGAACTGCATATGTATGCAGTTTCTGGGAACTAGCCATATATATGTTGTCGGCCTGTCTGACCATAGACATGGTCGTCTATGGTCCGACGCACTGACTCTTGGTCAGTTGCCGGCAAGGACCATGCCTCAGGGTGAGGCGCTTACAGAGAGCCAGCATCAAACGTTACAATATAACACTCGACAATTACTACATGTGCCACTTTTCAAACGACATTTTCCCAAATGCTTTGTGAGAATAGCACTAAGGTTCTTGGTCATTGTACATTCACATGACCATTTATGACTATTCACACCCACATTATGCATTACTCACTGATAATGGCATAATGGTAGCTCACCATGACCCTGTAGAACCACTTGCTTTTATTTTTTTACATTTTGTGTTTCACAAGAAGTAAGTTTCCATTTTCGCTATCATACTCCTCATATATTCTAAATATATGTGGCGATTTTGCCCAAAGATTGCGATAGGAGTTTGGCATTTTCCATACACATACCTACATGTTTTGGCTGCTTCACGTTCGAAGCTCGTACGTTGCCTTGGCGACGTATTGTCTTCTCTGACTCCACTATAATGTATCATCGGCCATGACGTCACACCCTCGGTTTTGATATTTTTATAGCTAGCAGCCCGTCTTGCTTTCTTTGAGTTGTTTCAAAGCAGTCAATGCGAGAGGACGGCAGTGGGCATGGCCATGTGCTTCTCGTCCCCTTTGTCTGGCTAGAGGGTTTGCGAGGACCCCTATGACAATTCCAATCGAGGGCCGAGGAAGGAGGCTGCTTTGATCCGGGGGCTCATGCCCCCATGGATTGGTAGTCTCTCGCTCTGGGATTGTGTGTACAGGCTCTGACAGACCATCAGACTATTTAGTTTTCTATCCCCATGGTGGGCGTCGGCGAGGCCGGCCAGCAACACGTTCGCGGGGTTCCAGAAGCTGCCCTCATGGCTTTCGGGCTCGTCACACCAGGCTACATTACTATGATGATTTATTATCTGAGTGACGTATCGAGGCTGGACTCGTTCGGCGGACTGTTACCTGGTCATAGTTAAGTAATTGTGCTCAGATGCGGAGCGCTTGCGCCCTAGGTAGCGGGCGTCAAACGTTACATAGCCTATATGTAGTTGAATCCACTGCATTGCTATTGGCATCATAGTTTATATCTGTGGGTAGCCTCTGCGACAACGACGACGAAGACGACGACGGACCTTACAGCATGACTGATGATTTTGCAAATAATCACTGAATATTTATTGTGTTGGTGGATTATTTAGTTTGTTCTTTCGGCCTCAATTCTACGTCTTCTTATTTTTTAATATTTTTTTTTATTTCTTGTGCTGTAAAAAAATTTTTTGTTGTCAATTTCATCTGAAAGCTTTGTCGAAAAATCGAATTTTCAAAGAATTTTTTTTATCTGCCCAGTGTGCAAACTCTTCGTTCCTAAAAAACGAAATTGGCTCAACACGGCAATTTAAAACTTCACAGTAATATGTCACTGATCTGTAATTATTCATATTGTCAGTGATAGGCCTAACTGAAGGACCATTTGATAAAATCCTCAGCACCCGAGGAAACGGTTTAGTTACATGCCGCTTATTGGAAGACTGATATATCTAGGCTTTCCATAGCAATGTTGTCATGGTGGCACGTAAATAATCGTGTTGCATTGTGGGAAATGTTGATATGTTTTGACAAGATGTCAGTGTCAAAACTCAATATTTCAATCAAAATTTCCATGTTGCATTTGTACAGAAACAGTTGTGGGATTTAAATGTAAGTGGTAAGTTATAGATCTACAGTAGTTCATGCTCAGTCCAGTTGGGGAAAGGGGCAAATTTGACAACTCTTGGGCCAAGTAGATCTAGATCTAGATCTAGTTTCTAAATCATGGGCCATGTCAGACATGGGGTGTTGACTGTTGTCAAATTTGACAAGGCTGCACACCTGGGTAAAAATCAATGTGAATTGTCCTACTTCGGACCATCTTATCTCTATGAAAGGGGAAGAAACTAAACGTATTGTTCTTTTTTTCTGACAGATACATCACTGGCCAGTAATAAAAATGTCATTTCGTGATATGGTCACACGCTCGTTTTTTCGACCGGCGTGAAGTTAGCTACTTGTTACTAGTTCCTTATTCAAATCGAATAAGTAACCAGGAGCTGGCTACTTATTCAGTCTGGCTACTTATTCAGACATAATTTCCTGATGGATCAAGACTTGAGTGGCACTGTTGAATGTATTAGCACTATTCACGGGCAGAGCCCTATTCAACCACATGCTAAAATGTTTCAATCTAAGATTTGGCGCCAAAAGTCCCAAAAGGGATATTTCCCGGATTATGACATCACACCTTCATCAGCTGATTGCATGATGCTCCCTGATTGGCTAATTTGAGTGGCAGCTTTGTAGCATGACAAAACTGCACCATGATGACAATGTAAACAAACAGCTGTCAAGTGACAAAGTATGAAATTAAATTAAAATTGAGGGACATAAATCGTTGGAAACAATTGAGAAGGAAAGAAAATGATACACATTGTGTATTTCATGCATTCAAAACATGTTTTGTTCTGAAATAGGTTCATAAATCCTGACCCACTGTGACAGGGTGTCAGGCGAAAATCGTTGTCAGCTCAGGAAGGGACTAGCACTTAACTCTGTTATTGGGCTGAACTATGAATGTATCACCATTCGACCTGGTAAAATATTTTTGGTATATCTAGATCTACATCTGCTTATCATTACGCGAAATATACTTTTTTGCTTTATTGTAGGTGTGGTACCAACCCCCCCCCCCCCCTCTCCCTCACCCCACCCCCTGCTATGCCCCACGGAGGGTTGTGTAGCTGGTGATGCCTGTTAGCTTTAGTGTATCAGGACCCAACGCTGGTTCAAAGCTGGCCATTTGTCCATTTTAACATAACTTTTTAGGTTACCGGACCTATGGTCCGATAACCTATTGGCGTGGCGTTGCGTCCGTCGTCCGTCGTCCGTCGTCCGTCGTCGTCGTCCGTCGTCGTCGTCGTCGTCCACATTTTTATCTTTTTTGTTTACGGGCAAATTTTTCTGAAATTTTGCACAAAAATACTTAAAAATAATTCAAGAAGGAGGTATTTTTTAGTTTTTTGATTTTCGCTTTTTCTTCAAAATGGCGGCCATTTTCGACGAAAAAGGCCTGATTTTGGAAATTGGCGGCCATTTTCTCAAAATCTGTTCAGTAACTTTTTTTCTTTTTGATACATAAGACTCCTCATATGTACTTCTATGATGTCTATAAATTTCGTTGCGCTTGAATCGCTCGAAGTGGGCCATTTTGGCCTAAACTCGGCCCAAATGGGATTTTCCCATGTTAAATTCTCCTATGCTTTATAATGGGACACATTATGCCTAATATCTCACTTAATATTGAGATTAGAGACTAGGAATCAATTGTGGACATATAGGAAATGATATATGCTGAATATTCTCATGACCTTGAATTTGACCTCTGACCTCAATTTCAAGGTCAGAGCACAAAATGGCTTATATCTCGCTTATTATCGACTCTACAGCTTAGGAATCAATTGTGGACATATAGGAAATAATATATGCTGAATATTCTCGTGACCTTGAATTTGACCTCTGACCTCAGTTTCAAGGTCCGAGCACAAAATGGCTTATATCACGCTTATTATCGACTCTACAGCTTAGGAATCAATTGTGGACATATAGGAAATGATATATGCTGAATATTCTGATGACCTTGAATTTGACCTACGACCTCATTTTCAAGGTTACAGGACAAAATAGCTAATATCTCGCTTGTTATCGACTTTACAGCTTAGCAATCAATTATGAACATATAGGAAATGATATATGCAGATTATTGTCATGACCTTGAATTTGACCTTTGACCTCATTTTCAAGGTCACAGGACAAACAGGCTAATATCTCACTTATTATCGATTTTACAGCTTAGGAATCAATTGTGGACATATAGGAAATGATATATGCTGAATATTCTCGTGACCTTGAATTTGACCTCTGACCTCATTTTCAAGGTCCAAGGACAAACTGGCTCATATCTTGCTCCTCTATTGAATGTATGGCTTGGGAATCAATTGTGGACATGATATAGAAAATGATATACCATATTTATTCAATTAGTTTGAACACTCTAATAATTCGAACACCAAAAATTATTCAAGAAAATAATTTTCAAATTGACTCTTTAGTTCGAACAGTCAAATTTACGATCGAAATTTCGATTGAAACAACGAACGAAATCAACCTGTCAGTTGCCAAAACATACAACTCGCCAGGTGGCAGCACTACGAAATGAGTAATCAGCGATATATTCGCCAGGTGGCAGTGATCGCGATTAGGCCTTCCAATGCTAGGGTATATGACAAAAAGCGCGGACCTCATAGTGCCAGGCGGTTTGCGGGCCATTGAAGATTTTCCGAGTCAAGTGACTCGATCGCACATGCAATATGACTAGAATCTAGCATCAATGCGAGATTATAAATTACAGTTACCCGGCGATTTAGCAGCCAGTTATTCAAGTTTTTTTAAAAATGCTAGTTGTCTGCAGTTAACCTATCAATCGTACAGGCCCTAACCAGCCAGCATGAGCGGCATCTGTCAACTCGCGTAGGCCTATCTGCCATGGCATGATCCATCTGGGTTTGGGATTTTTTTTCGTTTTGACGGGCGATTTTATCGTGAATCTAATAATTCGAACATTTCAAAATTTAATTATTTTTAGCTGTTCGAACTAATTGAATAAATACGGTACATTGAATATTTTGATGACCTTGAATTTGACCTTTGCCCCTTCATTTTCAAGTTTTCTTTTTGATAAATAACACTCCTCATATGTACTCCTATGATGTCTATAAATTTCGTTGCGCTTGAATCGCTCGAAGTGGGCCATTTTGGCCCAAACTCGGCTCAAATGGGACTTTCCCATGTTAAATTCTCCTATGCTTTATAATGGGACACATTATGCCTAATATCTCACTTGATATTGAGATTAGAGACTAGGAATCAATTGTGGACCTATAGGAAATGATATATGCTGTATATTCTCGTGACCTTGAATTTGACCTCTGACCTCACTTTCAAGGTCAGAGCACAGAATGGCTTATATCTCGCTTATTATCGACTCTACAGCTTAGGAATCAATTGTGGACATATAGGAAATGATATATTCTGAATATTCTCGTGACCTTGAATTTGACCCCTGACCTCAGTTTCAAGGTCAGAGCACAAAATGGCTTATATCTCGCTTATTATCGACTCTACAGCTTAGGAATCAATTGTGGACATATAGGAAATGATATATGCTGAATATTCTCGTGACCTTGAATTTGACCTTTGACCTCATTTTCAAGGTCACAGGACAAAATGGCTAATATCTCACTTATTATCGATTTTACAGCTTAGGAATCAATTGTGGACATATAGGAAATGATATATGCTGAATATTCTCGTGACCTTGAATTTGACCTCTGACCTCATTTCCAAGGTCCAAGGACAAACTGGCTCATATCTTGCTCCTCTATTGACTGTATGGCTTGGGAATCAATTGTGGACATGATATACATGATATAGAAAATGAATTATACACTGAATATTTTGATGACCTTGAATTTGACCTTCGCCCCTTCATTTTCAAGGCTACAGCATAAAATTGCTAATATCTCTCTGATTATTGAACTTACAGCTTAGCAATCAACTGTGGACATGATATATGCTTAATGTTATATATGCTGAATATTCTCTTGACCTTGAATTCAACCAGTGACCTGGCTAACACCTAAAATATTAAACATTGTCCGGTAACCTATCTTTGGCCCTTGTTTGATATTCTAATTCTTGAGCCACCTTAAATCCTATACTAGTTCGAAGATACATATTAGATATATCAATCAGCATTAGTCCAAGACTGGCTCAGGATTCTATTCTCGAGGTATGACCCATTGAAATAAAAACTTAAGGAAGTTCGTTTTTTTTTTTCGAAATCGACCAACTTTACGTATTTTCTGACAAAATCCTAATCCTTGAGCCACCCTAACTAATATATTACTTTGAAGCAACATATTAGAAGTATCAATCAGCATTAGTTCAAGACTGGCGCAAGATTTCATTTCCGAGATATGACCCATTGAAATGAAAACTTAGCAAAATTCACTTTTTGGGTATTTTGACCAACTTTACATATTTTCTGACAAAATCCTAATCCTTGAGCCACCCTAACTAATATATTTCTTTGAAGCAACATATTAGAAGTATCAATCAGCATTAGTTTAAGACTGGCTCAAGATTTCGTTTCCGAGATATGACGCATTGAAATAAAAACTTAGCGAAATTCACTTTTTGGGTATATTGACCAACTTTACATATTTTCTGACAAAATTATAATCCTTGAGCCACCCTAACTAATATATTTCTTTGAAGCAACATATTAGAAGTATCAATCAGCATTAGTTCAAGACTGGCTCAAGATTTCGTTTCCGAGATATGACGCATTGAAATAAATACTTAGCAAAATTCACTTTTTGGGTATTTTGACCAACTTTACATATTTTCTGACAAAATCCTAATCATTGAGCCACCCTAACTAATATTTTTCTTTGAAGCAACATATTAGAAGTATCAATCGGCATTAGTTCAAGACTGGCTCAAGATTTCGTTTCCGAGATATGACGCATTGAAATAAAAACTTAGCAAAATTCACTTTTTGGGTATTTTAACCAACTTTACATATTTTCTGACAAAATCCTAATCCTTGAGCCACCCTAACTAATATATTTCTTTGAAGCAACATATTAGAAGTATCAATCAGCATTAGTTCAAGACTGGCTCAAGATTTCGTTTCCGAGATACGACGCATTGAATTAAAAACTTAGCAAAAATCACTTTTTGGGTATTTTGACCAACTTTACATATTTTCTGACAAAATACTAATCCTTGAGCCACCCTAACTAATATATTTCTTTGAAGCAACATATTAGAAGTATCAATCAGCATTAGTTCAAGACTGGCTCAAGATTTCGTTTCCGAGATATGGCGCATTGAAACAAAAACTTAGTAAAATTCACTTTTTGGGTATTTTGACCAACTTTACATATTTTCTGACAAAATCCTAATCCTTGAGCCACCCTAACTAATATATTTCTTTGAAGCAACATATTAGAAGTATCAATCAGCATTAGTTTAAGACTGGCTCAAGATTTCGTTTCCGAGATATGACGCATTGAAATAAAAACTTAGCGAAATTCACTTTTTGGGTATTTTGACCAACTTTACATATTTTCTGACAAAATCCTAATCCTTGAGCCACCCTAACTAATATATTTCTTTGAAGCAACATATTAGAAGTATCAATCAGCATTAGTTCAAGACTGGCTCAAGATTTTGTTTCCGAGATATGACGCATTGAAATCAAAACTTAGTAAAATTCACTTTTTGGGTATTTTGACCAACTTTACATATTTTCTGACAAAATCCTAATCCTTGAGCCACCCTAAGTAATATATTTCTTCGAAGCAACATATTAGAAGTATCAATCAGCATTAGTTCAAGACTGGCTCAAGATTTCGTTTCCGAGATATGACGCATTGAAATCAAAACTTAGTCAAATTCACTTTTTGGGTATTTTGACCAACTTTACATATTTTCTGACAAAATCCTAATCCTTGAGCCACCCTAAGTAATATATTTCTTCGAAGCAACATATTAGAAGTATCAATCAGCATTAGTTCAAGACTGGCTCAAGATTTCGTTTCCGAGATATGACGCATTGAAATAAAAACTTAGCAAAATTCACTTTTTGGGTATTTTGACCAACTTTACATATTTTCTGACAAAATCCTAATCCTTGAGCCACCCTAACTAATATATTTCTTTGAAGCAACATATTAGAAGTATCAATCAGCATTATTTCAAGACTGGCTCAAGATTTCGTTTCCGAGATATGACGCATTGAAATCAAAACTTAGTAAAATTCACTTTTTGGGTATTTTGACCAACTTTACATATTTTCTGACAAAATCCTAATCCTTGAGCCACCCTAACTAATATATTTCTTTGAAGCAACATATTAGAAGTATCAATCAGCATTAGTTCAAGACTGGCTCAAGATTTTGTTTCCGAGATATGACGCATTGAAATAAAAACTTAGCAAAATTCACTTTTTGGGTATTTTGACCAAATTTACATATTTTCTGACAAAATCCTAATCCTTGAGCCACCCTAACTAATATATTTCTTTGAAGCAACATATTAGAAGTATCAATTAGCCCTTGTCCCAGGCTGGCTCAGGATTTCATTTTCAAACTATGATGTACTGAAATAAGCATTCTTCATGAAATAGATTTTTCGTGTATTTGTCCATTCTAACGTAACTTTTCAAATATTCTAATCCTTGAGCCACCTCAATTCCTATATTATTTCGAAGATACATATTAGATGTATCAATCAGCATTAGTCCAAGACTTTCTCATGATTCTATTCTCGAGGTATGACCCATTGAAATAAAAATTTAAGGAAAATCTTTCTTTTTTTTCCATATCGACCAACTTTACGTAGTTTATTTTATACATCACCAATCTAAACTACTACATGCTCCTTTTCGATCCTTTGGATCGTTCTGGATAGAAATTCGCGTACTGAAAGCAAGGCACGATCGTCTGCCTGCATGACTCGAGCGCTCCTTTTGCCGCCAAAACCGCCGCGCATATGCGCGCGCAGCTGCGCAGAAGCTTCACTTTTCTGTCCACCGCCATTTTTGCTTGGCAGCTTTGGATTTTGGTTCCCGGTGAATTCGTAGAATTTAGTCTGCAAACTAGACTTTTGCGATTTATTCTTACGGAATTTCACCTGCCACGTTCATAGACATCGTTTTGTGTCTATTTGGATAAGTATTGGTCGATAGTTTGTTACTTGCTAGATCGTCAGCGATTGGTATAGCCAGTTCACCCTATTATCGTCCATCCGTCGTACTTGATAGTGTACTTGTTGTTTACATCTATCAATAGTTCTACGTTAATTTTCTACTGTATATATTGTGTATAACATATACTGTAGTTTATATATTCGTAGTCCTCTTAGGGTTCTTTTTCAGCGCGGTCTCAGGTTTGCGTATTTTGCCCGCCCTGTTACTGTGTGTGGTTAGTTCCCTTGTGTGATCATGACTTCACAATCCTCCCTTGGTACCGGTGCCATGGACGAACGTCCATGCCCGAAGTGTCTGGTCAATACCCTCCGAGGAGGGGAGAAACACAGTTTGTGTTTCGACTGTTTAGACCATGGCCCGGTATCTATGGAGGATTTGAGGTGTGATCTGTGTCATTTCTGGCGTCCCTCTTCCTTCGTGCAGGCGACTGCAAAGTATTCCGAAGCCTCGTTGGCTCGTCGGGATGCTTTGAGGCTTGCGGAAGCTTCGGCTCCGCAAGTCCGCCAGTCGCCCATGGAGGTGGAGACTCCGCCTGTGACGGCACAGATTGCGTCCGGTGTTAGCCAGCCCCTGGGGCTAACACAGGACATGGTCAACGCGGCTGTGCAATCTTTCTTTCCCCTCCTGCCGGGTCTCTCTTCCCTGCTTGGACAGGGAGTCCCGGCCGGTTCTTCGGCTGCCCCTTCGTCGCAGGGAGAGCTTGCTCCCCCTGCTGGCAAGAAGTCGAAATCTTCTAAGAAGAAGGTTTCAGTTCTTGCCAAGGCGAAAGCAGCCAAGGAACCGCACTCCACCTTCGTCGTCCCTCAGTCATGGCCGATCGAGGTGGAGGGGTCCGTCGTCTCTTCCCCGGGGCCTTCCAAGAAGAGGAAGCGTGCTTCCTCTAAGCGCCGTGGTGCTGAGACCACATCGATTTTCGATGTGGCTCAGGCTTCGTCCGACCTCTCGGTGGGCGACGATCAGGCTTCGGGCTTCGATCGGCGGAGCGTCTTGGATGGCTCATTCGGGTCCTTGGTCTCGAGGTTCGAGGGGGGAGAGTTCCCTTTGTTTGGGGGTGAGGCTCTCGATCGTTCGTGCGATCGGGAGTCTTCACTTGGCGGTCGTGCTCCTGGTCCTCGATCAGGGCACGATCGGGCGGGTGGTGCTGGGGTCGTTCCTCAGGGCCACTCAAGTCCTGTGTACGCGGATGTAAGTCGCCGGACGGGCGCGATCGCTGAGCAGGCATTCCCTCGCCCGTCCTTTGATGTACCCTTGGGGTCGTCGAGGTCTTCGATCGGACCTGTGAGGTCCAACGATCGGGGGGGTCGAGTGGAAGCTGATCAGGAGTCGTCCTCCTCGGAGGATGAGACTTCCGATCAGGCCGGGGGTTCTTCCCTTCCGGTGGGCTTTGGAGTCGGTCGCAAGGCGAATGGACTTGCCGATCGATGCTCCAGGGCCCTCACGGGGAACCGGTAGGTTCGCGTCGGCGCCAGTTCGTCGGCCGATCCGGCTCCCTGTGGCTCCCGCGTTGGTCAAGTCCTTCGACAAGATCAACAAGGGAGTTACGGCTAAGAAGGATGTGGCTCGTACGGAGTCGACATTCCCGACTAGCCGTGTTCGACCTGAGTCGATCGACACCTATCGGACTGTAGAGTCCGAGGGTGGACATCAGACTTCCGTCCCGGTCGAAGACCCTAACCTTCACCTGCTTTCCCGGAAGCAGGGTACGGTCTGGTCAGCTTATGTGAAAAAGGCTCGCCTTTCTCACTGGCAGACGCTGTCTCATCAATTGATGGGGCAGCTCTCGTTGACAGATCACCTGACCACTTTGGTTCAGGAGTTTGTGGACGAGGCGGATCTGGAGGAGGGGAGTCGCGCCAACATTCATGCAGCACTCGGCGTCTTGGCCGGAGTGGTCCATGCTGCTGAGCGTGACAGTGCGCACCTGGGCGCACAATTGGATCTCACCATGCGTGATGCCGATCTCCGTCTGCTTGACGTGTCCGCTACGGACGTCGCTGAGCTACGTGGGAGGCCGCTTTTCTCAGGCTATACCTACGCCAACCTCTCTCGATCGGATATTTCCGTCATGCGGGAACATCTCCGGGATGAGGCTATGGCCAAGGCTTTGCTTGGGAAGTCGGCGGGGTCTGGGACAGGCAAGAAGACCAAGGGTCAGAAGCCTGCCCAACCTCAGGCACCACATGCACCCGCTTCTACGCAGCCGCCCTTTCGTGGGGCGCAGCCTCCCCCTCCCCAGGGGGATGGCAAGCGCGGAGGCAAAGGGGGTGGACGCTTCAAGGGCAAAGGGAAAGCTTCTGGTAAGAAGTGACTCGTTGCGGGAAAGCGTAGGCTCTGTGGAAGGTTCAGTTCTGTCGGAATTCGATCTTCCACAACCTGGTCCAGTCGGGGGACGCCTGGCTCAGTTCGTCCAGAACTGGAGCGATCTGGCGTCGTCAGACAATTCAGTCGTGGCATGGGTGAAGTTCGGTCTCACCTTCAGATGGGAGGCTGGAAAACCACCGATCAGACCCAAAGCGTGGTTCTTCCCTGTGCCCGGCGATCGGGAAAAGTTTCAGCTTCTGCAGCACGAGGTGCAGCAGTTGCTAGAGAAACGTGCGATCGAGGTGGTCAAGGACGAGAGAGGATTCTATTCTCTCATCTTCCTAGTGCCGAAAAAGACAGGCGGGTGGCGTCCCGTTTTCGATCTGTCAAACCTCAACAAATTCCTGATCATACCCAGGTTCAAGATGGAGTCGGCGCTTTCCGTCCAGAAAGCTCTGTCCAAGGGGAAGTGGGCAGTCAGTATCGACGTCAAGGACGCGTACTTACATGTGCCAATACACCCAGCCGATCGGCGATACCTCAAGTTCGCCTTCGAAGGTTCGGTGTATCAGTTCAGGGTACTTCCTTTTGGAGTAGCCACCGCCCCTTACGTGTTCACCCGTATCGTAAGGACGATGGCAGCCAGGTTTCGATCGGTTGGAATTCAATTCCACCATTATATCGACGATTGGTTAATCATAGCCGACTCCCCGTCTCAGGCTATAGAGCAATCCGGGTTCGTCCTCAGGTTGGCGACCAGCCTCGGCTGGATCCCCAATTGGGCGAAGTCTCATCTGTCCCCGACACAGAGGTTCGAGTATGTCGGGGTAGATTACGATCTAGAGCGAGGAGTAGCTCTTCCTCCGCGGAAGAGAGTTCTCAAGGCGATTGCGGCGATGGAGGTCGCGCTGACGCAGTCGTCGATCACAGCTCGACAGTTTCTGTCCATCATCGGTCTGTTGGCGTCGATGGAGAAACAGGTGCCGTTCGGCAGGTGCTTCCTCAGACCCATTCAATGGTGTCTAGCGTTGCAATGGCGGATCCTCACCGATCGACTAGACACAAGTCGTATCGGTGGACGATCGTGCTCGGGAAGCAATGCATTGGTGGCGGGACCATCGGAATCTTTTCCGAGGGATGCCACTGGCGGAGTATCTGCCCGATCGGACCTTCTTCACCGATGCGTCAGAATTGGCTTGGGGAGCTCATATGGACGAGCACGAACTCTCTGCTGTGTGGAACACGAGCGAGAGGGCGTTGCACATCAATGTCCTAGAGCTGCGAGCGGTGAGACGTGCGTTCGAGATCTGGGGGCCTCAGAGTCCCCCAGGGACGAAGTGGTTGGTCTTCACAGACAACAGCACAGTAGTGGCTCACATAAACAAACAAGGTGGAACTCGGTCGAGTCAGCTTTGTTTGGAGGCCGAGTGTCTGATCAGGTTTGCCTTCAAGTACCGTCTGTTTATCAGGGCGAGGCACCTGCCGGGTCACAGGAATGTCCTAGCGGACGCTCTGTCGAGACCGGACAAGATCATAGGCACGGAGTGGAGTCTGCATCCGGGGGTGTTTCGGCGCGTTTGTCAGGCGTTCGGGACACCGAACATAGACCTGTTCGCAACCTCTCGGAATCACAAGCTCCCGGTCTACTTCTCACCTCTGCCAGAGAGCGAGGCACTGGCTGTGGACGCGATGTCTCAGTCGTGGGACGGGATGTTCGGGTATGCGTACCCGCCAACTCGGTTCCTAACGGAAGTGCTGCACAAAGTAGCCAGGTCTCAGTGCGAGATTCTGTTGGTGGCGCCATGCTGGCCGATGCAGGCGTGGTTCCCCCTGCTACTGTCCCTCCTGATCGATGTACCACGGGTTCTCCCGATCGAGGACAGGTTGCTGAAGCAACCGGGGCGGGACATATTTCACGATTCCGTCCACGTGCTCAAATTACACGTGTGGAGGCTATCGAACGATCCTTCCAGGAGGCAGGATTTTCTCAGCAGGTGTCCGTACATCTCGCGAGAAAGAATAGGAGATCCTCCTCTAAAACGTATGAGGCTAAATGGAGAGTATTCGTACGTTGGTGTAACGGAAGGCGCATTGATCCGCTCTCTGCCCCTTTGAATGCAGTGCTAGACTTTCTCTGCTATCTCTTTGATAGGCTTAATTTGAAGCCTACTACGATCGAGGGATACAGGTCCATGCTGGGCCCTGTATTCCGTGCTAGGGGGATCGATTTAACTAATAATCGTATCCTTGCTGATCTCTTGGCGTCCGCAAAGGCCACGCGGAGTTCCTACTCTACTGGATTGGGACATGGCTTTTGTGCTATATTGTCTTACTAAAGCACCTTGGGAGCCTCTCAAGGAAGTTTCCTTGCAGAGGTTAACTCTTAAGACCTTCCTGCTAGTTATGCTAGCAAGTGGTCGAAGACGCTCAGATGTCGCGGCGATCGACGTATCGCGAGTCGCATTTGGCGCGGATGGGTCCGTTTCCTTATACCCAGTACGTGATTTTATGCCTAAAACACGTGCTGCAGTTGAGGGCGGGAAAGCGTTCTCCCCTATCGTAATTCCGTCACTGGGCGGTTACGTAGGACGGAATGAGCCGGACGCTCTATTGTGCCCGGTAAGAGCGCTGAAAATCTACATCGATCATACCAGATCGATCAGGAAAGATCGCAAGCGATTATTTATTTCCTATCAGCCAAATAGGGCTACGGATATCTCCACAGCTACACTATCCCGATGGGTGAAGGTTGTAGTGAGGACTGTCTATGCGGAGTCAGGTGCTGACGATCGAGTCACTTACAAAATATCGTCCCACCAAATCCGACACATCTCGATGTCTTTGGCGGCCAGGTCGAATATTCCGTTGGAATATATCGTGAGGGCTGGAATGTGGACTAATTCTACGACATTCATCGGGTTCTATCTGTCCAATGCTGCCGAACTTCAGGACCAGTCGTCCAGATTTAGACTGGGTCCGCTGGTCGTAGCGCAAGCTGTTGTTTGAACCAGCTGGACAGAAAAGTCTTGGTTTTAATGTGCACGTGTATATAAGCAACACTTTGTGTTTGTGTTTGAGTTCTTTATGTTACGGTCTCAAGTAGAGTTCCGTTTTCCACCGATGGGTGAAGAAGAAATTCGTGCATGTCGGAGGCAAGCGATCGCACCGCTAGGTGAGTATCTTTATTATATTACTAAAGATATATCGAAAATGTAGCATTTTAGCGATTCGCTTGAAATCAAGACTATCGTCTGTTTTCATGACTCTCTAGCACTACTGCTCCACCGCCTATCCTTTGATCCTAAGGAGCATGTAGTAGTTTAGATTGGTGATGTATAAAATAAACTTCCCAAATTTTAATTGTAAATTTGCCGTTTATTGTTATTACTCACCTCTAAACTACTACAGTAAAGGCCCTCCCATCCATCCCCGCCAGTTGTGTGCTAGGGGCTTCCTTTTGTCGTTTTTTGGACAGAAAAGTGAAGCTTCTGCGCAGCTGCGCGCGCATATGCGCGGCGGTTTTGGCGGCAAAAGGAGCGCTCGAGTCATGTAGGCAGACGATCGTGCCTTGCTTTCAGTACGCGAATTTCTATCCAGAACGATCCAAAGGATCGAAAAGGAGCATGTAGTAGTTTAGAGGTGAGTAATAACAATAAACGGCAAATTTACAATTAAAATTTGGGAATTTTCTGACAAAATCCTAATCCTTGAGCCACCCTAAGTAATATATTTCTTTGAAGCAACATATTAGAAGTATCAATCAGCATTAGTTCAAGACTGGCTCAAGATTTCGTTTCCGAGATATGACGCATTGAAATCAAAACTTAGCAAAAATCACTTTTTGGGTATTTTGACCAATTTCACATATTTTCTGACAAAATACTAATCCTTGAGCCACCCTAACTAATATATTTCTTTGAAGCAACATATTAGAAGTATCAATCAGCATTAGTTTAAGACTGGCTCAAGATTTCGTTTCCGAGATATGACGCATTGAAATAAAAACTTAGCGAAATTCACTTTTTGGGTATTTTGACCAACTTTACATATTTTCTGACAAAATCCTAATCCTTGAGCCACCCTAACTAATATATTTCTTTGAAGGAACATATTAGTTTTGGGTATTTTGACCAACTTTACATATTTTCTGACAAAATCCTAATCCTTGAGCCACCCTAACTAATATATTTCTTTGAAGCAACATATTAGAAGTATCAATCAGCATTAGTTCAAGACTGGCTCAAGATTTTGTTTCCGAGATATGACGCATTGAAATAAAAACTTAGTAAAATTCACTTTTTGGGTATTTTGACCAACTTTACATATTTTCTGACAAAATCCTAATCCTTGAGCCACCCTAAGTAATATATTTCTTCGAAGCAACATATTAGAAGTATCAATCAGCATTAGTTCAAGACTGGCTCAAGATTTCGTTTCCGAGATATGACGCATTGAAATAAAAACTTAGTAAAATTCACTTTTTGGGTATTTTGACCAACTTTACATATTTTCTGACAAAATCCTAATCCTTGAGCCACCCTAAGTAATATATTTCTTCGAAGCAACATATTAGAAGTATCAATCAGCATTAGTTCAAGACTGGCTCAAGATTTCGTTTCCGAGATATGACGCATTGAAATAAAAACTTAGCAAAATTCACTTTTTGGGTATTTTGACCAACTTTACATATTTTCTGACAAAATCCTAATCCTTGAGCCACCCTAAGTAATATATTTCTTTGAAGCAACATATTAGAAGTATCAATCAGCATTAGTTCAAGACTGGCTCAAGATTTCGTTTCCGAGATATGACGCACTGAAATCAGAACTTAGTAAAATTCACTTTTTGGGTATTTTGACCAACTTTACATATTTTCTGACAAAATCCTAATCCTTGAGCCACCCTAACTAATATATTTCTTTGAAGCAACATATCAGAAGTATCAATCAGCATTAGTTCAAGACTGGCTCAAGATTTCGTTTCCGAGATATGACGCATTGAAATCAAAACTTAGCAAAATTCACTTTTTGGGTATTTTGACCAACTTTACATATTTTCTGACAAAATCCTAATCCTTGAGCCACCCTAAGTAATATATTTCTTTGAAACAACATATTAGAAGTATCAGCCAGCATTAGTTCAAGACTGGCTCAAGATTTCGTTTCCGAGATATGACGCATTGAAATAAAAATTTAGTAAAATTCACTTTTTGGGTATTTTGACCAACTTTACATATTTTCTGACAAAATCCTAATCCTTGAGCCACCCTAAGTAATATATTTCTTTGAAGCAACATATTAGAAGTATCAATCAGCATTAGTTCAAGAATGGCTCAAGATTTCGTTTCCGAGATATGACGCATTGAAATCAAAACTTAGCAAAAATCACTTTTTGGGTATGTTGACCAATTTCACATATTTTCTGACAAAATCCTAATCCTTGAGCCACCCTAAGTAATATATTTCTTTGAAGCAACATATTAGAAGTATCAATCAGCATTAGTTCAAGACTGGCTCAAGTTTTCGTTTCCGAGATATGACCCATTGAAATAAAAACTTAGCAAAATTCACAAGCAAGTGGAAACAGACCCAAGCAAGTGGAAACACCCTTCCCAACCCCAGTAACCCTAGTAACAAAGAACAAACGTTTCTTACCGAAGTGATGCAACTGACAAGAAAAAATATTGAATGGTCTCTTGCTCGTGTCTGCTGCGTTCGTTCATTCAAAATAATACGGGATGATGCTTCAAAAAAGGTATATTAGTTAGGATGACTGAGGTGTCAGGATTCTGTGAAAAAAAAAGATTTGAAATAAATCGTGTTTACTTGTATGGGTCATGTTTCACGAATAAAATCTAAAGCCAGTCTTTGGATTTAGGTTGACATATATAAAAATACACCCAAAAAAATCCATTTCGTCAAGAATGCAGACTATTTCAGTGCATAATATCTCGGAGAATAAAATGCTGAGAGCCTGCCTTGGAGTTGGGCTAATTCATAATCTGATATGTTGCTTCGAACCAGTATAGTACTTAGGTTGGCTCAAGCATTGGGATTTTTTTTCTAAAAATACTTAAAGTGGATCAGAATACTCAAAAAGGGATTTTCCCTGGGTTTTCGATTCAATGGGTTATATCTCGAGAATACGATCTTGAGCCAGTTTGGACTAATGCTGGTTGATATATCCAATATAAGTATTCAAAATAGAAAAGCACATGAGGTGGCTCATGGATTAGGATTTTGTCAGAAATTACGTAAAATTGGTCAAAATCCAATATAAAATGAATTTCCCTAAGTTTCTGTTTCAATGGGTCATATCTCGAGAACGAAATCTTGAGCCAGTCTGGGACTAATGCTGATTGACACATCTAGTATGTATCTTCGAAATAGTATAGGATTTGAGGTGGCTCAAGGATTAGAATATTTTAAAAATTACGTTAAAATGGACAAACACATGAAAAATCTATTTCATGACGAATGCTTATTTCAGTACATCATAATTTGTGAATAGAATCCTGAGCCAGCCTGGGACAAGGGCTAATTGATACTTCTAATATGTTGCTTCAAGGCAGTATATTAGTTAGGGTGGCTCAAATATTGAATGGTCTCTTGCTCGTGTCTGCTGCGTTCGTTCATTCAAAATAATACGGGATGATGCTTCAAAAAAGGTATATTAGTTAGGATGACTGAGGTGTCAGGATTCTGTGAAAAAAAAAGATTTGAAATAAATCGTGTTTACTTGTATGGGTCATGTTTCGCGAATAAAATCTAAAGCCAGTCTTTGGATTTAGGTTGACATATATAAAAATACACCCAAAAAAATCCATTTCGTCAAGAATGCAGACTATTTCAGTGCATAATATCTCGGAGAATAAAATGCTGAGAGCCTGCCTTGGAGTTGGGCTAATTCATAATCTGATATGTTGCTTCGAACCAGTATAGTACTTAGGTTGGCTCAAGCATTGGGATTTTTTTTCTAAAAATACTTAAAGTGGATCAGAATACTCAAAAAGGGATTTTCCCTGGGTTTTCGATTCAATGGGTTATATCTCGAGAATACGATCTTGAGCCAGTTTGGACTAATGCTGGTTGATATATCCAATATAAGTATTCAAAATAGAAAAGCACATGAGGTGGCTCATGGATTAGGATTTTGTCAGAAATTACGTAAAATTGGTCAAAATCCAATATAAAATGAATTTCCCTAAGTTTCTGTTTCAATGGGTCATATCTCGAGAACGAAATCTTGAGCCAGTCTGGGACTAATGCTGATTGACACATCTAGTATGTATCTTCGAAATAGTATAGGATTTGAGGTGGCTCAAGGATTAGAATATTTTAAAAATTACGTTAAAATGGACAAACACATGAAAAATCTATTTCATGACGAATGCTTATTTCAGTACATCATAATTTGTGAATAGAATCCTGAGCCAGCCTGGGACAAGGGCTAATTGATACTTCTAATATGTTGCTTCAAGGCAGTATATTAGTTAGGGTGGCTCAAATATTAGGATTTTGTCAGAAAATATGTAAAGTTGTTCAAAATCCCCAAAAAGTTAAATTTGCTAAGTTTTTATTTCAATGCGTCATATCTCAGAAACGAAATCTTGAGCCAGTCTTGAACTAATGCTGATTGATACTCCTAATATGTTGCTTCAATGTAATATATTAGTGTGGCTCAAGGATTAGGATTCTGTCAGAAAATACATAAATTTGGTCGAATTCCAAAAAAAAAAGGAATTTCCCTAAGTTTTTATTTCAATCGGTAACATCTCAAGAATAGAATCTTGAGCCAGTCTTGGACTAGTGCTGATTGATACATCCAATATGTGTCTTCGAAATACTATAGGATTTGAGGTGGCTCAAGGATTAGAATATTTGAAAAGTTACGTTAAAATGGACAAATACATGAAAAATCTATTTCATTAAGATTGCTTATTTCAGTACATCATAATTTGTAAATAGAATCCTGAGCCAGCCTGAGACAAGGTCTAATTGATACTTCTAATATGTTGCTTCAAGGTAGTATATTAGTTAGGGTGGCTCAAGGATTAGAATTTTGTTATAAATCACGTAAAGTTGGTTGAATTCCGAAAAAAAAACGAGTTTCCCTCAGTTTTTAGGTTACCGGACCTATGGTCCGATAACCTATTGCCGTCGCGTTGCGTCCGTCGTCCGTCCGTCGTCCGTCGTCCGTCCACATTTTTATCTTTAAAGTTTACAGGCGGATTTTCCTGAAATTTTGCACAAAGTTGCCCAAAAATATTTCAAGAGGGGCTTATTTTTTAGTTTTTTTATTTTCGCATTTTTCTCAAAATGGCGGCCATTTTTGACGAAAAATGGCCAATTTTGGACTTTGGCGGCCATTTTCTCAAAAACTGTCTGATCAGTTTTGAGATTTTTGTTTCAAAAGATTCCCCTTATGTACCTTTATGATGTGTATAAGTTTTGTTGCCCTTGAATCGCCGGTCTCCGTGTGGCGGCCATTTTGAATTTTTGACGGGTCGGCGAAAAAAATTTTTTTTTGTCCCAAATTGCGTTACTATCCATTTTGGGTCATTTCTAGACAAAAAAAATTTTTTCACCCTTTGAAAAAAATTTTGGACTTAGAAAATTTTCGACACTTTTTTCCTTCATCATGAGAGCTGCCGGGACTGTACTCATAGAAAGCTTGAAGATAGAGCTTAGATATTGGCACTTTCAAATGGAAAGTCATATATGGTGACTTATATGGTGACCTTGAATTTGACCTTGGATGACCTTGAAAGGTCAAAACAGCCATTTTTGGGTCGAGAAATGCTCAAATTTGCACCTGGCCTGTCTTTTCTCGAAAACTGTCTGATCAATTTTGAGATTATTGTTCCAAAATATTCCCCTTATGTTCCTTCATGATGTTTATAAGTTTTGTTGCCCTTAAATCGCCGGTCTCCGTGTGGCGGCCATTTTGAATTTTTGACGGGTCGGCGAAAAAAATTTTGTTTGCCCCAAATCGCGTTACTATTCATTTTGGGTCATTTCTAGACAAAAAAAAAATTTTCACCCTTTGAAAAAAATTTTGGACTTGAAAAATTTTCGGCACTTTTTTCCTTCATAATGGGAGCTGCCAGGACTGTACTCATAGTCCGCTTGAAGATAGAGCTTAGATATTGGCACTTTCAAATAGGAAGTCACATATAGCGAGTTGGGAGGTGACCTCGAATTTGACCTTTGATGACCTTGAAAGGTCAAAACAGCCATTTTTGGGTGAAAAAATACCCAAATTTGCCTCTACAGATGAAATGCATGTAGATAGAGCTTCAGTTTGCATTATGAACATATAGGAAGTCATATATGGAACAACTAATGATGACCTTGATTTTGACCTTGGATGACCTTGAGTGCTAAATGTCTGACTTGAAATCTTGAAAGTGGCCTCTGAAGCATAAACTTTTGCACATACAGGTTAGGATTGTGTATAAGCCTGTAAAAAAGTCGTATAAATGGCACATTTTTTTTTTCACATTTTTTAAACTTGACCTTAAAGACCTTGAAGGGCGAATTTCAAAATCTGAAATTGGCCTCTACACACGAAATACTTGTTGATAAAACTTATATGTTTGTATTATGAACATGTATCATGTGTATACGAAGTCATATGCAGCATACCTGATGGTGACATTGAGATTCACAAAGATGACCTTGACTGGTAAATCTCAAAATCATATGTCACCTACAATGCTTGAAACCAAAATTGTCCGGTAACCTATCTTAGCCCTTGGGCTAATTTTATTTCAATGGGTCATATCTCGGAAATGAAATTTTGAGCCAGTCTTGGACAAGTGCTGATTGATACATCTAATATGTATCTTCGAAATAGTATAGGATTCGAGGTGGCTCAAGGATTAGAATATTTGAAAAGTTATGTTAAAATGGACAAATACACGAAAAATCTATTTCGTGACGAATGCTTATTTCAGTACATCATAATTTGTGAATGGAATCCTGAGCCAGCCTGGGACAAGGGCTAATTGATACTTCTAATATGTTGGTTTAAGGTAGTACATTAGTTAGGGTGGCTCAAGGATTAGGATTTTGTCAGAAAATATGTAAAGTTGGTCAAAATACCCAAAAAGTGAATTTTGCTAAGTTTTTATTTCAATGCGTCATATCTCGGAAACGAAATCTTGAGCCAGTCTTGAACTAATGCTGATTGATACTTCTAATATGTTGCTTCAAAGAAATATATTAGTTAGGGTGGCTCAAGGATTAGTATTTTGTCAGAAAATATGTAAAATTGGTCAAAATACCCAAAAAGTGAATTTCGCTAAGTTTTTATTTCAATAGGTCATACCTCGAGAATAGAATCTTGAGCCAGTCTTGGACTAATGCTGATTGATACATCTAATATGTATCTTCGAAATAATATAGGAATTGAGGTGGCTCAAGGATTAGAATATTTGGAAAGTTACGTTAGAATGGACAAATACACGAAAAATCTATTTCATGAAGAATGCTTATTTCAGTACATCATAGTTTGAAAATGAAATCCTGAGCCAGCCTGGGACAAGGGCTAATTGATACTTCTATTATGTTGGTTTAAGGTAGTACATTAGTTAGGGTGGCTCAAGGATTAGGATTTTGTCAGAAAATATGTATAGTTGGTCAAAATACCCAAAAAGTGAATTTTGCTAAGTTTTTATTTCAATGCGTCATATCTCGGAAACGAAATCTTGAGCCAGTCTTGAACTAATGCCGATTGATACCTCTAATATGTTGCTTCAAAGAAATATATTAGTTAGGGTGGCTCAAGGAATAGTATTTTGTCAGAAAATATGTAAAGTTGGTCAAAATACCCAAAAAGTGATTTTGCTAAGTTTTTATTTCAATGCGTCATATCTCGGAAACGAAATCTTGAGCCAGTCTTGAACTAATGCTGATTGATACTTCTGATATGTTTCATCAAAGAAATATATTAGTTAGGGTGGCTCAAGGATTAGGATTTTGTCAGAAAATATGTAAAGTTGGTCAAAATACCCTGAAAGTGAATTTCACTAAGTTTTGATTTCAATGCGTCATATCTCGAAAACGAAATCTTCAGCCAGTCTTGAACTAATGCTGATTGATACTTCTAATATGTTGCTTCAAAGAAAAATATTAGTTAGGGTGGCTCAATGATTAGGATTTTGTCAGAAAATATGTAAAGTTGGTCAAAATACCCAAAAAGTGAATTTTGCTAAGTATTTATTTCAATGCGTCATATCTCGGAAACGAAATCTTGAGCCAGTCTTGAACTAATGCTGATTGATACTTCTAATATGTTGCTTCAAAGAAATATATTAGTTAGGGTGGCTCAAGGATTAGGATTTTGTCAGAAAATATGTAAAGTTGGTCAATATACCCAAAAAGTGAATTTCGCTAAGTTTTTATTTCAATGCGTCATATCTCGGAAACGAAATCTTGAGCCAGTCTTAAACTAATGCTGATTGATACTTCTAATATGTTGCTTCAAAGAAATATATTAGTTAGGGTGGCTCAAGGATTAGGATTTTGTCAGAAAATATGTGAAATTGGTCAAAATACCCAAAAAGTTATTTTTGCTAAGTTTTTATTTCAATGCGTCATATCTCGGAAACGAAATCTTGAGCCAGTCTTGAACTAATGCTGATTGATACTTCTAATATGTTGCTTCAAAGAAATATATTAGTTAGGGTGGCTCAAGGATTAGGATTTTGTCAGAAAATACGTAAAGTTGTTCGAATTAGAAAAAAAAAAGATTTTCCTTAAATTTTTATTTCAATGGGTCATACCTCGAGAATAGAATCTTGAGCCAGTCTTGGACTAATGCTGATTGATACATCTAATATGTATCTTCGAAATAATATAGGAATTGAGGTGGCTCAAGGATTAGAATATTTGAAAAGTTACGTTAGAATGGACAAATACACGAAAAATCTATTTCATGAAGAATGCTTATTTCAGTACATCATAGTTTGAAAATGAAATCCTGAGCCAGCCTGGGACAAGGGCTAATTGATACTTCTAATATGTTGGTTTAAGGTAGTACATTAGTTAGGGTGGCTCAAGGATTAGGATTTTGTCAGAAAATATGTAAAGTTGGTCAAAATACCCAAAAAGTGAATTTTGCTAAGTTTTTATTTCAATGCGTCATATCTCGGAAACGAAATCTTGAGCCAGTCTTGAACTAATGCTGATTGATACTTCTAATATGTTGCTTCAAAGAAATATATTAGTTAGGGTGGCTCAAGGATTAGGATTTTGTCAGAAAATATGTAAAGTTGGTCAAAATACCCAAAAAGTGAATTTTGCTAAGTTTTTATTTCAATGCGTCATATCTCGGAAACGAAATCTTGAGCCAGTCTTGAACTAATGCTGATTGATACTTCTTAGAATATATTGCTTCAAAGTAATATATTAGTTAGGGTGGCTCAAGGATTAGGATTTTGTCAGAAAATACGTAAAGTTGGTCGATTTCGAAAAAAAAAACGAACTACCTTAAGTTTTTATTTCAATGGGTCATACCTCGAGAATAGAATAGGGTGGTGTATAAGTATATTTAAAAAATATAAAAAAAAGTATATTTCGCGTAATAATAAGCAGATCTAGATATACCAAAATTATTTTACCAGGTCGAATGGTGATACATTCAGCAGTGCCACTCAAGTCTTGATTCATCATGAAATTATGTCTGAATAAGTAGCCATAATGAATAAGTAGCCAGCTCCTGGTTACTTATTCGATTTGAATAAGGAACTAGTAACAAGTAGCTAACTTCACGCCGGTGTTTTTTCGCTATCTCTGTAAATGAAAAAAATCACCAGTTTGCGACCGTTTTGCCGATGAGCAAAAAGTTAGATCTATACTGTAACATTTTATTTGGATACTGTATTGGTCCAATACCACGTACCCAAATTTACCACCACGTCCCCAAATTTGGGTACTGTTGGTAAATTTAACAACAGTCCCCAAAGTTGCCCCTTTCCCCAACTGGCTCAGTCTAATACCTCAACGACATGTTCTTGCATTGCCATTGTACCGTAATCGTTCAAGTGCAAGTGCGCCACCGATGGTGGCCACGCCACGCTCTAACTCGACAATAAACAACGATTTAAACCCCATTTCTCCTTGATTTTTGTTCTCTGTCATCCTATCTATCGAAATATGTAGCCAGTTACTGACATTCACTCGTATTTTGTCATCGATGGCACTTAATACTGATCGACACTGTCCAGTTTTCAAGCACAAACTTGGTTCATAATTTGTACGCCAACTGGATCATGTGACTTTTTTAACATGTTTTGAATTTTGGAATTGTTTTTTTTATTGTTTCAGAACAGAGATAATACCCAATTGCATTATGCCAACAGGATATGAAAACCCAACATTAACATATGGAACAGGAACTGAAGCAAGGTCAAGGTCAAATCCATGTCTCTAACAGTGCTGCACTTGAAGCCCTGTTACACGAGGACACGATCATCAGGTCTGATCATCCGCGGGTAATGGCGCAGCACCACCTGAACCCCCCCGTCCACAGGGTGTATGTGGACTCTCCCGTTTCCATGGACGGCGACGACGACAAGTATCATTTTGTCAGCACCGATGTTGAGGATTCGCAGGATTACTCTGAGAGCAGCACACCCAAACAGCCCGGGTTTTTTGCCCCGGATCCCGCGTCAGGGCGGTATGAAGATCGCACAACGCATCGGGATAATGTTCAGGCAGCATCTCATCAAGCATCTGCTGCACAACCACAAATCCAATATGTCGTCAAGTCTAAACCCAACAGTTCACAGTCAAGTCAAGGTGGTCGTCCCACTGCCGACAATTCACAGTTTGTCCTACACCACAGTGATCCATACGCCCCTCATGTGGAACCCCGAATCATCGAGCCAATCAGATCACCGTTGCTCCCAAGTAGCAAGACGGACTTGGAAGAGCGTCGAGCCTTGCAGGAAGAAGCTGCTTACCAAGATCAGCTACAAGAGAAACTCCGGCAACAGTTGCATGAGACTGAGCAGATACACATTCCGCGCCTCGACCTGGAGAGGCTGGACGATGAGGAGCGTCCGCCCCGTGCGTTACACCCACTTCACGACAGTCTAGAGGACGAGTATCTAGTTGGGGATTCGTTAGAGGAGCGGCAGGCCCAGGCTCTAGTCAGGGCAGCCAATCAGCAACAGGCCGCGGCTCATCAGCAGTCTTATCAACCTGCCCCACAGTATCAGAATGGAATGGTTCAAGACAGTTTGGATGTGAATAATCAACAGCCATATGTTAGAGACAGCTTGGATAATGATGGTTACCATGGTAACCCCCAGCAAGATGATCCGCGATATTACGACCCAGATCAACCAGGGGAACAGCCGAGATACCACCAACCTCAAGCATTCAGTGCTGACAATAGTGGCCCCCCAGCACATGGTTACCATGGCTACCATGACCCCCAGTATGGTCAGGAATCTGGGGAGCCTCCGTACAGCCAACACTCAGACCAGTATCACCATGGATATGACCAATCCTCAGGATATCATGAACCTCCACAAGGCTATCAGGATATTGGTCCAGTCCATCAGCATGACATGCATCCCTCCCAACACAACATTCCATCAGATGATAACATGTATGAATATCAACAGCCAAGTGACTTGAACTTTGGTGATCAGAGCCAATTCCGGGATGATACATTGACTCCTTCGCAAGATTTGGACAATTACCCATCACAAGAAAAGCCTCCCAGTGAGAGTTTTCTGAATCATCAGCCACCAATCATACGTGATGTTAAACCTCCGACAAAACCAAAGCATGACTTCCTCTCACTGAACAAAAAGACTCTTGGCACAAACGCTCCACGCAAGAAAACATATGGCCAGATCCATACCAATAAAAAAACACCCAAAGAAAATGTCTCGCCGTCATCTCCAACCAGTCAGGAGAAAACCAGTGGGAAATCCACCACTGGGAAAGTCCCAAGGAGCGGGGCTTCAGATTCCACTTTGAACACTGGACCACTTTCAGCAGAACAACTCTGGGCAAAACGTTCGGAGAGGTTAGAGAACAAAAAGCAGGTGAAGATGAGTGGTCGACAGGGCAGTCAGGGTCTGCGGAAAATCTCCAGTGAGAGCCGTGTGGACACAATCAGGGACAGTGCCACCAGTGTAAAAAGCAGTCCGGCAGGTCCTTATCATGCTCAGAGGATGCCCCATCATGTCCAGCCGATGCGACAGTAAGTTTGGTGGTCTGATTTAACTGTGACCGTGTGCTTGTGGGAAGTATATATGTTCTGGAAAATTGAAATACTAGTAAAAAAGTAAATTATTGATTTGCCAAAACCTGTAATTGGGTCACAGGCATGTAGTAATATAATTTTCTGATTTCATGTTCATTTCTTTGTAATGTTTGACAGAGAAACGTTTTGCATGTTCCCCGCCAGCACCCCTCCGCCCCACAAGTCTCTGGCTGAGCCAATCAGATCAGAGGTCGTGTCCGTCTCCAACACAGCTCCGAGTCAACCGATCAAACACACAATCGTCACCGAGGACGGGCAGCGTCTTAGCGTCGACATCAACCTCAAAGTCATCAGTCCTACCCCACATGGAGGTCCTGGAGCACCCCCCAGCCCACAGAGACGACCGCCTGGACCCCCCAGCCCACAAAGAGGCCTGCCAGGACCTCCCACTCAATGGCAACAGCACCCAGAGGCTTTCCGACCCCACATCCCCAATGGCAGCCACCAGGGGGTACCACCGGGCTACCACCTGCCTAACAATGTAGGTGGCAGCACTGTACAAATGTCTGCATAAATTATCTATCTGTACATTATTTGCAAATTGATCAATCATATTCCTAGAATTGTTTTAAAATACATACAGGCTCAAGTTCGTCATAAAGTTATAAGCCAGTTCTGTTTAAAGTTCAGAAAAGAAGGAAAGTATCATCATGAAGGCCTCAAGTAAATCAGTTTGGTTGGGTTTTGCCAAAAAGAAAATAGATCAACAATATCTGTAGTCATAGTACACATATAGAAATATTTGGGTAGTTGACTTGTACTGGGGTGTAAGTTGCTGGGTTCTGTGTCTGCTGATATCTGTTGAGTGTGGATACGCACAAGTGGTTGCTATTTGTTGTGTCTTGTATAATCTGTGAACGACACGCTAATGGGGTCGTAAATCTGACAGTATTTCATGTTTAATGATGTCATGTGTCAATATAGGATACGGCAAAAACAAAATTGAAAAGTTTTATATTTTCTGTGATAATACATGTACCATGATTAGTAAAGCTTAATAGCGAGAAAAATGTAAAATCTATACACACATGTCAATTGAACATGAAGGTATAGTTGTGGTAATATATGTAGGCCATGTTTAAGCTGATTAATTGAACAAAGCAATCATATGCACACCTTTATAACTAACATATTGACCTACTTTGTACACGCTCTCTCCTTACAGAACTATGTGGGGACAGATCTCTATGACGACCAGATGTACGCGAGCCCCCGAGATAGCACCAAAACCTCCGCATCCAGCTCATTCCGAGTGCTGCCACCTATTGGCACGGCAGATTCTGAACAGGTTATTTATATTTGTTGTTTAAATGTCTTGGTCTGGACCATGTAGGAGGTGTGATAACTCTGACTGGTAACATGCTGGGCTGAAGACCGATAGGTTTCGGGTTCGAATCTCAGCCTGGGAACCTGCTCTGTGGGCATGTTTCATATCATCCTTCATGTCATTTTCTCGTGGTATGACATAACAATACAAATGATGCGCTCGGTTGGTTATAATAAAAGTCTTTACAGAGGGAGAAGTCTTTCTTGAGGGGGGTCTTATCTGAGGGGGATCACTGTAGTCATGGATGATCGAGCACCGAATTTCTTCCACAAAAAGTGACAAAACATGTGGAAAACTACAGAAATGATGTGAAAAACTGTCGTTACGGGACCAAACGGTTGAGAAAAAGAATCCCATATCATTTTTGTGTGGGATAAAGATTTCTCGACTCGTCCTCAGTGCATCCCAGGCTCGCCTGAAGGCTCGCCTTGGATTCGCGTTGGGAAATCTCTATCCCACACAAAAATGACATGGGATTCTCTTAGTCCCACACAGTTTCTCGGCCCGATTTAAATACTGTGCACAAAAGTGGCCTAAAACACCATTCATTCCTAGACCATGTATTTGTGATTTGTCTTCTTCATGCTCTGAGTTTTTATTTGTACTAAAACTACTAAACCTAATGTATTTTATGTTCCAAAATATCTTAATTTTTTTGTTTCTGTAATCCCCCTCATGCCATCACTTCAGAGCCTGCGGGATGAATCACCACCAAAGACCGTGATGTTCGGGCCGACTTCCCCTCATGCGAAACAAGGTATGAGTGGCTACGCCGCACAATATATCCAGCAGAAAACCAAGCGACCAGACTACAAGGAATACACCTTAGACGACTACCGCAAACTGAAGAAGGAGATCCGACTTGGTGGTTTGGGGCCAGAGATTGATAACCAAACCACGCGAGAGAAGGTACGGTGGATCTGTCATGGATTCCAGTGTCAACTTCCAAATCAATTCTGTGGACCTATGAAAAAAGTGTGTTTCATTCACACCACAATCATGACGTACAGTTAGCGTCTCAGGAATTGCTATGACTTGAAATTTATGTCAACCTGGAATAACTTTTCATATTTTATAGTTCAGTGCATCTGACATGTAAGATCGAGGCTAGGTATAGAACATTGAACAGTTCCAAAATGCATTGTGCTTTTCACGTATGAGTGCAGAAATTCCACTCCCATTTAAATGAATGCAACCTTGTCACTACCTTGGTCTTGCCCCCCCCCCCCCCCCCCCCCCTAGCGTGAGAAGCGACAGCGCCAAATAGAGTACGCCAAATCCCTCAAGTCCCGCCCTCCCGTACCCGGAGTCAAGCCTTCGAGTTCCGCGCCCCTCCGTGACATCAGCAGTGAGGATGAGGACATCATACACAGACGTAAAGTGGTGGGTATAGGCTCAGTAGCCTGGGCTTGCATGGAGTTTTAAGTTAGTGTGAGTTATATTGAGTCCTGGTATAGATAATTGTAAGTTTGGTTGGCTTTTAGGTAATATGGTTAACCAGGTTATTTTTTCAATCGGTTGACCAGTAATTCATTGTTAATCATGGTGCTAATAATCTCTGATATTACCGGTAATTGTATCTTCGATAAAGCACTTTAAAGAAGAATGACGTTCCACATGTAGGTTTGTTATGTGGATATATCAATGCTTGTGAATCGAGTAGGGATACAATGATACATTCAATGTGAATAAACTTTAGAAATGAGAAATTTCATTTGTATTCGTAAAAAAAAAAAAAATTGTATTTGTATTTTAGTATCACTTGTATGTAAATGAATGTATATTAGTAGTGTTGATATTGACATAAATTTAGGGGAATTTCATTAAGATTGCGTATCGGTTACGTTCCGGTGCTTTCAATGGTTTAATACCATGTGCAATTTTGGTTTATATCTCGGCCGTTTCGTAACAAAGTTACATGAAATTTGGAATTTATATTCTGCATATATCTATGAAGGTGACGCCAAAAAGCGTTTGACGATTCCATTAATAAATTAGTATATAAATAGAGTTGAATGTGGCTGGAACAGATGTAACTTACGTTGCGTACACGAAGCATTACATGGTGCAGTTTCTTAACTGCAACGAGTTCACATATCCGTGATCAATAACCTACCCTCCAATTTCAAGTATCCCATCGATATTCATGTCAAATTGATGTGCAAATATGTATATCTTTTGTGATTCACTGAAAATTTCTTGTGCCGCTGGTCAGTGAAGCGCTAAGTACAGATCAACGGATTATTCGTATGGGAAATACCGTCAATGCTCAGCTTTCGAGAACGTTGTACTCAGGAGTGATATGTTGTTGTGATTTTGCTTATATACTACTCTTAGAAAATAATAGAGTCGCTGAATTCTTGATAAAGTTTGCGGTTGAGTTTACAATGCCAACGGATAGAGTCGTTATTATTGCGACTGACATTCAATTTCTTTTGCCCAGTGTATTTTCGATGCGGATGATATATAACATGTTATTTTGAACATCAAATAACCACCAAATGTCGAGGTAAACCCCAAAACAGGCAGTAGGTTATTGTTCTATGATAAGTAATCTAACTATAGTCAAGAAGCTGCACCCTAAAACGCTGTCTGTTTCCTATGTAAGTTACATTTAATTGGCGGAGTATAACGTTCCGGATCTGTATGATTATCGACTGGGTCTTCAATTTGGACGTTGGACAAATGTTGCAGTCATGTATAGAACCTACGCAACAATTTTCAGCGAAATCCAATGCTAAACTGCAGAGCAATAGCCCAAACAAAACATAGCACAATTCAGCTGATAAGGCATCGATCCTGACTGTTAAGCATCCTTAATAGATGATAAACATGTCAATAGGTTATCGGACCAAAGTACCTCATAGTGTACTATAGACCAGTTGCTGTACATGTTTTTGGCAATTTGCAAAACCTTAGCTTTAGGGGGAGTAGTGTTAGACACTAAAATATTTAGTAGAAATGTATACAATATGAAATATTTATGGTTAAAATAATGTATGTCAATTTTCCCAAATTTTGCTAGGGAATAATGATATGAAGATCCAAATTGGAAAAAAATGAAATGAAGTTAATTATTTTTTTTTCTTTGCAGGCCCTGGAGTATGCACGATCTGTTCCCAAACCAAAAGTTCGACCGAAGCCAAGTTCGAACAATCAGCCAACTAGCGATAGACAATCGCCCAATCACAGCCTTCGAGACAACGACTTGGAGGTCATCGATCTTAAAAAGTTACAAGAGCGACATGAGCGTGAGCGCCAGCAAGCAGCGCTTATACGCCGCAATGTCCAGAATCTGGCATGAGATTGGCACACAATATTATAAATTGTTGTTGATTTAAATATCTTCCACAAACCTTGTGTTCTTCATTTTAGTCTTTTCATCTATGAATATTCATGAAGAGAGTGGTGAGTGGAAATGGACTATTTAACCACAGTGACTGATATATAATAAATAGATGAAAACAAGTACAACAATTTGTACAAACTAAGAAATAATTATGATTTATTACAGTACATGTGGATATAGTCATCAGTCTGTTCGGAGCTGCTTTCAGTGTATTGTGTGTTTGGAGATGATATAGTCATCAGTCTGTTCGGAGCTGCTTTCAGTGTATTGTGTGTTCGGAGCTGCTTTCAGTGTATTGTCTGTTCGGAGCTGCTTTCAGTGTATTGTGTGTTCGGAGCTGCTTTCAGTGTATTGTCTGTTCGGAGCTGCTTTCAGTGTATTGTGTGTTCGGAGCTGCTTTCAGTGTATTGTGTGTTTGGAGATGATATAGTCATCAGTCTGTTCGGAGCTGCTTTCAGTGTATTGTGTGTTTGGAGATGTAGAATAGTGCATTTTGAGAGTTCAGAGTTGAACTCGATCATAGAATGAGCATCATAATGTGTAAATCCAGAAATTCTTATTCATGTATGTATCCTATGTATTACTTCTGTATATTGTCTGTTTGTTCATGATATCTATGAAGATCAGTAATCTGTGATATTGATGTGTTACCTATAGAACACCTGTGATTACGGTGCATGTTGATGAGTGAAAATCCGTGGAATTCGTTCAGAATAAATATATAATTGTGTACACTGCTGAATATTTTGCCATAAATTATGAATTTTCGTTTGCTAGTTGGAAAGTTTTGCTAGTATGTATGGTATACAGTGCCTGTAGTGTAGACATATTTAGAGATAGCTATGAACAACTTATATGTATGTTTTTATTAGTTGGTAAAACTTCATTTCATACCTACTTGAGTAGTTGAGATTTTTTTGCTGCTGCTGAAGATATTGTGAGATACAATATATTAAATATACATAACAGTATTTGCATTATTGCAATAGTGAATGACTGTATTATTAGGTATGTTCTGCCCATATATACTCGTAGAGTATTATAATTGCTGTTCACAAAGCTATCATACAGTGTACATTGTTATATATTAATATATTAGCACTGCAAGACTGTGATATTCTTAACCACTATACACTGTAGTTTTTCTTCCACAAGACTCATCCAAATTAATTGTTTGAATGATGTAACGTGAAACTTTATTGATTTCTGAATTTGAGTCAAGGAAAGGTCACAATTGTGTTATTACTAAAGCGTTTGATATCTGCACAACTATATTAAAAAATGTTACGATTTTTGAGATTTGGGGATGAGTAATATTGACAACTTGTGCTATCAAATGATTGGGAGCCTGTAACAGTATAACTGGGAAAGTGAAAAATATTTAATCTTGAGAGTTTGCTGGTGCGAAATAAATTGTCTGAAATGTACTGCACCAATAAAAATGATTTGTAAGATATTTCTTTGTGTTCACTGAATATATACAATGGTCCCTGTGTTGGTTCTCATACTCAAAAACTTCCAAACAGTGACTGAATTACTTTTTATCAGTTACTTTTAAGCAATTTCTACGCAACTCCAGTAAAATCAATGATTCGGACTGTGGGACAATAGCATACAGTAGCAAAGCAGATGCTACTGCTATTGCTATATTTGTATCCCCGACCATACAATAGCATATGGTAGCAAAGCAAATGCTACAGCTATTGCTATATTTGTATCCCAGACCATAAAGTAGCATACAGTAGCAACGCAGATGCTACTGCTATTGCTATACTTGTATCCCAGACCACACAATAGCATACAGTAGCAAAGCGGATGCTACTGCTATTGCTATGCTTGTATCCCCGACCATACAATAGCATACAGTAGCAAAGCAGATGCTACTGCTATTGCTATACTTGTATCCCCGACCATACAATATCATACAGTAGCAAAATCAGATGCTACTGCTATTGCTATACTTGTATCCCGGACCATACAATAGCATACAGTAGCAAAGCGGATGCTACTGCTATTGCTATACTTGTATCCCAGACCACACAATAGCATACAGTAGCAAAGCGGATGCTACTGCTATTGCTATACTTGTATCCCAGACCATACAATAGCATACAGTAGCAAAGCAGATACTACTGCTATTGCTATACTTGTATCCCCGACCATACAATATCATACAGTAGCAAAGCGGATGCTACTGCTATTGCTATACTTGTATCCCGGACCATACAATAGCATACAGTAGCAAAGCGGATGCTACTGCTATTGCTATACTAGTATCCCAGACCATACAATAGCATACAGTAGCAAAGCGGATGCTACTGCTATTGCTATACTTGTATCCCAGACCATACAATAGCATACAGTAGCAAAGCAGATACTACTGCTATTGCTATACTTGTATCCCCGACCATACAATATCATACAGTAGCAAAGCGGATGCTACTGCTATTGCTATACTTGTATCCCGGACCATACAATAGCATACAGTAGCAAAGCGGATGCTACTGCTATTGCTATACTTGTATCCCAGACCATACAATAGCATACAGTAGCAAAGCAGATACTACTGCTATTGCTATACTTGTATCCCAGACCATACAATAGCATACAGTAGCAAAGCAGATACTACTGCTATTGCTATACTTGTATCCCAGACCATACAATAGCATACAGTAGCAAAGCGGATGCTACTGCTATTGCTATACTTGTATCCCGGACCATACAATAGCATACAGTAGCAAAGCGGATGCTACTGCTATTGCTATACTTGTATCTCAGACCATACAATAGCATACAGTAGCAAAGCAGATACTACTGCTATTGCTATACTTGTATCCCCGACCATACAATAGCATACAGTAGCAAAACAGATGATACTGCTATTGCTATACTTGTATCCCGGACCATACAATAGCAAACAGTAGCAAAGCGGATGCTACTGCTATTGCTATACTTGTATCCCAGACCATACAATAGCATACAGTAGCAAAATCAGATGCTATTGCTATACTTGTATCCCGGACCATACAATAGCAAACAGTAGCAAAGCGGATGCTACTGCTATTGCTATACTTGTATCCCAGACCATACAATAGCATACAGTAGCAAAATCAGATGATACTGCTATTGCTATACTTGTATCCCGGACCATACAATAGCAAACAGTAGCAAAGCGGATGCTACTGCTATTGCTATACTTGTATCCCAGACCATACAATAGCATACAGTAGCAAAATCAGATGCTACTGCTATTGCTATACTTGTATCCCAAACCATACAATAGCATACAGTAGCAAAATCAGATGCTACTGCTATTGCTATACTTGTATCCCAGACCATACAATAGCATACAGTAGCAAAATCAGATGCTACTGCTATTGCTATACTTGTATCCCCGACCATACAATAGCATACAGTAGCAAAATCAGATGCTACTGCTATTGCTATACTTGTATCCCAGACCATACAATAGCATACAGTAGCAAAATCAGATGCTACTGCTATTGCTATACTTGTATCCCCGACCATACAATAGCATACAGTAGCAAAATCAGATGCTACTGCTATTGCTATACTTGTATCCCAGACCATACAATAGCATACAGTAGCAAAGCAGATGCTACTGCTATTGCTATACTTGTATCCCAGACCATACAATAGCATACAGTAGCAAAGCAAATGCTATTGCTATTGCTATACTTGTATCCCAGACCACACAATAGCTTACAGTAGCAAAGCAGATGCTACTGCTATTGCTATACTTGTATCCCAGACCACACAATAGCATATACAGTCAAACCTCCATTAGTGAACACCTTCGATCAGTGAACAACTCGTATTAGTGAACAGTTTTTCCCAGACCCAAATGATCGCTCTCTTCCGATTAGTGAACACCTCTCTACTGTGAACAGTGAACACCTTTTTGGGTCCCAAAGGGGGCATTTCAATGTTAATAGACCTCTATTTAGTGAACATAGGCTATTCAATGTTAACCAATTACCAGGGTATCATTGAGCAGCATTGTCGCACCTCATTGACTGCCAGCCTCCCCTTCCCAGCTTCTCTGCTATTACAGTCTAAAGCAAAGGGATTCACTGGGCACAATTGATTATGCCTGACCTAGTGCAAACTTGTCAAGTAGAAAATAGACTCATGCCTATAACCTAAAGAAAGATTTTAACTCATGCACCAAGAATGAAAGTTTGAACTCAAGTAGATTAAATTGATGATAGTGGATTAACAATGAAGAAAACCCCCTGATATGTGAAGTAAATACCCATGCACTGTTTTATTCACTGATATTCTACTGGTTCTGTTCAGCATAAGCCATGTCTTCCAAACGATAAAACTTGTCATTGTCCGACTCTCGTTCAGAGTCCCCGAAACCCATTCTTCCGATTAGTGAACACCTCCAGTTAGCGAACATTTTGGCCTGGTCCCTTGAACATTCACTAATGGGAGGTTTGACTGTAGTAGCAAAGCGGATGCTACTGCTATTGCTATACTAGTATCCCAGACCATACAATAGCATACAGTAGCAAAGCAGATGCTACAGCTATTGCTATATTTGTATACAAGACCATACAATAGCATACAGTAGCAAAGCAGATGCTACTGCTATTGCTATACTTGTATACCATAATAATTCATAATCATGTAATTACACCCATGTGTCAGCCGAACAGCCCTGCCGAGAGTAAGATCACTTTGTCGCTGACGAGGTGAAAGGAGAGCCGTCATCGGAGCAAGCACCGGGATCGAGCCTCTACTCCCCCTACGTAATATACAGGGGATCGCGATGCAGCGGATTTCATCTCTATAACCACCTTTCCACACCAAAGCGCGATCTGTCAACACTCTCATTGTAAAACCACTATCAAAGCGCCTCGGTAGGGCCGACCCAGATCACCACCCTCACCCCTCACAGCAATAACCACGTTCCCTCGACCCTAGGGACTGATGATAATGTACGGACTGTCGAGACTCCTGTGAGCCTAGTATTTATACTACTACATTTAATGAACTGAATCGTCTGCTAAAGCAATTCGATTAACTGTTTACTGTGTGGTAAATCACGAAGATAAGGAATGGAATTAATGTGAAGAGTTCACACGGACTGCATGTAATGCAAGTAAACACAGAAGCCGTGACCGGCACCGCCACAAAATTTTCCCGCGTAAAAGCAATAGTGATTGGAAGCACACGAAAAGTGCTGTGACTGAATGTATGCCAGATCAACTTGTGATATGATTGGACAGTGAAATCCAGGAGTCGTAGTCGGACTTACGGAAATCAGAGCGATGTGTATGTCAATAAATACAGGAAGTATTTATAGCGGATATTTCTGAAGATTTCACACGTTTGTGATATCGACGGACTGTGCACGGACTGTGGAATAAGTTTCCTGTCGGAGTAGGAAGTTTGTTGCAAACTTTTTGATCGTAATTTGGATAAACAATCTGTGGTAGCGGACGGATTATTCGGTTGTTGCTGATGGATATGACCCGAACTAAGCCGGACTAGTGTGTTGTCGGATTAGTGCCTGGAGGCTGCTGTGGAACACGTCAGTGTCACTGCAGCCGGGCATGTCGTCCAAAGACAAAGATGAAGGCGAACTTTCACCGGCTCGTGCTGAGAGCCCTATCGTCGTGGATGACGAATCGGACACTCCCGCACCTTCACCATCTCCTGTCGTGATTAACGGCGAGTGTATAGCCGTCGAAGTTGTCGAACAGGGTGATGTACGCGAACACCCTATCGAGATAATGGACACGGACAGCCAGCAGCCGGAGAGTATCCCAGGACAGCCCCAAGGAGTGGAAGCCCCAGGAGCAGAGCCCCCGCTCACCCTACAGCAACCCGTATGACAGTGCCGGTTATCGTACCCACCACACGATCCGCCGCATCCCCAGCCCAACCCTTAGGGTCGCCACCCGCACCAGGACCATCAGCGCCAGCTCCAGACCCGGATCGGGGACCCCGGATTACCCCGTTCCGAAGACAAGTGAACGAACTGATAGTTCTTGTCCCCGCACCCGCAACGCTGATCGGAACTCGCGCTATCCGTTGGGACGAAGTCCCGATGAGCCAGCGGACACCACTAGCTGGATATGGGCCCGAACACGACTACACGGTCCCATCGACCTTGTCGGAGGGTCAAATCATGACTCTACGCGGAATCCGACTGGAGAACAGGCACTATGACTGCCATTTCTGTACAGAAACGGAGGAACCTGCCGGATCCCTGTTGTGGCCGACTGTAAGTCGGCGCGAACCTTTTCGTACTCCCCAGGAATTGGACGCACATGTCTTGGCGTACCATTACCCATTCATTCGGTTTTTTGTATGTCCAGCAAACGATGGGTTTGTAACCCTAACCCAGGCGAACATGGTTCGACATTTATCAACACCGACGGACGAGCACATTCTGCGCTTCCCCCTCTTCAAGCAAGGACGACTCACAGCGACTCCACAGATTGTGCGGAGGTTCATGACATGATGTCTCGTGGACATGCAACCGAACCCGCACTATCGGCCGCCCCGCGTACCAGCGCATGTTGTCATCTTTCGACGTATGCCGACTTCAGTCCTGACCTTTGGGATTTGGTTAATGGCTCCAGAACTGATGGAGCGGTACCCGCCAAACCTCGCCCCGTATGTAATGTTGGTCATCCAGAGGATAGAGGCCGCCAACATGGACACCCGAGAAGGCGAGATTCGTCTAGCGAACATGGTGAACGAAATACAAACGATCAACCTTCAGGTTCATTATCGACGGCCCGGGGCCTTCCTGTTCCCGCGGCCGATCACCTATTGGACTTCGGCTATGAAGGCGCCTGATACACGCCGACCAGCGCCCGCGCAACCTCGTATGAACGGAACACCACTGCGAACACGATCTTTGGACTCAGATGGGGCTAGGCCTGTTGTCGAGCGGCCTACCGCAGCAAATGTAATGGACTACCAGGTACGGTAGGGTCTCGTACCACCCCCTGAGGACTATCCACCCCTCCCCAGTCGACATTCCGTATCTTCAGACAGCGACACGCCACCTCCGGCCCCGCATCTCCGCGGAGTGTCACTGAAAGTGAACTGTCACTACCGAAGCCCACTGTGGACTCTGAATTTCGCCTGCCCACTCCACTGCGAGTGGATCGACCTGCATCCTCCCGACATCTCCCTTTGACGCACGTCGCCTTGCCAGTGTCTTCTGCGGGCTCGCCACAGCGACCTTCAGCCATGGCCGTGGAGCCGTCGCGGGCACTTGCCCGTCCAGGCGTACAACTTGCGTACCTGACGGAGGAGCGCGACACCCCGCCAACTCCCCTGACGCCCGTCACTAGAGATGTCGACAGTGATTGTCCCGATTGCTCCTGAAAACCCCGGAGAATCTCGCACCCCTGCCCAAGGACTTAGACGAACAGCTCCCGCTGCATGGTTTCGGGCGAATTCGCCGCAGATTACCAATTTCTGCGGATACACGGCCAGCGTATGGCCGAGCGGACTCTGCCAGGGATGCAGGCCCTACCAGGGGAAAATCCCGCGTATAACTATCCCATCTGGGAAGAGGATGCAGACAAGTTACCGGATGGCGTACACGTACATGAGGCTCATTGGGACGATCAAGCTGCCCCAATGATCCACAGTGCGGATCCCTTGCTTCCCGCCTCCCGTTTGGACCAGCACCTGCCAACACTGGCCCTCGCACGTGCCGATGATTTGGCAGAACAGCACGCTCGAGCCACTCGTCGTGAATACCTGTGCGCATAGGGCGTCCATGTCCCTCAAGCGGAATATAACGGACTATCTGTTGGGTTCGCCATGGGCGCCCTACATGAGCGACATTTCCCGACGTCTCCTGAGGCTGTAACAGAGGAACAAAGACAGTTGCAGGAGCAGCTCCAACGATCGGACGCGGCCCGTGCGGACCTACAGCTCGAAGTCAACCAGCTTTGTGCTCAACTTGCTCGGACCCCCGCACCTCAGCCGGAATCTACTGAAGAGACTGCGAGTCTCCCCAACGAATTGGTGTCAACCATCATTTGCGTCCTTTCGCACTTGCCCCATGAGGAGGCGCTGGAACTCATGGCGCACACTTCCCCTGACGCTCCAGCTCGGACTCAGAGGAGGCGCGATCAGCCTAAATAGGTTGTGATCGTCGAAAGGACTACGTTATAGTGGACTCTAAGAGAGTCATGTGCCGGACTGTCGGAATAGCAAACATTGTGTCAGAATAATCCTGGTGGGCTATGGGAGTTTTCTCCTCTAGTCGTGGCCAAGAAGTTACCTATCGGACCAGCCTGGTGGACTCGAAGAGGGTTATCCTCTCGAGTCGTGGCTTGTACTAGTTGAATAGCCATATCTAATCGGAATACAAACTGTGTGTTGCATATCATATATGTATGTGGTGTGTTATCGTACTCTATTCATCATTTGATAAATATGTTGTATTCATGGTAATTCATATACTATGTCGGACTTTGCCTGAAATCACTCAGGTACGAACTCTAAGTACATTCCGTTCCACTCTGGGACGTCGAGGACAGTTTCCATTATTCTGTGATTTTATATGTCGTTTATTCGTATATGTGTTTGATTTATGTCGTTGATTCCTCATCTGTTGTTGTGATGCACGTATTTGTCCTATGTGTTCATATCATCTTAGCGACTGCTGACGGACTGACTGATGACTTTATTTTGACAGTTAGAACTTTTAGTGTACTCAGTGTTTTCTCATTGTTTCGCGCGGTGTGTGTGTTTCCCTTCAGGACTTTTAGCTTATCATGTTTAGATTTTTGGACTGTGTGGTTTCGGGAAGGGTAAATTCCCAGGGGGGTAATTTGACGAAGGGGTGTTATGTAGAATATTTATGACAGTTATCGGCCCGAAACCCTCCCTTGCACTTTATCCCACTCGACATACACGGCACAGATTCATCACATGACTTCATACTCACGAGAACCGACACACACCGTCCAAGCCATGTAAACAACTCCACAAATGACGTCATGCAGAACACACCACCAATCACAAATTTCCAGACACCTAACCACGCCCACACAGACATTACATCACATTCAACGAATCACATGAACTCCTGTTCCACGACGCGAGAAAAACCAGACACAGATGGAAAAATCCCCGCGCTTTTTGGAGTCGAGTTTGAGAGGTTTAGAGAGTGAAAACGTATCTCTGAAACATTGAAGAAATTATAAAGAAGATATCTGTGATATACTGTTGAACCTATCGGACTATTATTCAGACTATATCGGGAAGTTGTGAATGTGGCCGTGATCGAGTCATCGGAATATTCATCCTAATAAACTTGGATAAATTCGATTCAGACTGGTTTGTGATACCTCAAGCACAACGCTAACGAACACTATACTACGTAAAAGGGCTGATCGGACCATGAAGAATCCCGATTTCGTAACAATAACAAAGTATGAACTAGACATAAAAGCCTATAGGCTTTGTGGCATCCCCCAATATGTTCTTATCATTTCAAATGGTCATACTGGACTGAGTAAAAAAGGATACATAGGCCATTGTATGTGGGTAAGAGTGAGAGCTCATCTGACAGTTTCTTACCAGAACTGCTCTCTATCATCTTGACCCACCAGATATTTGCCACCCAAAATGAATGGACAATTACCCAGCCAATATTGTTCAGAGTACTAGTATATTTAATCAGGATGTTCGTTATATTTTTCAGGTGCTCCTGTCAAATGTAAAATGATACGTGACTAAAAGAATGCTGTGTCATTTTTTGCCAATTTTGTGATTTCAAAACTTGTACAATACAGCAGAATTTTCGCATTCATATTATAACCAAAGCCATATTTTATATATATATATTATAACCAAACATTTCCCAGCTAACTAAAACAATGATGATCTGGTCATTGCATGTGTAATAGAGTTGAATAACAAAACATTCAAACAATACATGTTTGTACAATATGAATGTAGACAGGGCAAATCATTCCACAAGCATGTTGTGTCATGTGTGTTGGCTTATTAACCAACTATTGTTTTCTGTGGGGTGGAACTTCATTCTTTTACCATGTACACACACTAGTAAACCAGGCTTTGGAGGGGGGAGTGGCGATTATGCATGGATATGAGCCTAGGGTCATGTTGGACATTACTGCTGTATCACTTGTCAGGCATGACTGAGCAGGGCTGGCTGAGAGGGGCAGGGCCTATTGCTGTGCTGGACAGACTACTGATCTTGTGAGGCATGACTGAGCAGGGCTGGCTGAGAGGGGGAGCAGGGCTGGCTGAGAGGGGCGGAGCCTATTGCTGTGCTGGACAGACTGGCTGATCTTGTAAGGCATGACTGAGCAGGGCTCTCATATACTGCACTGACTGAGAGGGCAGAGCCTAGCCTCATGCTGGACATGCAGGCTGCAATCAGTGAATACAGTAGCATGGCTCAGTTACAGTATTGACTGCATGACTGATCAGGCTTCAAGTATCTGGCTGCATGGAGAGCCAGCATCTGCCTGGGTGCAGGCGAGGGAAAAATTCTAAGTCCCCCCCCCCCCCGAAAAAAAATACACCCAAAAATGTTTTTTCACCTGGAAATTGCCTGAATCAAATTATGACATTGACAGGAATCGCCCGATTTTTTTTTCCAAAATGGCCGCTGGCGGCCATCTTGGATTTCGGATCTCGACGAAAAACAATAGGGGTTACGAGCAAAGTATCGTAAGACAAAAACATAAGGCCTCCCGATTTTCAATCGGGATGACTAATGATACTCACTGGAGCAATTTGTAACACGTAAACGCCAGACATAGATCTTTGACACTTTTTTTTTTCCCAGTGATTTTTTTGTTGTTGCAAGTTTGAAAAAGATCATAATGTCATGTCCACATAAAACTATACTCCGTTTTTTTCCCGATGATTTCCTTGTCATTCTTGTGATTTTAATACTGTTTATCATAAATATTCAAAAATGTATCTTTATTCGTTCTTGGTTATGGATTATGAAATTCCGACCCAGATTATTGTATATGACCCGCCCCGAATTTGGGTACCCGTCGACTCGTCCGAGCCCTAGAACCTTTACATTGTTGAGCCCAATAATAAATGTTTCTTGTCATAACTATTTTTATTGTGGCCAATAAGACCTAATTAGTTAAACTAATGTTACCTTATTCAGTTGCAGCCATGGAAAATCTCTACAATTCAGAAGCTTTACCTTATTGAGCCCGTAGATTGCCAACTTTTTTCTTATTCGAGATAGATTTTTTGAAATTCGGTAGAAAATTACGGCATGATACCCAATCGAGACACACAAAATTTCAAGTTGATCCGATTATTTAAAACAAAACTAAGGCCAAAAAGTGTGTTTCACTGATGGATGAACTTGAGTTTATAGTCATGAATGTTTGTGGGGTTTAAGTTCAAGCTGGTTTTCCATGTTACTGGTAGTTAATCCAGAAATTATGTAAGTTATATTATTCTCCATCTATCCTCAAATCTTACGTAAAGTTCGGCGGGCGCCCGCTACAGGGCATCCGGCACTACTCTACGGAACACTACAACCAGGTACAGTCAGCCCGGAACGAGTCCGGCCGTCATACACTACGACATAACACATGCATCTCACCAACTCCTTAACTACAACATGCATATTACACAGTTATGGTAATGTAGCCGTATGTAGAGCCCGAGGTGCCATGGGAGCGGCACCACGGAACCCGTACACGTGGGCATGTTGCTGGCCGGCCTCGCCGAAGGCACTGTCGCAGAGATGGAACTCTGAGCCAGCCCGACGGTCTGCCAGAGCCTGTGTCACACCACCCCGGGTGGAGAAGAGAACTGGCGATCCACAGGGCTTGCGCCCCCGAGTCAGCAACTGTCTCTACCCCAGCCCGGGCCCCTATGGAAATCGTCCCCAGGGCCCGCGTGGGCCTTACCCAAGACACAGGGATGTAAAGCTCATGGCGAGCCTCTCATCCTGCCTCTCGGCTTGCTCTGGGACAATCTCACAGACCAAGCAAAATGCTTGCGTATATATCGAGCCAAGAGGCGGGGGGAGAGACTAGGTCAAACCATTGTTATAGTTTACTGGGCGCGATCAAGTACAGTGCATTGCTAGGCAGCGCACGCTCCAAACTCGAGCGGTCTAAAAATAGGCCGTAATACTTGCTAGTGTTTTGCAAAGACTCCTGCCACGATCTTTGGGCAAAATCGCCACATTACCCCCTTCCCACAGTGTTGGTCCCCAACATGTTCCGCTCGTGCCCAAAACTGCTGAAAACCCGACGAAGGCTTCGCATGGCGGGGTCCGGAAGAAGGCAAGATGGCAACACCCGGAAGTCACGGCGTAAAAGACTATGACCTGAAGGGTCCCTTTTGGAAGAATGGGGAATGACCCCCGGACTTACGGAGTAAACTATAACGCGCTTTACAATTTTGAATATACCCTAATAAACAAGCTAAAATTTTGACCGAGGTGGTCCAAAAAGGTGTGGTGACCTTGAAAGGTCATCCGCCGAAAGGGACGGTGTGTCGAGTCTTTGGAATATCTTTAGGGTTAACCTTTAAATTTGGAAATTTGGTAAAACGACACACCGAGTGATCAAAAGTGATAGTACCTCTAAAAAGTGTTGCTGGCCGGCGCCTCAGACCCGCCAGGCGAGTCTGAGGTAGGACGGAGCCGCGGGAAGCAGCTCCGGTCAGTCCGCGTGGATATACATACATCTGACAGACATACATACACCTGCGGACAGCTGTCCCAGACAGCTATCATCGCTAACGCAGCAAGCCGCGCTGACTGCCAGTATCGGTATACTGCTACCTGGGCAGGCCAGTGTAGAGACGCGCAGATAGACGGACATCCACAAACGAATGTAGATACCCGACCACCCACACACCTGAACACGGCCCGCACGGGGAATTCACCACGGGCATAAACTCTCGCATCTCAAACGCCGGCCACGCGGACCCCTCGGGATCCAGCACCGCAGCAGCGGACGAAATGCGAGTGGCACAAAATAAATGCGCCAAACATCTGGAGATTTATAAAAAAATTAGCCCAAAGGCTAAGATAGGTTACCGGACAATTTTGGTTTGGCCATGGCAGCATTGGCAGGTAACAGACCTTGAGATTTACCAATCAAGGTTCGCAGTGTAAACATATGACCTTGGGATTTACCAATCAAGGTCATCCGTATGAACTTCGATGTAACCATTACATGTATGTGTGCGGCATTTGATATTCTATATGTTGGGTGGAATCGTTTAGGCCGCTCAGGTCAATTTACACATTCCAAGTCAGACATTTGGCACTCAAGGTCATCTGACGTCAAGTCAGATCAGGTCATCTGACGTCAAGGCAAATCTGGGCATTTTTTGACCCCAAAATGGCTGTTTTGACCTTTCAAGGTCATCCAAGGTCAAATTCAAGGTCACCACACAAGTCGCCATATATGACTTCCGATTTGAAAGTGCCAATTTCTAAGCTCTATCTTCAAGCGTTCTATGAGTACAGTCCTGACAGCTCCCATTATGAAGGAAAAAAGTGCCGAAAATTTTCCAAGTCCAAAATTTTTTTCAAAGGGTGAAAAATTTTTTTTGCCTAGAAATGGCCCAAAATGGATAGTAATGTTATTTGGGGCGAAAAATTTTTTTTTCGTCGACTCGTCAAAAATTCAAAATGGCCGCCACACTGAGATCGGCGATTCAAGGGCAACAAAACTTATACACGTCGCAGAGGTATATAAGAGGAATCTTTTTAAGCAAAAATCTCAAAACTGATCAGAGAGTTTTTGAGAAAATACAGACCAGGTGCAAATTTGAGCGTTTTTCGACCCAAAAATGGCTGTTTTGACCTTTCAAGGTCATCCAAGGTCAAATTCAAGGTCACCACACAAGTCGCCATATATGACTTCCCATTTGAAAGTGCCAATTTCTAAGCTCTATCTTCAAGCGTTCTATGAGGACAGTCCGGACAGCTCCCATTATGAAGGGAAAAAGTGCCGAAAATTTTTTAAGTCCAAAATTTTTTTCAAAGGGTGAAAATTTTTTTTTGCTCTAGAAATGGCCCAAAATGGATAGTAATGCAATCTGGGGCGAAAAATTTTTTTTTCGCCGACCCGCCAAAAATTCAAAATGGCCGCCACACGAAAACCGGCAGATCTAGGGCAACCAAACTTATACATATCACAGAGGTATATGAGGAGAATCTTTTGAAACCAAAAACTCAAAACTGATCAGACAGTTTTTGAGAAAATGGCCGTCAAAGTCCAAAATTGAGCGTTTTTCGACAAAAACGGCCGCCATTTTGAAAAAAATGCGAAAATCAAAAAACAAAAAAATACCTCCTTCTCAAAATATTTTTAGGCATTTTTGTGCAAAATTTCAGAAAGATTCGATCGTTAACTTTAAAGATAAAAATGTTAACGCCGGACGGACGGAAGGACGGACGACGGACGCAACGCCATGCCAATAGGTTATCGGACCAAAGGTCCGGTAACCTAATAAGGTTATCGGACCAAAGGTCCGGTAACCTAATAAATCCGGATACGACATTTTTGTCCGGGCCCTGGGCCCGGATATACTAACAAGTATAAGTCGCGGCCCCGACAATTGGGCGGGTTGCAGGAGGACAAGTACCATACAAAGCATATTGACCTTATCCAATGATAATGACAGTGATTCAAAACCACAAAGTATGCTGCGCATGTAAAGTACGACCCCCTTCTTAGAAGGAGGCCGGGGATCCGGTCATTACGGCCGGACCGCATATTGTAAGGTGCGATCCGGACGAAAATGAGCGTCCCCCACTGCCGCGGCTGGTAAACACGTACGGACTTAACAGCCGGTCCATTAAAATGATGGTTAAACGATTTCCTGCCGTTGGAAAAAAAAAAAACTACTATAACTTAATTACAGTAGTGGCGCACGGGTGATGACACACCGGAGTATGTCACCCAAAAGCATCCGGAGCGCCGGACGAGTCCCACGAACGAACCGCAGACATCAATCCACACATCCGGACGCTATCCCCGCGTCCATTGCCAGTTCCCCAAATCCGTGGGAAGGCGCTTCTCCCGTAGCGGACGTAAATCCCAACCTCAGTCTGGCCATATAAGAGGTTGTCCCAGGACCAGGGGCGCACAGCACATCCACAAAAGGGTCCGGCCAGCATAGACACTGTGTTAAGGATTGATTGCATGTGATCGTCATGAACCTGGTATTGACCAGCTGTCCATTCGCTTATAATGTAAATATAAAGGTAACAAATTCATGAATTTACACACTTCCAATCAACGTGAAACTTTGCCTTTCTGATTGTTAGCCATCAAGGATTACTAACCGAGACTCTGTTTCTTAATAAGAAATGTTAAATTTGTTAAATTCATCGTTTTCATATGTCATTTTCCGACCTATTTCTCAATCTACAAAATACACTCACAACAGGGCGAGCGAAAGGATTATGCTGTGCAGCAAATAGCTAGTGAGGCCAGTAAAACTCACAGGTGATATGCACTCGGGTGCACCGAGGTGTTTGGGATTATGAATGTTCAGCTCATTGTATTCATCTCACAGAAAGTATAACCCTAGATATTATCATTATTTTGACGACAACAAGGAATAAATATATGCAACAGCCAATGCTTGTCAAGCAGAACACTCGAATCTTCGTTTTGGTGAAACGTATAAAATGATTTATCTAATCATCGAATTGCACAGCTTCCGTGACATCATTTATGAAACCATGTCTCGGTTCATCATCCATGAGTATATGTGTGTGTGCTAACCAAGTTTTAGGTCAGGGGATTGTATTGTTTTGGTGATTTTGTTACCTTTACTTTCACATTATAAGTCAATGCAAAAGTGCATCAGTGCAGTCACCGGTAAGTTACGTGCAATCACACCTTAACTACGCAGGCCAGTCTACCTGATGTGGATAGGGTTGCCACACGTCCCTAGCGCTAGAAACAAAGAAATTTTGTAAATTGTTTACGCAAGAAATCCCTCCAGAATCATATTTCAAAGAAATGTGAAAATCCAAATAGGGCTAATGGTAAGGAGTTTTGGAGATCTATAAAACCTCTTGTATCAGACAAATGTAAAAACGGTTTTAAAAGTATAATCTTGATGGAAAAGAATGAGATTGTAAATACACCAAGTGATGTTGGAAACATATTAAATGAATACTATATAAATGTTGCCAATGATATCGGAGCCAACGATTGTATCAGTGATGAAGATACATTTGAAGATATTGTTCAAACTCATGATTGAAATGCTAGTGTTGTATACATAAAAACTAATACTGTCATTGATGATGCTTTTTCATTCAAAAGTGTTTCTGCCCCTAGTATTTTGAAAATGCTAAAGAAATTGAATGACAGAAAAGCTACTGGATGTGACTCTATTCCACCAAAACTATTAAAATTCGGTGCAGAACAATTGTGCATTACCAATAACATATCTCGTGAACAAATGTCTAAAAGTTTGCCAGATGATTTGAAGTATGCAGAAGTAGCTACTATTTTCAAGAAGAATGATATGCTGGACAAAAAGAACTATAGACCTGTGAGTGTGTTACCTACATTGTCTAAAATATTCGCGGAAGTGTTAATTTCTCAGTTAAATGAACATTTTGAAAACAATGAGTTGTTATCGCCATACTTGTCAGGTTTCAGGAAAGGTCATAGTTGCGAAAGTGTAATGTTGAGATACGTTGAAGACTGTAAAGAAGTACTAGATAACAATAAATTATGTGGTTCTGTTTTGACAGACTTGAGTAAAGCTTTTGACTGTCTTCCTCATCGACTACTAATTGCAAAATTGTATGCTGATGGAATAAGCAAAGAGGCTTGTATGTTAATTGCAAACTATTTTGTTAACAGAAAGCAACGTGTTAAATTAGGAAACACCAAAAGTGAGTGGATTAGGCTACAGAAAGGAACAGCACAAGGATCATTGTTTGGTCCTTTCAGATACAATATCTTCACAAACGACCTGTTATTAGCTCTTCAAACCATCTGTAACGTATATAATTATGCGGATGATAATACTATAAGTTGCTCTGGAAGAAATGTTGTTGATGTTGTTAATAAATTGCAGTGTGTCACTGGTATGATGCTTGAATGGTTTCATTCCAACTATATGAAAGCTAATCCGGACAAATTCCAATTTATCTTGTATGACAAGCAGGGCGATAATCAAGACTATGAGATATTATTAAATGATCAACCCCTGAAAAATGTAACATCTGTGAAGCTACTTGGCATAAGGCTTGATCCTCACCTAACTTTTGGCGATCACATAACAGAAATATGTGAGAAAGCAGGAAGGCAATTGAATGTTCTCGCGAGGTTATCAAAGGTGTTAAATGTGGAGTCAAAGGTCAAGTTGTATGATACTTTCATAATGTCACATTTCAATTTTTGTCCAGTTGTCTGGCATTTTTGCAGTTATGAATGTATGCAAAAAATGGAGAACATTCAGAAGCGTGCTTTGAAATATATTTACAGTGACTTCAACTCATGTTATTCAGATATGCGAGCAAAATTAAATAAACCCTTGTTATATGTGCAGAGACTACGATTTATAGTCACAGAGGTTTCCAAAATATATCAGCAAATTAGTCCCAGTTATCTATGTAGCTTTGTTGTAAAGAAGATTAACACTCATAATCTTAGGAATATCAACTCTCTTACGTTGCCCCAATATAATACTGTACAGTACGGTAAAAACTCTTTTAGATATTATGGAGCCTATTTGTGGAATTCTCTACCTATTCATTTGAAACAATGTACAGATCTCAATGTTTTTAAGAACATGATTTGTAAATGGGAAGGTCCCAGTTGTAAGTGTTCATATTGTAAAATGTGCCGCTTGAACACAATATAGTTGTTTTGTCATGTCCCAACCTCCTACGAGTTCTGTACCTCAAGTACTAGGTTATATGTAGAAATCTTGATGTATCATAATGTATCTAGTTTATATTATCAGACTCCATAAAACAATAATCATAATGTTCCACATGAAATGATATGATGAACTATACCCTCTTACCATCATTGTACTCACGAGCAATTCATTTTCAATTCATCATCTCATTCTTCATTGTACATATCCATATGTTCATAATGTCATGTCGGAGAATAGCCTTGGTGCTAATGTTATTTGTTATTTCATTTATACCCGACGTTAAATAAAGTTTTATCTTATCTTATCTTATCTTAGAAACTACGGGAGGGCAGATGCGGAGCGGCGGCGTTACGACGCAAAGATGTCCGCGGACCTCAACTCCGGAGATAGTCACAAAGTAGCTGCTCCCAGAGGAAAGTCGTGCGGATCCTCACGGAACGACCTAAAATCCATCCCTGGTGTGATAGATGGATACCGCAGACGCATCCGCATGGGCGGGACGTTAGTCCCACCCATATCGGGTCGGCGCACGAGGTTTCCGGCGTGGCCGCCCATCATCCGCAGGTGGTGGAGGGAGTGGAGTTACCTGCGGATCGCCGAGATATGGTGGTTCTACATCCGGACCGTCATCTGACGGATCAGAGAGGTCCGGGAGACCCACCATCCGACGCACACGCTCGTCCGGAGTCCGCGGATGCTGACAGGACGGATCCCCTAAGGGAGCGTCATCCGGTTTCGCATCTTGAACTAGCGGATCCATGACAAGCGGGCCCTCGTACTTCTTCAGGTTGTCTATGTGAACCCCAGAACCCTATCCGGGTCCCTCCGGATCCGGTAGTCCACGTCTGTAACCTGCTGAAGTACCGTAAACGGGCCTATCCACGGCTTAGCAAACTTGTTGCCTTGCTTCAGCGGATAATAATATCGCACCTTGTCTCCTACCGCAAATGCGGGCCTAGCCTTAGCATGGGCATCATAGGCACGCTTCTGCCGGATAGCAAACTTATCCAGGCGCGCTCGCGCGAAATCATGGGCGTTCGCCAGGGCGCGGCGAACCCACTCAACGTACTCCGGACCGCACTGGGATACCGCACCGGTCTCTGCCGCAGTTGGATACATGATATCCACGGGCAGATTTAGTTCCCGGCTGTACAACATCACGTGCGGAGTAACTCCGGTCGAAGAGTGGACCGACGACCTGTACGCCATTAAGACATACGGGAGGTGGTCATCCCAATCATTCGCACGATCATTCACAAAGGCCGCCAGCATGTTCAGGACAGACCGGTTAAAGCGTTCAACCTGTCCGTCCGACTGGGGCCTGTAAGGGGTGGTACGCACCTTGGTACTCCCTAGCATCTGTGCTAGGTTCCGGAACAGGTTGCTTTCAAATTGCGTGCCCTGATTCGAATGTACCTGCTTAGGCACACCATGGTACACCACCCACCCAGCAACCGAGCTACCTCGTCCGCAGTCTGGCGGCGCAGTGGGTACACGTCGGTATATTTGGTGAAATAGTCGGATATCACCAGGATGTACCGGAAACCACGTGGGGTGACCCGATGGGTATCCAGTATATCCAGCGCTATCCGGTCGAACGGGGCGCCAGCCTTAACCATGGTTAAGGGGTGGCGTCCAGGAACCGGAACTCCTTTACGAGCTTGACACCGAGGGCAGGCTGCGCACCATCGTTGCACGTCCAAACTGCTAGCAGGCCAGTGAAAGCGCTGTTGTAGCCTATGGACGGTCCTCCGGATTCCCAAGTGACCGGTCACCCGGAGGTCATGCAACTGATGGAGCACTTCTTTCCGCAGCTCCCCCGGAAGCACCAACTGCCAAACCGGTGGCAGTGGTCTCGGTGGCTCATAGCGCCGGTACAAGAGGCCATCCTTCAAGGAGAGTCTTTCCCACTGGGAGATAAGAGACTGGGTCTCCTCCCGGTAGGTCTTCTGCTCATCCTTTGAAGGTTTCTGGCCGGCCTCAAGGGCTTTGATTACCGGCGCCAGAGCACTGTCAGCTCTCTGCTTCGCAATCAACTGTGCCGGAGAGTAGCCACCTAAGTAGTTAGGCTCTTCCGGATCCGGCACGTCCGACTGCGCTGCAGCGGCCATCACCACTGGGGGTAAGGACCGCTCATACTCAGACTCGTCCGAGGACGCGGAGGGTACCCATGAGGAGTACACCGCCGGACTTGAGGAGGACTCGCTGGAGCTGGACCGCACCTCAGGTTCAAATGCGGAATGCCATCGCCGGTGCCGGCGGGTCCACGTGCGGAGATGAGCCCTAGACGCTCCGGCTGCCGTGTTGTTAGAGGGGGTGGCGGCCTGCGGCCTTCCCGGAAGGTCCAATTCCGAGTCTGAGGAAGAATCTCCGGCGTGCTGGAATGGGACCATCCCTGCACAGCCAGGACTCTTGCACTTATGACAACGGGACAGGCCGTCCGGGTTGCCGTGCAACTTACCAGCACGGTGCTCAATTTTCATGTCATACTCCTGGAGTTTGATGAGCCACCGCGCCACCAAGCCATCGGCCTCACTATAGTTAAGGAGCCATCTCAGCGAACTGTGGTCAGTCCGCAAGCGGAAATGGCGTCCCAACAAATAGTGCCGGAAACGCTTGGTCATCATAACCACCGCGAGCAACTCACGGTGAGTGGTGCAGTAGTTCATTTGAGAGCGGCTCAGAGCCACACTTGCATAAACTACTACCCGCTCCTGCCCATTAACCAACCTGCGAGAGGACACCGCCGAGTGCAAAGTTACTTGCGTCAGTGTCCAGGATGAACTCGCAATTCGGACGGGGGTGCCGCAGCACCGGCGCATCTGCCAAAGCATGCCGGAGCGCCGAGAAGGCAACTTCCTGCTCAGCCGACCGGCGCCCTTTTCCGTAAGGATAGTAAGGGGGCGCGCGATCTCCGCAAAGCCTCGTACAAACCGGCGGTGGTAACTCGCGAAGCCCAAAAAGGACCTCACGTCCGCCCGTTGCAAGGCCGAGGCCAGTTCTTCACGGCCTCTAGCTTCTTGGGGTCTGTTCTAACTTCGGTGCCCGTTACCATTAAGCCCAAGTACAGGATCTCCTTCGCACTTACTTGGTTTCAACTTAAGGCCTGCTTCGCGGACGCGATGGAGTACCATCTGGAGGTTGGTGAGGGTTTCCTCGAACGACCGGCCATACACGACGACATCGTCGATGTAGACCATACATCACTTCCAGAGGAACCCTTTAAGTACCATCTCCATGAGGCGCTGGCGTGTTACAGAGCCTGAATGGCATTACCTTAAATTGGTAGAGCCCGTTCTTGGTAACGAAGGCCACCGCTTGCATGGGGACAGCCGGAGCCGGAGCCGGGGCCGGAGGCATCTGTCCGGAACGGACAGCTACCTCTAACGCAAGGGCGGAGTCGATTGCCTCATCCATCGATCGCTTTTCATGGGCGGCCAGCCCGTAGGCTAAGTGGTATGGCTGGCCGTCGATGAATTGATCGATTAGCATCAGTTCAAACCGACTGGCTTCCATGTCCGGATAAGCCCTCCGGCCGAGTATGCGCAAATTGAAAGCATACTCGGTGACGGATTCAGTCGATAGGCGGATCCGAGCTTTGAACTCCCGTTTAAACTGCCGCCTGTTTGTCGTCGGTGTGAACAGTAGGCGTAGTTGCTGAGCAACCTCGCCGAAAGTCACTGGTCCCACCGGCAGACACTGCATCACTCGGAGAGCCTTACCCTCTAAGCTCCCCGACAGGATATGCCCAGCCTCATGCTGGGTCCATCCTTCATATACTGCCGTCCGCCATATCTGGAGTAAGTAGTCCTCCAAGTCCGTGTCATCCCCGTTGAACCTCCAGGAAGATTGGTCGGGCGCCTTGTCACGCGAAGAGCGCACTCGACCGGCGAAACCGGCTCTGGGGTCGGCAGTATAGGACGGCAAGGCCCGTGTACCACCCGCTCCCGCGGCGGAGTTCGCTGGAGCAGACATCGACGCCGCTGGCATGGGGGCAGGATAGCTCACGCTTGCCGTCGGGTACATTCCCGCTGTCACACTACCCTGACTCGGTGCGGCCGGGACTCCCATCGAACCCACTGGGTAGGCTCCAGACGGGGCGGCATAGCTGGCGTAGCTCGGGGCCGGAGCCGCCGGTTGCCACTGCATGCCCGGTGCACCCTGACTGCCAGGATAGGCTAACCATGCAGCTAACGGCCGCTAACGGCCGCCGGAACTGTCGAAGCTGTGGCCGGCGTGGTGCCCCCCAGTTGCTGAGCGTTACCAGTTGCTGAGCAGGCGCGGATCCCATTGCGGGGACCACCGGCGTCTGCGGATTCAAGAGGACTGAGGGAGGAGCCATAGGCCCAGTCATCCCCGTGGCGTAGGGGACCGTCGGATCGACGCTCCAAGCAGGCTGACTTCGCTTGTATTGGTCAAGCGCACTTGAAATCAGCCGCTGTTCCCTCTCCGACAAGGGCCCCGAAAGGCTCCATGACTGCGGATAGGGGGAATGGTTCCTCCGGTCTGGTCGTCCCTGAGGGGGCGACCAGGCGCGGCCGTAGCGCCCTAGAGGAGCAGACTCACTCAGTGTGTTGGTAAGTTGGTCCACTACACCCGGTGCGGACCGGCCGGCATCCAACCTGGGGACTCTGGAGGGAGTCCACCCAGATGGATTAGGCTGCCGGTACTGAGGGTCCGCATGTCCGGAGCTGGTCATGGCGACTGGCACTCGATTCCGGATGTCTGGATCTCCGGGTGTCCCGATGTCCGGACCCCCGGATGTCCGGATCTCCGGACGTCCGGAGACATCCCCGCATGTCCTGAGCTGGTCATGGCGACCGGCACTCGATTCCGGATGTCCGGACCTCCGGGTGTCCGGATCTCCGGATCTCCGGACGTCCGGAGACATCCCCTGGAAGAATGCCGCCTGCCACGAACGTCGTCCGGACAAGGGCGGGCGTGGTGTAGAGCCGTTGCCAGCTCCGCCGACCGCGCCTAACACATCGGGGCTAGGCCTCGATGGCAACACATGTTGCAGCCCCACAGGGCTCGACTCTACGTCCGGAGACGGAGCCGCGGCCGCCGGAGTCGACTCCGCAGACTGGGTACTGTCTGTGGAGGGCTCCGCATGCTCCGCACTTCCGCCGGAGCCGCCCGGAGGCAGCTCAAGCCCGTCACGTGACCGGGTGTGGTCCGCAACGTTACCACCCTTTCCCTTCCCGCTGTCTTTCTGTTTCTCACTCATTCTCTCAGGTATCTTGTCCCGGAGGAGCGGACGGTCCCCAGGGACGAGGGAGCAAGGAACTGTGACGTTAGGCTGCAATGGAACGCCGTCGGGCTGATCCTGGTCACGGCACCACTGTAAAGTTCGGCGGGCGCCCGCTACAGGGCGTCCGGCACTACTCTACGGAACACTACAACCAGGTACAGTCAGCCCGGAACGAGTCCGGCCGTCATACGCTACGACATAACACATGCATCTCACCAACTCCTTAACTACAACATGCATATTACACAGTTATGGTAATGTAGCCGTATGTAGAGCCCGAGGTGCCATGGGAGCGGCACCACGGAACCCGTACACGTGGGCATGTTGCTGGCCGGCCTCGCCGAAGGCACTGTCGCAGAGATGGCACTCTGAGCCAGCCCGACGGTCTGCCAGAGCCTGTGTCACACCACCCCGGGTGGAGAAGAGAACTGGCGATCCACAGGGCTTGCGCCCCCAAGTCAGCAACTGTCTCTACCCCAGCCCGGGCCCCCAATGGAAATCGTCCCCAGGGCCCGCGTGGGCCTTACCCAAGACACAGGGACGTAAAGCTCATGGCGAGCCTCTCCTCCTGCCTCTCGGCTTGCTCTGGGACAATCTCACAGACCAAGCAAAATGCTCGCGTATATATCGAGCCAAGAGGCGGGGGGGGGGGGGGGAGATTAGGTCAAACCATTGTTATAGTTTACTGGCCAAAACTGGGCGCGATCAAGTACAGTGCGTTGCTAGGCAGCCCACGCTCCAAACTCGAGCGGTCTAAAAATATAGGCCGTAATACTTGCTAGTGTTTTGCAAAGACTCCTGCCGCGATCTTTGGGCAAAATCGCCACACTTAATTACTCAAGTCCCGGGAATCAAGTAGATCTATAGCCACTTTATATTGTGAGCTGTCAATAATAATGTTACCGTACAGTGGTTGTCCTGACATCTAGCGAGTGAATCACAAACAAGCACCTGCCTCTAGCGAATACTTGCCCAGCAACATGTCAACAACTTTCCAGCCGATTTTGACGTTTACCGTGGAAAGTTACCATTATGTGTATCCAACTTTAAAACAGAACCGGGAATGAATTGAAGATTGTGAGGATACTACCGTATATGCGCGTGTGGATACTTATATATACTGGTATAAAATAATATGTACGAGCAAAAATAGACCCTGCATGGTGCTGAACGCACTGTAGTGTATGATCGACGCGAAGCTTCTGACTCATGCTGCGTTCAAACCAACTTGTGAAGATGGTGATTCCCAGTTCACCACCAGTGATTTGCATTCAAGCCACGTTGCCAACGGTGTTCACCAGCGGTGAAGTGGGAATTTTTTTAGCGCCTCCATTTGAGTAAGGTGCGGTATTCGACTTTCACCATGGTGATCTAACCCCCCTCATTGGCTAGATAGGCCCCTAGCACCAACTCAAACATACCATAGCTCACTTATGTGCTCAATAGCGCACCTTAAACCTCCATTTTCACCACCAGTGAAATAGCTGTATACTCTGATTTTTCTAACTTGTTTACACCGGTTTTTGACGATATCTTTGCGATGCTAAAAGGTGTCGTTCTATAACTTGGCATACTTCACCTCGAAGACAAACGGCAATGTTCTACCAAATTTCAGACTTCTATCGCAATAATTGAAGAAGTTGGCAATCTACCCCAATGTTAAATTTCAGCCATAAACGGGATCTCGAGAATCTGAGTTTATTCGAGGAGTTGATCCTGTTTACATCCATCAGATTCGGAGTATTGTTGTAATTTGAGACCAGAAGACACATTGAGGTGTATTCTACACAAACATGCTGTGTTTGAAAGACTGCGCCAATACAAAACCGAGCAAATGTACAAAATTGTGTGCGGACCCAGAAATTAAATGACAGGACTAAATTTAACATTGGGGTAGATTGCCAACTTTTTCCATTTTCGTGACAGAAGTCTGAAATTCGGTAGAGAATTGCCGTTTGACACCCAGATGAAGTATGCCGAGTTATAGAACGATAGCATTCAGCATGGCAAAAATATCAGCGAAAAACTGTGTAAACGAGTTAAAAAAATCAGAGTATATATAAGCACTGACATGCATGACCACCACGCGTTTGCACACATTTGCGACATTGCTCCTTTGGGAATTTGCAAATCATGGGAATAAGAAGAAGAAGAAGAAGAAGCTGGCGGTGGTTAATGATTCGGCGTTCAAACCAACACTCACCGCCTGTGACAGTCAACGTCACCAGCGGTGTGCACCATCTTCACAACTTGGTTTGAACGCAGCATGGCTCCACCTACTCTAAATATCGGTATTCAAACCGATATTTAGAGTAGGTGGAGCCATCTGGGGCTACGTCGGACTCTGAGATGGCTTCACCCTCGAATGGAAATCGTTTGGCCAACTTTTCAACAAATAATCAAAATCGTCCACAACTGTTCCCGCTAGGATTGGGGGGGGGGGGGGGGGGGCGGGGGGCATATCGTGCATACAAAATGCAATCAATGACTTTATCACTGAGTATTCCTATTGAAAACTTGTACCAAAATCATGGGCGCATTTATTTTGCCAGCTATAGTTCGCTTGGTGGTGCCTCATTCTCATTATTTCAGATCCAGATACGTGTGGCGCCACCAAGCAAATACATAAACGAATGTGAACGATGTAAGTCATGAGGATAATATTACATACTCTTAGTGCTGTATTGTTCCGAATGCATATAACAATACATAATGAATTATCACATCACCATACGTGTACTATAAGGCCTAGACAAAAAAAAATGTCGGAACCCATTTGCAGCTCAGAACGTCGCTGACAGCAGTTCACAGTGTGATCTATAGACCCAATGCCCGCCTGATTCTCGGCTCGTTGGATGACGGCTGCTGACATGCGAGGCACCGGCAGAGGTCGAGCATCCAAGTCAGGAGGCATGGCGCAGGGACCGGGCGCCAAAAATGTGTGTATTGGGTGTGTGAATGTAGCGTGATGTCGGCTAATTGTTAGCTACCTTTCATGCATCATTATACCCTTTCTATTTATATTAAAATAAATGAAAATACAATAATGCACGTCAGCATGATCTTTCACGATTGTTCAAGGCATCATTATTATCTGATATATGTACAATATAAATTATGTACAGAAATAATTGAAATTTAGAAGATATACAAAGATGGTAATCATATCTGTGATTGTTTTTTTCTACTGTATTTATTCATTTACTTCCCAATAATCATCAATGCCATCAATCCGTGACACTTTCACAAAAGACAAAGCTTTTCACTTTTCTTTAATATGGCTTTTGCATGTGAACCATCTGTTTGCAGTCACAGCCGCCTTCTATTGCCAACCTCGGATTCTCTCTGGAAGACAATATTGGAGGGATTGGTACTTGTGATTTCACCCTCTTTCTTTTTTAGGTTACCGGACCTTTGGTCCGATAACCTATTGGCATGGCGTTGCGTCCGTCGTCCATCCGTCCGTCCGTCCCTCCTCCGTAAACAATTTTATCATTCAAAAGTTTATGGTCGAATCTTTCTGAAATTTTGCACAAAAATGCCTCAAAATATTTCGAGAGGGAGGTATTTTTGAGTTTTTTATTTTCGCATTTTTGTCAAAATGGCGACCGTTTTCGTCGAAAAAATTGCCAATTTTCGACTTTGACGGTCGTTTTCTCAAAATCTGTCCAGTAACTTTTTTTTCTTATTGATGCATAAGACTCCTCATATGTACCCCTGTGACATGTATAAGTTTTGTTGCCCTGATACACTCGAAGTGGGCCTTTTTGGGCCCAAACTCGGCCCAAATGGGACTTTTCCATGTTAAATTCTCCTATGCTTTATAATGGAACATTTTATGCCTAATATCTCACTTAATATTGAGATTAGAGATTAGGAATCAATTGTGGACATATAGGAAATGATATATGCTGAATATTCTCGTGACCTTGAATTTGACCTCTGACCTTGGTTTCAAGGTCAGAGCACAAAGTGGCTTATATCTCGCATATTATTGACTTTACAGCTTAGGAATCAATTGTGGACATATAGGAAATGATGTATGACGAATATTCTGATGATCTTGAATTTGACCTTTGACCTCATTTTCAAGGTCACAGGTCAAAATGTATAATATTTCACTTATCGATTTTACAGCTTAGGGATCAATTGTGGACATATATAGGAAATGATATATGCTGAATATTCTCGTGACTTTGAATTTGACCTCTTACCTCATTTTCAAGGTCACAGGACAAAATGGCTTCTTATCGACTTTACAGCTTAGGGATCAATTATGAACATATAGGAAATGATATATGCAGATTATTGTTATGACCTTGAATTTGACCTTTGACCTAATTTTCAGTCACAGGACAAAATGGCTAATATCTCTCGTATTATCGATTTTACTGCTTAGGGATCAATTGTGGACATATAGGAAATGATTTATGCTGAAAATTCTCATGACCTTGAATTTGACCTCTGACCTCAATTTCAAGGTCAGAGCACAAAATGGCTAATATCTCGCATATTATCGACTTTACAGCTTAGGAATCAATTGTGGACATTTAGGAAATGATATACGCCGAATATTCTGATGACCTTGAATTTGACCTTTGACATCATGTTCAAGGTCACAGGAAAAGTGGCTAATATCTCGCTTCTTATCGACTTTACAGCTTGGGAATCAATTATGAAAATATAGGAAATGATATATGCAGATCATTGCCATGACCTTGAATTTGACCTTTGACCTCATTTTCAAGATCAAGGACAAAATGGCTAATATCTCACTTATTGATTTTACAGCTTAGGGATCAATTGTGGACATATAGGATATGATATATGCTGAATATTCTGATGACTTTGAATTTGCCCTTTGACCTCAGTTTCAAGGCCAGATAAAAAATGGCTAATATCTCACTTATCAACTTTACAGCTTACTAATCAATTGTTGACATACTAGATATGATAAATGCTGAACATTCTTGTGACCTTGAATTGACCAATGACCTTATTTTCAAGGTCATAGGACAAAATGCTAATATCCAAAATATATTTTGTCCGGTAACATTTCTTAGCCCTTGGGCTAATTTTTTCAATATAATTATTTAGATATTTATGATTTGCATGATGCATTTTCTTTACTGCAAATTTTTCACATTGAATCATTTCAAATCTATGGGAAGAAAAAAAAAAAACAATATATTTTTCTTCTCTAATCTCTTCTGGTCTACTCTAAATTATGATCAGATTATTTCCGATTATTGGATACTTTTACAATGAATCATCTTTTTCATGCAAGAATAATTACACTATACACCATTTCTTTCTTCCATAATCAGATTCCTCGGGTCAGTTGCACAATCGAAGTCAAGGGTTCCGACCTGCCCACCTACAGCCTAAGCCAATCAGAGGACTCCCTTCCATGGGCACAGCAAGACTGCCACAGAATTCTGATAGTGGTTCGTCAAAATCAAACCAGCGACGCCTGACCCCGATCGCAAAGTCACCCACGTCGAAAGTTATTGACGGTGGAGTGAAGGGTCATCCCAGAAAGGAAAGTGCAAAAGGAGGTTTACAAGGTGCAAAACAAGCACAACGGCCAATAAATGCCTCTATATCTAGACAGCCCTCATCCACAGACAACCTTAGATATGGCGACCTTGTGGGTAAGAGGTCTGATCCAAAGATCAAGGGTTCCTCAGGGGTCAAAGGTCAAGCCGGTACATCACAACCCAGAAAGGGCACAAACAGGTTTCCATATGGGGCAAAATATTGTGCCCAATTCTCAGCATTTGCCTAGACCATAAGATGAATTATTTGTCATTTGAAAGAATTCGGTTTGATATGTCAAACATGCATAAGTATGCAGATTTTTTCAATGTTGCTAATACATGTGTATGCTTGTGTTTCATCCCTTTTTATTTGCTAATGTTTATTGCAGCATGCAAAAATCGACAAGTGGACAAGCAGCAACAAGAAAAAACTCATTGTCAAATAAAGAAGGTAAATTTATGTACATGTAAATACATGAAAATTCTACTCTGTAAAATACTCTCTCTTTATGCAATGCAGTTACTTTGAGTATCAAGGTTCAATGTTGAATACTAATAATTTTTTTTTTCATGCTTCGCGTTTTCCAGTTCTGCCTGAAATCAACACGTTTGAAAGAGTGTATCGTGGTTGCCTCAACAATCTACCGCCCAAACGATTGTCAGAAATACGTATATTTCTGAGCTCTACTTTCACAGGTTGGAATGATAGCAAAACTTCTGGAGTGTGCAGAATGTCAACATAAGACAGTGAAAAATATATAATGCATAGAATATATTTGATAAAATATAATATTGTAGTATCCGCAAACATGAATGAAATCTACTGAGCGAAACTGTATCATATATGTTCACCTTGGGCAGACTTCCGGAATGAGAGGAACGCTCTGGCCCGCTGGTCGTATCCGCAGCTGCGACAACTCTGCTCTGACCTTGACCTTGACTTTCACGTGGTCGACCTCCGCTGGGGAATCACGGAGGACGCAACAAATGACCACCAGGTGGAGCCTATGTGTCTGCAGGAAGTCGATCATTGCCGGAGGCTTTCCCTCGGTACCAGCTTTGTGGTATGTCAGATCTGTACGTTCAAGTTCGGCAATTAACTGATGTAGGATTTGACCTGTCTCAAAACTTGTTGAACCTAACTGGGTAAATAAATTCAGATTTTTTCTTGAATAGATTCTTGAATATATCGTTCCTAAGGTTTTTTTCTTCCAATTTTTGCAAGAGAAATATGTTACTTTACATGAGCACTGATGTCAACATGTAATTCTGCACTTTTGTACAAAAATACAATCGAAATAAATTAACAAAATCTATGGTTATACCTGCATATTGAGAATTTATTCGATCAATAACTGCATTTTCAAAATCAATAGGCATTGCTGGGCAACAGATACGGTTTCCGTCCCATACCTGCTACCATAGCAACCTCAGAGTATGAGACCTTACATGCAATCGCAGGAGACTTGGGACTACAGGAAGGTCTGATCACCATGGATACGTGGTATAAGCTTGACAACAACGCTGTGCCACCTGTGTACCTACTACAGGTGAGATTGATGGCATGGGTACAGGTTTATAGTTGCCTAGCAACCAGCCTCTCCCCATTTATCTATTTATAAACACTTTCAGTAATTGTATATCATGGTCCATAGGGAAAAACTCATTGTATGGGAAGATGTATGGGAAATTTCAAGACATCTGTGATTTGATATTTTGTCTTCTGTCTAAAAGCTTGAATGGCGTTTATCAACCACAAATTTTATCATTGCAGGTGAAAATATGTACCGCGGACTTGTATTTTCTGTCGTATGTGGCCAAGAAATATCAGGGAAAATCCTCTTGTATGTTCCAGACTGTTAACTCTATCTTACCACATTTCACGGACCCAAAGCCAGAAAACGTTGAACTCAAGAGAGCCGACTCGAAGAGATGGAATGATGCTTACAGTTGCCTAGCAACCACCCTGAGGCAGTGTGCTACAGAAGCAGTGAAGCGTGAGAAAATATCACTCCAGAGGGAGCATGAGTTCTATCTGTCAGGTACAGATAAAATCTCTGATTTTCAAATGCTCCAAACTTTCCTGTAATACATGTATTGATTGAATCAGAATTTTTTAGCATGTTTATTGAGAAATCTACATATATTTCACTGAGAGACTACACAGGTCTCGTTTTTGAAAAAAAAATGATATGAAAATATTCATTCATTGCTATATCTTCACCTCCATGACAAACACACACGAAATTTTCTGAAACCTGAATGGGCCTATAGTATATTCTATAGATCTAGTATTTTATCGACTATCTTTGCATGTATATACCGTATTGGTTCTGATAGTGGCACGCACCCTAATAGAGCGCCCCCTATTTTCCTAAAAATGTTCGATTTTTGTAACACTTGAAAACTTTTGATTTTGAAATGTAACCATGGTAACATCCCAACCGACAATCGCCTAATGCTACCTACTGATGCCTGTGTCCACAGTGACTGAACAAGAGATTCGCCGAGGGCTGGTAGACGCCGGAGACTCTGCTCTTGTCTTACGGCGCCATCTGGTGAATATCGAAGACGGTATCAGCAATGGTGATGTCAACATCAGTAGATACACAGGTTAGATTTGGGCATGATGGCGCAGGTCAGAATGTGCTCTTGTTTGGTCCCAGATGCTAGAGGAGTTTGTCTGTTTGCATTTACGTTGATATTGAACTAAAAATTGTGACTGATGAAGTCAAACATTTTTCATGATTACCAAGTAGCTAGAAAAAACTCTGTGCATTCCAGATGTCATCAAAAGTGAATCTGGTGCCCTGACCTTGAACACGGAGATACAGAACCTTCGGGAAAACCTGATCAGTGATGTGGTCAACAAGTCACTTCCAGAGAAGAACATTGAGATGTTTGAGTTACCTTGGCAACCAGGGGGAGTTAGCAGTGACCATAGTGACCACCAAGCCTACCTACAGAATTTCTGCAAGGCTTTCACTGAGAAAGTCACCAGCCAAATCATAACGAGCAGTGACCGACAAAAGCAAGAGATAATGAAAGAATACAAAAGTGATTTACTGAGAACAATAGGTGGCCAAGTCACAATCAGAAAGACGAACCAGAAAGTCCCTCTACCAAAACCTGGGGGACTCATGCCTGCTACGGACTTGTTCCGTGGGAAGTTGGCGCTGAGCCAGATGACTGCGACTTATGAAGTACTGGAAGAGACAGATGGATCATATGAGCATTCTCCTGATCACGACAAGGTGCAGTTCTGATCTGTCTTCCTGTATCACCTCAGTCATTTATCATCTCTCACATGGAGCAAAATCAAGTTTCTGTGATAACTGCAATGATTGAAAAAATTTTGGAGGAGTTCCTAGTGGTACCAATAACCCTTATCTACTGGCAAGTACCATATTTTAAGCCCCTGCCTGTAGTTCTACCATTCTCTAACAGGGAACGCTTCACTCCGAGCTCCTGCACCACCTCCACCTCGCTGTCGACAAATGTCACATCTTCTGCGGGCGCCAGGGTGAGATTGAGTTTGTCAGAAACTTCCTCTGTATGAAAACTCCATCTAGTTGCCCGCTGGTCATCCATGGGAGATCCGGAGCTGGGAAAACTGCTTTCTCAGCAGTGATCGCGAAGAAGGCAAGAGGTAGCTTGTGGAAACTTTTCATTTGTCATATGATAAACATGTACTGTATTGACAAAACTTTTTGTAACATCTCCTGTGACTATGTACGTTCAGCTAAAACAGTTTACACAATATTGGCATTATGATAGACACTGTTCACCAACCTTGTATTCAAACTGTCTGACACACACAGGTTGGCTTGGGGATAGGTCTGTGGTGATCCTGCGGTTTCTTGGCACTTCACCTCAGAGTTCCACACTGCGAGACGTATTGGCAAGCATCTGTACACAGATCTGTGTCGCGTACAAGTTTGTTCTGGAGCGACGCAAGCTCACGAGAATCAACCGAGTCATCCGGTACTTCCATGAGCTACTCGTGCATGTGTCCATCCTGCACCATCATGTGCACCCCCTTGTGGTCATCCTGGACTCCGTGGATCAGTTGTCGCCTGCAGGAGATGCATATCAGTTGATATGGTTACCAACAACACTGCTAGCAGGAGTTCATGTACTGATCTCGGTGAAAGAAGATTCGTCATCGAAGTGTTTGGAGAATGCCAGAGCGCTGCTCAGCAATGACAGTTCCTGTTTTATAGAACTCAGTACTGGTTTGCAGAAGGAGGATGTACAAGGTCTGATCAGTGCACACCTGACTGCATCTCAACGGAGACTTACAGATGAACAACTCAACTTCCTCGCAACAAACGCCATTGAAGCCTCAGAACCGCTACTCCTCAAACTCAATATAGATGAAGCCATGAGATGGTGCTCGTATACACCAAAGGACAACTTGTCCCTCTCAAGTGCTATCTCGGAAGCCATCGCTGTCGTCTTTGACCGTTGTGAGCGAAAGTTTGGCCGCCTGTTCATATCGGCCGCCCTTGGTTACATTACTGCGGGTGTGGGCGGCCTCAGTCACGCTGAGTTAGAAGACGTTCTTTCTTGCTCTGACGAGGTCCTGGACGAGGTTTACAAGTTCCATGATCCTCCACTAGAAGGCGTAGTGCGAATCCCGCCACTACTGTGGGCGAGGGTCCACTATGACCTTTGTGAGTACCTCGTGGAGCGGTCAACTCACGGACGGACAACACTGTTCTGGTATCACCGATACTTTGTGGAATCCGTGAATGTCCGGTATGTCACAGGGGACCTGTTACAGAGGCGACATCAATCCCTTGCAGAGATCTTCTTGACGGAAGAAACGATCAGTCGGACAATTACACTGAACCAGCGGAAAAAGACAATTGAGAATGCCGATAGACAAGTGACTGTTCAGCCAATGACATCTGGCAACAAGCGCAAACTCACATCCTTGCTACATCATCTCCGTCTTGCAGGCGACATGGATAAACTCAAGTCCGCCTGCTTCTGTAACTTGAAGTTCCTGCTCTGTTACATTGAAGCTTTCTCTGTCACTGACTTTCTGGTGCTCATCTCAGAGGTGCTGTCAGAAACTGGTGATGAGGAACTGAAGGTTGTCCACGAGTGTGTGCGGTTTTCCACAGCAGCAATCCAAGAAAATATACAAGCCCTGTCCATACAACTGTTGGGAACTCTGCTGGGATTCGTTGAATACCCGACCATCCAAGAACTCTGCAGCCAAGCTGAACTAGAGATAACGTCAAGGCAACAAGCCACCTTGCTGCCAGTCTTGGGCTCCATCCCGATGAGCTCACAGACTCTCCGATGGTACTTTGATGGCCCTGATCTGATTTCTGCAGTGTCTGCTGATGGATCTCAACTACTTCTGACTCAGCGACAAAACAGAAGTTGCAGGTTCCAGATGCTGACAATTGACAGTTTGGAGGTCAGTGATTGGTTCCAAGTCCCGCAGATGAAAGAAGTCTTTGGTTCTGTCCTGTCGGCAAATAAGACGGCATTTATCCTGATGAAAGACCATGTCTATGTTTGTAATTCTGTGAGTGGAAAGAGACTTTGTCGTGTTGCGACTGATGTCGGTCGTGGTTCGCCTGTCAACCAGCAGGTGGCACTGTCAGTAGATGACAAGTATTTGGTGCTAGCTGGTGCTGATCGCTTGGTAATGTTGGAACATGTCAAGAAATCTACAGGAGAGCGGGATTATGCTTGTAAAGCTGCTATGAATCTGTCAGGATCCACTGAAACGAGCAACATTATCTTCTCACACAATGAGAATCAGACAATATCAAGTCACTTGATCAAGGGTAAAGGATCTGTGTTTGGTGCAGTTGTCCTCTGGAACTTCTGGGAGGAGCAGTTGAAAGTTCGCGTGGCTTTGCCTGCAGGTGTTGCCAGGGGTTTCCTCTACAGAGTTCAACCTAGGAGACAAGATGATGTTGTGGTCTGTGGCTGTCTCAACGGACAGCTCCTTGTAGTCGACATGTCTCAGGGAAAAGTCCTTCATGACTTGAAATCGGTTTTTGTTCCACCTACGAATATTCAGAAGGCTATAATATTGTCGTCATTCGATGCCACATCTGGTTTGCTTCTTTGTGCAGTGAAAGTCCTCAAGGAGCTCTCCATCTGCAAAATTGGCAAGGACTCGTTTGATAAACTTCCATCCCTGACATTCGATGAGGAAATTTCAGCCATTACATTGACAAATGGCGGAGAAAAAGCAATCATCGGTTCAGCGCAGGGCAATGTTCTAATCTTCAACCTCAACGAAAACAATAACCTCCCTTGGAAGACACTGAAAGCGCACAGCTCAGGCGTGTCGGCTGTTTTCTGTGAGACAGTTGACCAGGTGTTGACGTGTGGCAGTGAAGGCGTCTTGAAGTGGTGGGATTTGGACAGCGACGCATCACCCGCAGTGGACCAGACAGCAAGGCATGATGGGAAGCGAAATCTCCTGGAGCGCGAATCTGATGTTCAACATTGCCTTAAGAAAGCAGAGAGGCGAGAAATCATGACTGGTTGGTATTTGAAACAATTTTGAAACATGAATATTTATTTGTATAAATTTCAAGTCATGAATTTATTTGTATAAGACATGTTTTGAGTACACCCACAGATGCATTTTGATAAATTATGTCTGATAAGTTCTGTATTTCACAGCATCCACAAATGGTGTGAGATCGTGGACATGGGAAAACTCGAGGTGTAAGCTCTCTAAAACACTACTGGAAGACAGCTCTATCAAACTAGCTATGAACTCCGCGGAAAACTTACTGTCCGCTCTTGTTGACTGTGGAACAAACAGAGAAGTCAAGTTCTTGGACATCAGCCAATCACCAGTGGAGTCTCGGGATTTTCCCGACTTTGGGAATCCCCAGGATGTTTATGACATCATGAGTGAGGGCGACACTTTGTATGTGTTGTGTGTGATAGATGGTCAGACAGCAGTGAAGTATGTTAATCTTCAAAATGGATCTACGGTGAAGACACAGAGTGTTTCTGACTTAATATCTAGCAGTACCAAACTGATCATGAAGATTGGTCAGTATTTAATATGTTCCATTACAACCAACACAAAGATGGAACATGTCACTGTCGTCTGCATAGACATCAACAGTGGGAGTGTTGTGACTTGTTGCCATGGCAATAAACCAATAGAGGCTCACACTGTGACAAAATATGGTACAGAATCTGTACTCATTGGTTGCCATGGTGATGTTGCTGCTTGGAAACCACCAGAAACAAACGTCTCAAATCGAAACATGTTGGATCATGTGCATTGTGTATATGGTATCCATGGCAACAGTGAGGAAGGGGCTGACGCTGTTCCCTTGACAACAGTTGCTGTGTCCAATGACAAGACACAAGTGGTTACCGGGGCAACAGATGGCAGCCTTGTGTTATGGTTACTAGGAAACCAGGGACTTGCAGCTAGTATCAAAGGCAGCATGCTGAAAGGGCATAAAGGAGCTGTATGTATTATAAGTTTGTGTAATAGGGGGTTATCAAACATCATTCAACAGAGGGCAGCATTGTACTATCAGTCCTTTTTGGCGCCAAAATCATAAACGGATATCGTCTGTAATCATTGATGACGTACATTGATGGCGTTGATAACGCCAGCAAAAACAGTAGAATGACGTCATAAGACTGATAAAGCAGTGCTGCCAGCTGGTGATTGCAGATAATTCTGATAACCCCTCATTGAATGAGTGTAATA